>JAUNZO010004250.1:0-327869 GCA_031894775.1 Chloris gayana | reverse complement strand
CCACACTTTTTTAGCCATCTACCCCACATGTCAGACAAAATTTCTTGCCAAGTTAGGCATGACAATAAGTGGCTAGTAACCAAACAGGACCACACTATGACCAACGAATTACCGATAATGTACCGGACAAAAGATGTCTTTAGTGCTGTTTACGTTCCGGGCAGAGCGTCGACCTCTTGAAAAACAGCCAGCGATACCGAGCAGGAACCACTGAGAACATAACAGAAAGAGCAATAAAAAAAGGCGATGAACGATAAGCTACAATATTAACCATACTTTGTCACTAATTATGCCAGCAAAACATGCTGAGGACCCCTGAACAGGAACACCACAAGGTTCTGACTTAAAAAGAAAGCAAAATTATGCAACTCTAAAGATTGTAACTCCAGTATTCTTGTTGAATCTACCCATCCACGAAACTGATACGTCAAGCTTCAGTTCTTGATCTTCTTCTTAGGCCTCAGCTGAAGTAATGAAAAGTTAGGAATTAGATCAATGTAGACACTCCCCTCAAAAAAAAAAAGATCAATGTAGACACTAGCACATGCAAGGTTAGAGTGAGACTGGCAAGTGCAAGTTCAACAAATACAAATAGGATAAATGTAAATTCAAGAACACTCCACATCACAATCTATACTCAGCAATACAAGTGGTTACTGGATTTGTCAAATTCATAACATCTTAAGAACCTATCGTTACTGTTTGTGTAATGTAATAAAACCTATCTATAAAATCAGAGCTTGTAACAAAAAATAGGAGTGTCAGTGTTGACAACACAATTTCATTTGCTGAACATATTCATCATAGACTATATTACCAATTTAAACCATAGCAGTGCCAAGTGTCAAGTGTATTTGCACTAGAATACCCACCTGGTTGCTGTGGCCACACTTCTTCTTGCGGCAGTTAACAGCCCTGGGATGCAGACGCGCATAGCACCTGAGATAGAAAAAACTTGTTAACTCCAATAAGACAACAACTCTCGTGAAAGTACCTACTCCAATCTAATCCGAACAAGTTTAGACTGAAATACAGATATCAAGGAAGTATAGCACCACAGCATAACAAGCATAAAAGATTATGCTGTGCTACAGTCACAAAGACTGGCAGGTCAGACATTATTTATGCCTCAAAAGTAAGCTCATAAGATAACTTCGCACATCTAATTGATTCATCATTCCAGCCAATCAACACTGCTACAAAAGAGCAACCAATAGAACTACAAATTAAAACAGAAATAGGACAGGCAGCACAGCAAAATATGAGCGAGAAATCAAGCAGTGTGTATGTCAAGATTGGCAGGTCAGACAATATTTATGCCTCAAAAGTTTAGCTCATAAGGTGTCTTCGTACATCTAATTGATTCATCATCCCAGCCAATCTGTCATGCTAAGAAACCATAAAACTGTAACAGATAAAATATACAGCAAAACACCATGGGCAGACCAATCTTGACCACATTGAATTTCAGGTAGTGATGTTACATCAGAGTACACGCATCCATTAAGTTTAAACTTATTCCCAGGTGCCATTAGACAACTATAATCCAGGTCTAGTCATTAGGATTGGCAGGTCAGACAAAATGTATGCCTCAAAGGTTAAGCTCATAAGCTATCTTCGCACATCTAATTGATTCATCACTCCTGCCAATCCATCTAAATGATACCGAAATTACCAAGTGTAGCAGTAGATTGAAAATGTCACACCCGTGAAAATCAACTGCTGGAATAGACAAAGCAGATGACAAAGTATAGGTATGATCTATATCTGGAACCGCGGGGAAACCCAATGCCACAGATAGAAAAGCCAGAGTTAAAAATCCACAGTTCCAATTCAATCGAGCCACACGACCACAACTAAACTACATCTAATGAAGATCGTACATCTAAATAGTAAGAAAGACACGATCACAATCACAAGATACCTACGAATAATAAAAGACTATTAAAGGAATACAAACAAGAAAGGCACTTACTTGCGGCAGATCATCTTGTCCTGGTTGTACTTGCGAGCGAGGGCCTGGAGGGATGGTTCGATGATACCACCGCGGAGACGAAGGACGAGGTGGAGGGTGGACTCCTTCTGGATGTTGTAGTCGGCCAGGGTGCGGCCATCCTCCAGCTGCTTGCCGGCGAAGATCAGACGCTGCTGGTCCGGTGGGATGCCTAGTCAATCAAAAGAGAGGCGGAATCAGAAGGATGAACCAAACCGAAAACAAGAATCCATAAATCCAGAGGAACCAAATGAGGCCATACCTTCCTTGTCCTGGATCTTAGCTTTGACATTGTCGATGGTGTCGCTGCTCTCGACCTCAAGGGTGATGGTCTTCCCGGTCAGGGTCTTGACAAAGATCTGCATCTTGACCAACCCGGCCCGGCGAACGAAGCTCAACGGCGCGGCGGCGGCTGCTTCGTGCGAGAGATGAATGGGCGGGGTGAGGAGATAGTGCTGGACGGCCACGCATATTTATATGCCGTCCTCATCACGCTCTCCTGCTGCTCTAGGGTTTTGGTTGGGCCGGGCCATCAACGGGCCGAAAGACTATCTTGGCATTGTTCACTATAAATTATGTAACTAATAAAACATAATTAGGAGTACAAACCACAAAGGGTGTTTGGTCTAGTGGTATGATTCTCGCTTCGGGTGCGAGAGGTCCCGAGTTCGATTCTCGGAACACCCCATGTTTTTTATTTTAATAATCTTGTAATGCTAATGCGGTTTACGAAATAGTTACTAATGTTTTATTATTTCTTTCACGAATCGAACTATTTCAATACCGTTGGATGTTACAAAATCGACGGACAGGACAGGATGTAGCGTAACCAGGGCCTTCCTTCACTCATCGGCTCCGACCCGGTTCGTTGGGCGGCAAGGTGGAGAGAAAGGAAGGCGGGAAGCCCGCGGATGTTGGCAGTAAGCTCGCGGATTTTGTTAGGGTTTGCGGCGGTCTTTGTTTCCATTCACCCCACGGCAGTCGCGGGCAAGAGAGAGTGACGATGGCGGGGGAGGCCACCAAGGAGAGCGAGCCCCAGCCGGAGGCCGCGCAGGACAAGACCGCGCCGGCCGCGGCCCCGATGACGGAGGCGGAAGTGGAGGAGCTTCCCAAGGCCATCGTGCGCCGCCTGGTCAAGGACAAGCTCGCCCACATCGCCGGTGGAGAAGGGGCGGAGGTCATCGTCAACAAGGACGCCATGGCCGCCTTCGCCGAGAGTGCCCGCATCTTCATCCACTATCTCTCCGCCACGTACGTGCATCCCCCATCCCCTCCTTGCTGCTCACTCATTAAGATTCAGATTCCTCCATGTTTCATTTTTGTGATTATTGTGTGTGTGTTGTCATGTACCGTTTTAATCTCTATACTTCTTTGTATTGGAATGGGAGATGCTAGAGAAAACTGATAATTCGTTGGTTTAATACTAGCTAATTGACATTTAGGATTTTGGGGGCAAACTGAGTAATTTCTGCTAACTGAAATGCGATTGATATTGATAAGTAGTGCATTTGGTTGGATGAGTGCTGATGTTCAATTTCTTATGTGAAATGTCTGTGCACACTGCAAAGCTTAGGTCAATTTCTTGTGGGGCATTTGTGCCATCTCTAAGTACTGGTGCTATTATTCATGATACCTGAGGATGGGTGAAAAATGGAGATATTTTGTTACCTGTTGTTGTTAATACTAATTGATAACTCAGACTCAGATAAAGCGATAACATAATGAAACACTGAAATGAGTGTAATCTAAAACTGACATGTTTCGTTTATATTGTACCATGGATGATTTGAATTTCATTATGATTATGCTTTTCTTATTGAGGAGTTTGATAACAATTAGGTGATAATTTCATGCAGTGCCAATGATATGTGCAAGGAATCAAAGAGGCAGACCATCAATGCTGATGACGTCCTCAAGGCACTTGATGAGATGGAGTTTACCGAGTTGGTAGAGCCCCTTAAGACTTCACTGCAAGGTCCATTCTTGTTACCTTCTTCCATTTCTCATCATAATAGATGCCCCGTTACTAAACCACTGTGTAATGTAAAGGAAATGCTAGGTGAAATGGGATTTGTTTCACCTCATTGCTGTTGGCCTGTAGTTACTTAATTTCTGTTTTGTAACATATATTGGAGCATGAACGTTTCTAGCAAAGAACACAGGACTTATGGACTGTTCCAGCAGTAGATCACGGGTTATTAGGGCTTACGGGACTGTGCCAACATTTAGGGCTCATGGGACTGTGCCAACATTTAGGGCTTATTATGGGGTTGTTCCATGGGACTGTTCCAACATTTAGGGCTTAATAATAACTTATGTGCTTGCTTCTAGCTTTTTCTTTTCTTTTCTTTTGTCATAGTTCGGCCACTAAGCCAATATTTCTGAGTTTCATCCTATCCTTTTCTAGCGTCTGTAATTGAACTTATTCTTTTGTTAATCTGATCTCACCTTCTCTGCCCTCAACTTCCCTGTTCCAGAGTTTAGGAACAAAAATGCAGGCAAAAGGTCAGAAGCAAATAAGAAACAAAAGGAAAAGAGAAGGAAATTAAATGAAGAGCCACTTCCACCGAAGGAGACTGATCCAGCCGATGATGCCGAGAATGGCGATTAACTTTTCTGCCATTTGATAGTCAACGCAGACATGCAGTGATGTAACATGCTACTGTTTATGCTAGTTGTGTATGTGCTTTTTGCTCCATGTCGCCCCTGTATGTGTGTAGGCCTGACATGGTGCTGTGTACTGTGCTGGTTGGAAATTGCTGTTTTATTTAACCTCTTGTGGAACCGCTTACTTCATTTCCTGTTTTGATGTTGATATCCAATGTGATGCCTCCTGTTGCAGTCAT
This sequence comes from Chloris gayana, assembly GCA_031894775.1. Classification (NCBI taxonomy): domain Eukaryota; kingdom Viridiplantae; phylum Streptophyta; class Magnoliopsida; order Poales; family Poaceae; genus Chloris; species Chloris gayana. The sequence continues at coordinate 323,030 of JAUNZO010004250.1, read as the reverse complement.
GCAGTGTCGTAGTGTGAAAAGTTTCTAAAGCTGATCAATTCTGCATATCCATGTGTCTAACTGCTCCCTGGAAATAATATTTTGGTCAATGCCGAGAGAGCTGCATTCATGAAAATTATGATCTATTGATAATTGTCATGTGAAAAATTTGGCATTCATTTGGACTTGGATGGCACTAATTGAGCAAACTCTAAAGATACTCTAGATATTTATCTGCTGATGTTATCTCTAGATGTTTGGAACATGTCCAGCTAATGGTAAAGATAATAATTATCCATTAGTTGCTCCAACCCAGATTATTGCAGATGATTAATGACTAGTGGTTTGGAAGCATTCTCTCTTTGGAACACCGAACACCCCTAGCCAATTCTTAGCTAGCTAAACCGTTAAAATGAAGCAACCTACAAATCAACTTCGGAAGCTACAGGTCAGGAGCTCAGGGTAGACAGGTTTATAGGAGATGAAAGAACCAGACGTACAACTAAGACGTCCGAAGCTTTAAAATACATAACGAAAAATCCATTGTTTATGAAAGAACTAGTTGTTAAAGAATCAATCAGGAAAGCTAAATGAAACACTCTCATGCTCCCTTTAATTGTTGTGAATAAATCATTAGCTAGAAATATTGAAGTTGTTATATCATTGGCAAATACTAAACCATGACTTCTCTAATTTTCACATTGAACAAGAACATGCCAACCAGTCATGGCGAAACTCTCATCAGACTGATTCTGAACACTGCTCTAGCTAACAAGACCCAACCTGGCTAAACCTTTCAGTCCATTCGCCATTTCCTTAAAACTCTTTCTTTTGCTGACATTCCAACTCCATGTTTCACTGGCACTCCAGTCAGATTGTTGCTGTCTAGGTTAGTTGATTTTGGTCCAGACCCTGAAACCGATGCACTCTGTAAAACACACTGAACAATGAAGGAGATTAGGCGCCGTATCTGCCGCAGCACAACCAACAATGAATTGACAATAGCTGCTGTCATTGCATTGAAGTTTGCAATCAGGAAAAACTGCAAAGCACATTGAACAGATGGTTAGCAAACATTATAGATTGGAACCTCAAAGATGTAACAAAGCAAACATATTATTACTGCAGCAATGATGCCAAGAATTGTTAGAACAGTTTGTTTGGCAGCATCCCAGAAATCTCCACTGGTAAACCACCTGAACCACCCGCCTCCTCCAGACCATCCTCCGCCACCAGCAGCAGGTCTTCCAGGTCGGCCCCTTTGCCGTCTCCTTTCAGTTTCCACATCCAACTTCTTAAATTCCGCCTTGTTCTGCCCCAGGGCGCTTTCCAGTGCTTTCCAAGCTTCATCCTGCGATGAAATGTGTCCTCAATTTGATATATCATAGCATGGAGTTTAACTGTTAAATCCTACCACTGAGCATCTATGCTACCGATTAGGTCACTAAAAATCAATTTATTTTCACAATCCCTCGCATCTTACGCAATGTATATGGCCAGGTAATTGCCTTCTTCCGCATCAAGGTCTGTGCATACTTTTGGATTCTCTCAGTAATCAGCAGAGCTATTTAGCTTCATACTAGCCCGACATATAATTCAACACAATCCCTATTGCGCTCCAAATAATTTAAATCTTATTTTAAAAAGTTAGATTTTGCAACAGAAGGGCTTCCTAACATTTAGTTGCAAATAAATAGCGACTGATGAGTGTGACAATATCGTTAAGTAATTATTGCAATAGATCAAATTGATTCATTCAATTTCTGAGTACATTGCAGCATTCAGCTTTGTGCATCTGTCCTGATGCTTCAATACAGTAGCACGATAAGCAAGAGTTTTGGCCAGGAATTCTCCAACTGATCCATAGAGGTGTCCATCTGATTTTAAAATGTTGTGATTGTGAGTAAATACATTTAACCTATTGCATAATCTACCGGATAAGGTTTGGTACTTCAGTCCATACGATGGGCAATCTGGCACCTTGTCATCCTAGAATTAGGGCCATCACCAACTAATGATATCAGGCTTCCTCGGGAAACAAAAATAAACAAATTACCAAAAAAACAACTAAGAAGGATCCCTCCAATTGCCTGTCTATCGAATCAAGAGCTGCCTATTGTGTTGAGCGTACCTGTTTCTTGCGGTTGCCGCCGCCGGAGAACAGGCAGTAGGCGCTTACAACACGGCTGCCGTTGGAGCAACGGAGAATCCCCTGAAGGGCAAGGCATCGAGGGATGCTGGGGAATGAACCGGCCGCTGGGAGAACTCCGTCGCAAAGGCGAGGCGGAGGCGGAGGATGCGCAAGCGACATTGTTTGCTGCCCGCAGCTCGAGTGTTGGGTTGCGAACTGCGACTCGCGAGGTGTGAAATGCTTCGCGGGCTGGGCTTCATGTCCTCTTCTTCATCATTTCATAATGGTCTCTATACTGTGGTTTTTATGTTATCTTTTTTAATTTTTTGTTATGATCTGTATGGCGATGTACAGTTGTCAAAAATCCTTGATCGTGATAGTATTTCTTTTGTATGTGTAGCACTTACAGTTAGGAAAACCGACACGACGCGAATCCGAATTGCATATTGCTTGCGTGCATGAGGCAACGTTACCCGTTGAATGCTTCATCAGATCGTAGCAAATGAAAACTCAGATGATTGTGCACAATACACCCACAACATTTATGCAACAATCATAGAGAGCAACAGCTCAAATTTACTCAATGTACTACGAGCTCTATGTGAAGGTCAAAAACGTTATAAGAAAGGAGGGTACTTGTCTCGAATTTACTTCCAGAGGACAAACACAAATTGTCATTACAAGTACGATGGCGTAACACAAACAAATATCTCAGAAGACACTACGGAATTGGTTCCACACAGCAACTTAGAACACCCTGTTTGGCTTTCCCATTGTGCTCTTGATGTACAGGCACCTCACCTGCAAAATAAATATCATAGCAACTCAGTGAAAGTCCATTTGCTGTCGATTATAGCATTTGAATTAACAAGCAATCAAAGAAACAGTGGACTTAGGGAGGTTAAATAGGACTCACGTTCTGCCAGTTCTTCTTCAGCAATGAAACCAGGAAGTTGACACTCATTTGGATATTCTGCTGGATCTGCTTCTCCTCCATCGACAGGTTACCCACAGCAACACCCATGCAAAGAACCTTCTTCAACTGGAACTTGACTGTAGCTTTTGTCTCGTTTACTTTTGATTCCAGAGACTCCTGATGTGTAACTAAAGTCGGGAACTTGCCTGTGATGATGCCGACACACAATGGTAAATAACAACGATCAACACCAGGATATAAAAGTAATGACTAATGAAACCAAGAAACTTCTGTGACCTAGAGTGAGGTATGTTGTACAAAAAACAACCTACAACACAAATGCAAAACTAGGTGAAAATGGACGAGGCTCTTTCCATACTGGCCTACGCTACCGAATGCCATGCACGTGGAATTTTCAGAAAAATGTGACAGGTTGATTTTTCTTTCAGAGAAATAACATCTTCACACATGACAAATTAGTAGCAAAGATGACGAAGATAACAACATGAATCTATAATGAGGTTCATGAAGTCGTGCTAGCAAAGAAATGCAGAGAATACAAGACAAGAAAAAACACACTTGCCTGCCTTGTTAAGACCAGGACCAAGGAGACGGGGAATCTGCTTGATAATAGCTTCGGAGGCTAAGAAAGCATGGTACTTCTTGGCAAGCTTCTTAACAAGCTTCTTGTTCTTGTTCATCTTCTTGAGAGCTTCCACGTCCATGTAATCAAGGCCAATCTTCTCTGCCTGTAAACAGAAGAATTAGCACTATCAGTACCAACACTTGTGCACTTGACAACAAGGAGACCAAATATAAAATGTCCCACTCCCACTTTTAACAAGAAATTTCAAGCATTTACAGATTTATACTGTATATGATTATTGATGTGCTAACTAGTCATAATATCACCTTTTTCCATTTGATTTCAGGCATTGTTTTATCAGAGAACACCATTGCAACATAAATTACAACCAGAGGTCACAACTTATAATACCCAGGTTTTAAACTAAGAGAAAAGGTTCCACTGCAGTTCAACAGCCAGACCTCGATGAAATTCAGATATTGTGTTGGAAGGAAAATAATAATCAGCGGAACTAAAAGCGCCGTACCTCCTCCACATGCTGCGCATCACCAAGCATGCAGACCTTCATCTTAGGGCGAGGGATGTGGGGCAGCTTGACAGAGCCACTGAAACGCTTGTCCTTTTGCGGATCATAGTTCTTGAGGCCAATCTGGAGTTCGATGGTCTCGGTGAACTTCCTGTTCTTCTCCTTGGCCTCGGAAACAACCTGGGAGATTGCCTCCTTGAGGACTTCAGTTTGCAACTTACTGCAAAGCAGAACACAGGCGTCAAAGAGAGAAAATGTCAAAGATGAATCAATTGCGTTATACTGCCATGTACAAGACAAAATAACCAGGAAATTGAAGGGAAACAGTTACACCTCAATAAATCATAGTAGGCTTCATTACAAAGTAAAGGAGCTTGAGAGCTTGACCGTATTAAAATTCTTAAAATCTAGAGCAGTCAAGAACGTCAAGGAAAGTAAAGGAACAGTCCAATACTGCGCAGTAGTAAACTCTATAATGATTTTCAAGAACGTCAAGGAAATTTAACCTAGTCCGCGAATATTTCCCTACTTTTCAAAATCGAAATTATTATGGTTATTATGCAGAAATTGTCGTTGATGAAAGGTAGATTAGATCCTACGAACTGTACAGCTATGCACGGGGCAATCAAACGAATCATCGCAGCGGGCAAGAAGCAAATTAAAGAAGGAGAAGAGGTGCAAGAGATTACCTCATGGTTGCTGCCGATCAGTAACCCGCCTGTAGACGAAAGAAAACCCAGGCGACAAAACAGAAACAATACGATCAAAAACAAAGGAGCTGGAACTTGAAAGCAAACCGACGGAGGAATGAGCAGATCACGAACCTACGAAGAGGAGATGCGGATGACCAGCTGACCGGCTGCTAGGGTTTGGGGAGTGCGGCCGAGCGAGGGAGGGCGGCGCGGCCAGGCGTGGGTTAAAAACTCGATCCAACTCTGGATGGAACCAAGAAGCATCAACGGATGTTAGCGCTTTCCTCCGATGCTGTCAGCCGTTAGATCTGAACCCTAGACGATGGGCTGGAAATGCGTGCCGATCAGGTGGAAGGCCGCTACGCTGATCTCATGGACCAAGCCCATGAGGCCACCTAACTTTTAGCCCAATCAATAATCAAGGGAGAGCGGAAAGAAGGGTCATTTGGTCGTAGGACACTGGGTTTGGCTTTTTTTTTATCCACAGGAGACCGTCCCGGACAGTGTCCTACAGACAAGAAAAAATATCCTATAGACAAATTTAAAAAAACAAAGTAACAAATTTCCCAAAGAACTAAAGGCCACTCATCTCATCCCCGTGTAAAATGGCTGAGGCATTCATCTCACAACACTGAACGAGGAGCTGTTTGCGAACGGACGCATCAGTCCATTTAGTTCGTATCGTCAATTGACCTCACTCCAGCGGGGATGCAGATCGTGGCGTTCAAAGTTGGACGTCCGTGACGGGGCCCTCTTTTGAGGAGTACAAGTTTGACAAGCTGCTCAGCCATCGCACGTTTGTACCACACTACTACAAATCTCCTCTATAGCGGGGGCAATCAAAATCGCGTAGCGGCGTCAGCTATTGTGGTCCGTCATTAAAAATTACATTGATTTTTAATTTTTAGCGGCGGCTACATTACGACCCGCCGCTATAAAGCCACCTCCAAACCCTAGCGTTCCGATACTATAAATGAACCCTCCCAACTAAGTCTTCCCTATTCCCCGCCGCCATCCCCCGCCTCTCTCTCTCTCTCTCTCTCTCTCTCTCTCTCTCTCTCCTCGGTGGCTACACACTCCTCCTACGCCGCCTCCTCCTACGCCCGGCGGCCGGCGGCTCGGGCGCTCGCGCCCCTCCTCCCGACGGTCGGCGGCTCGAGCGGCGGCGTCGCCTCCTCCTACTCCCGATGTCCGGCGGCTCGAGCGCTCGCGCCCCTCCTCCTCTCGACGGACGGCGGCTTGAGCGGTCGGGCTGCTCGGGCGCTCGCACCACTCCTCCTCCCGATGACCGGTGGCTCGAGCGGCGGCGCCTCCTCCTCCTCATGGCCGCGGGCGACGACTCGAGGCAGCCACAACCCATGGGTGCCCGGATCCGGCTGCCCCCTCTTGCGGCCGTGGGCGTGGTAGGGCGGCCGGATCCGTGGCCGGCTACACTTTTCGATGACCATGACGGCGGCGCGCGGGTTGGCGGCGCCTCCTCCTCCTCTTGGCCGCGGGCGACGACCCGAGGGCAGCCACAACCCATGGGCGCCCGGAACTTGCCATTTGCTTGCTTGTTCCCGTTTTTGTCCCGGCATAAGATTGCTTTCTAGTGTGCTACAAATATATTGAAAATAATTCCACCCAAAAATATCTGCTACACCTTAGGTACTCCTTGGTGGTTATGTGGCGGTCTTGAAAACTAAATGAAACTTGTCATTGGGACTAGCCTTATAAGACACGTCAAAAAGCCATGCGACTTTACAACGATCTGTACCCCCAAAGGCCCAAAAGAGTACGTCTCATCTTGTGGGCGTCCAATTTAGTTTTTTTTTAAGTAAAATACACCGGAGGACCTTAAACTATTTGGGAATAGTCATCTAGATCCGCAAACTCCGAAAGTGACCATCTAGATCCTTAAACTATTCCCGAATGGTGATCTAGGTCCACAAACTATATATTGATCCCCATAGGTCGTCAACCAGGTTCAGGTCGTTGTTGCTAAGCCATTCTTCACACATAGTCACCGCCTAGTTACTCTCCATTCGTGTTGTCGCCTCTACACAACTGCTGTCCACGTGAACGTCGTTCGCCATCCGCCTTACTTGTTATACACTTTGAAAGCTTGTATGTTATCTATGACAACAACTTAACCTCTCGTGTGTTGCACGTTCGACACGTGACGTGACATTTCACCGTCACGCTTGCCTAGTGGGCAGATCGGCTCACGGATAGCGAGAACAAGTCGCGATGGGGAGGCGAGAATGGATGGGTGGCTGCGTATTGCGGACCCGATTGACACAATAAAAGTAGATCCTGGACCTAGAGGATCATTGTAAAGTTTGTGAACCCGTATGACCATCTAAGAATAGTTTAGGGATCCAAGTGGTTACTTTAAGAGTTCATGGACCTAGATGACCATTCCTAAATAGTTTAGGGACCTGGGATGCATTTCACTCTTTTTTTCTTTGTAAGCAACAGTATCAGCTATGCATCCTATCCGATAAGGAATTTTAAAAAGATTAGTTCAAATTTTGCATAAAAATCTACTCATTTTGTAGTTTAAAATCTTGTTAAATTAAACTATTTCAGAATCAACAGAACAAGAAAATAAATGATATATGAACAACTAGAGTATTGCCATAAGTCCAACTCGATTGTCCAACCAGCGTCCAACCAATACAAAAGATATCACAATAAATGAGCCCAAAACATCACATGTGTCTTGGTTGAACACACTAATTGTACAATTGGATTGAACCTATAGCATTTTTCATTAATAAATCATGATATTTCTTTTATTTTCTTTTTTCAGGGGATGTGGAACTGTGAGACAGTCCATATAAGGAATATGGAAGTTAGAAGCATTTACCGCGTATAGAATAGAAATAGAAAATACAAAAACAAACATTATTACAACTAATACAAATATGTAGTGTCCATATTATAATTATTAAGGAGCAACACAATACAAAAATAATTGCAACTCGGCAAGATGTTCATCAAAGTCGTCTTCCATGTAATTGTAATCTGAAACGACAGGCAAAATACAAGCCGCTGAAGGGCCCGCAGCAACCTATGAGCGCTGAAACGACTGTATGAGCTTTTCGATGGCAAGTTCTCATTAGCAGCAGAGTTAGCGGCTGCTAATTAGGGTGGACATTCGATGATAGCGGGGACAGGATGCTATCGAACGAATTAGGGTGGACATTACGAAGCACATGAGCAGTTGTACAGCTAAGCTACCCAAGCGATGGAACGACACCTTGGCATCAAAACGTGATACCAACATGGTTACCTACTTATACCTCCCAAGTTAGTTTGAGGAAATTTTCCAGCAGCTGGGGTGGATGTTATCCTTCCTCCATTTCATAAATGAATGCAATACTGCAAAGTAATTAGGAGTCAGGCGAGATGGAATGCAAGGTGAACCCAACTGCAACTTACAATCTGAGCAGGAACTTTCAAAACCGACAGGAATGGAGCAACAGAGATGCCACCGGTACCTGCTCCAGTAATATTAGATATTCTCATTCACTGTATGCCCACAGGCCTGTCTCTAGGAGGATTCCTCCTCGCCATAGTTTACCCATCTAGAACCCTTGAATCACAGTATAGGAAACATGTTGGGCCACTCCGACTAACACTGATTCATGTACAACTCGACACTTGCTAGAATCTTAAGACAACACGGCCACGGCTTCAACTCATCACCTGCACGTTGCTGCCAGGTTGCAACGATTGACCACAACTGCTGTAAGCCCAGACCATCATCTGGACAGTCTGAAACAGCATATGCGCATGGTTCAAACAAGCCCAGCAACAAGAGCACCATGCCCGGTTTCATGGAGTATCTGCATGTGGTTTATATCTTCATTAAATTACAAGGATGAAACTGCAAGGCAAAACGAACATAAACGAGAATTTCACAAACCTATATTCTCCATGGTTTGTTCACTTAATGGATCATCCTAATCTTTTCTCTCATCAACCGCCCATACACTGCACCATTCCAATCTTTTCATCATCATCAGATGTAGTCATTTGACTACGGAGTCCCATCCAAGGAGTAAGCAAGGAAGACATGCCCCACCACTGATAGGAGCAAGCAACAACATGAAGCAAAGAAGTCCACAAGACAACCAAGTGACTGGACCCATGCTTCACTTCTCAGATCCTTTAGGCACTTGCACAACAGATCTGCCAACACAATAATCTTCAATCTGCTACAGAGTTAGGATTTCAAGGCACCCCTCCTGCATATCATCATGCAGGAAGCAACAACACCGAGAACGCAGAAGCTGACAAGATAATGGGATGAAGAAAACCTCAGCCCTCCTCTTCTCGGTTCTTATATGCCTGCTACCATCTGCCAGCGATGAATGAAGTGGATATCCCATCCAATTTAGATATGCTCAGTGCTTGCTGGCAGGTGCAGGCATGCCCAGGCCCCTTATCGGGGCCGGGCTAAGCGCAAACTAGCTTCAGATTGTTGTTGTTGGTGAGTCTGGATTAAATCAGATATGATGTGTTAGGCATACAAGTTAATAAGTGCAACTTGGGAATAAAAATGCATGCTCCACAGTACAGTTTGAATCCATAAATACAAATACTATAATATCAATGTATAGGGAAAAGTTATGCCACTATACAAAGAAAGCCACTAGCCACATACTCCAGTAATCAGCCTCTATCATGAATTGTCAAGCAGATATTAACTTGGGATCAATGCCAAGCAAATCACCAATGAAAATAATACATAGCACAAACCTGTGGAAATGGTCGCATGGATTCCTGTGGATGAACAAATGGGACTCCCGGTCGCGAGGGCATAGCATACTGTTGTGAAGCATGCATGAAAACTGATGACCTAATAGGAGGACCAGCTTGACCAGGGCTGTACGGTGTCATGCCACCATCTGGAGGACCATAACCAATTGCATTAGGTGCTTGTGCTGCTGACCACCCAGGAATGTGCTGAGCTATTGGCCGAGGTTGCTGTTCAACAGCAACAGGAGATCGGTGCCCTGAGCCAAGCTGGGGAAATTCAGTGTTGTAGGTAACAGCAGGGGCATACAGAGGTTGAATGGTGTATGCTCCCCCATTAAATCCGAACCCTGGATCAAATCGCTGCATGTACCTGTAGAAAGTCAATCACGGTTAGTTACAAATATAAATATTTTGCAAAGTGGACCCATTACAGGGAGCAAGGAGAGAGATTGAAATGCATAATATAATTCAAAGCAGCTTAGTTATCTTCATTAGGAAGGAGTACATAAAAAGAATTTAAAGGTCACTACCTAAAATTGCCAACTTAATGTAGCTATTCCTCACATAGCTCCATCTTGTTTGCAGGGTATCCCATGGTCAGCAATGAATTCACACTTGGCTAGTTGATTTATAGATTAAATAAGCATTTTATAGGGTGATGATAGTTAAAATGGAGTAGATATTCAAATAAAATGGCAGCAGTCATGCGATAAAACTATGCAGCAGAAGCGTAGCAGAAAAGGAATTTCCCAAGATGCATAACAGCAGATTGGTGAATTACAAGAACCTCACCTGTCATAGCTCCTATCATAATCAGGATCTTTGCGTTCTGACTCTCGGTCTCGGAAAATTGCAACTCTATTGTTTTGCCTGTTTCTGTTGACCATAGGCTCCTTCTCAGTCTTGTTTCTATTTGACCTGCTGCTAGCTGAAGTGGTGGTCAAACTCCTTTCCAGACTAACTTCAGCTCCTTGACCCAATCTATTGCTCGAGTTCAACTCCAAGGACGTGGACCTATGCAGAGTATTGGGTAACTTTGCTTCATCAGTTGGTCTTCCGTCAGCGGAATTACTGCCGCTGCTGTTGTTAAATATCCGGGCACGGGCCTTGTTGTATTCCTCTTTTCTTTCCTCAACACTTTTCTGGAGGTTGTCTCTAGAAGAGTGGGCACCAGAAATGTTCATGTTGTGGAGGTTCTTTTGAGGCCTCTGCTTGATTGCTACTTTGGCTATAGAGTTGGTTTCATCCTGTGGCAAATTAACTGGAATGTCTGCAAGGCGTACAGCAGGAAGTCGGCACTCAGATGAAGTTTTACGGAGGATAATAAGAGAACCAGTTCCATCAGGCAAACTGTTGTCTGGTATAGCAATGGACTGGAGGAAATAGTGCTGTGCCAGGCGGTGCGCAGCTAGACGGAGATAAGAAGTTGGAAGACCCGGGAATTCACATTGTGCTTGCCTAGGGTCACGAATGAACTTGAGAATTTCTTGCTCCATTCTTAACACTGCAAAAGAAAGTGTCATGTAAGATACAGCAACCACATGCATAAAACCTATATGCAGCTCATATAAAATATGCTGAAAGTGTATTTCTGCACTCCAAGAGACACGTGGGGGTGTCAAAAAAACAAAATTATTTCACTTAAACCACTTGACATTGAAAGAAGTTAAAACACCAAAACTATAATAGAGATACAATTGTACTTGAACCATTCAAGCACTGGGCGTACAGGCTGCATTCAATAAAAATGTCAGAGTTGCATTACTGCTAGGCCCTGGTAATAACCCATGATTCACAATTTTAGACTCAGGTGATGCTTGTATCAAACTTGCAATTATTATTCATCTTCAGCACACTGATTAGGCAGTTTGTTGATAGATGATGGGCCAGGAAAATGTGTGTTTTGGGCAATTGAACAGCCGCATCATGCAGCTGCCACAGGATATTAAGGTAAAGCAGAAACAAAACTAGCGGAATCTAGGAGAAACATGGAAATGATGACACAATAAACTAGCGCAATGAGGCACCCCAAACCCCATCAGGGGCAGGATTAAAAGGCCTTTTACATTTTGCAGCTATTAGACGCAAGCAATAATCTGGCACGTATCCTGACTACCTAATAAAACGTAACGGATTGGTTTCCTTGCCTAACGACTGGACAGCACAAGTAGGCAGCAGCACAATCAAGCAACTGGATCGGGAGCTAAAAAACAGTGGTGAAGAAATCCATGCGGAGTCCAATTATTATACCAGAGAGCCTCTCCCGTGGCTTTTCGAGCGCCTCACGAAGGAACTGATCGACCTGAGCGACGGAATCATCGCGCCCGGGAGCTGACGGGGCCGGCTGGGTCTGCTGCTGCGACGGGACTGCGGGCGCCTGGTCCTGGTCGTCGGCGAGGTCGGGCGAGGAGGAAGAGCGGCGCGAGGAGAGGATGAGTCGGCTCATGGACCCGTCGATGTCGGCCGTCTCCCACGAGTCCGGCGCGGGCGGCGCGGCGGCATCGTCGGCGGGCTCCATGGCTGTCGGGCAGGTGCGATCCGGAGCTAGAGGGCGTAGCGGAGCTGTGTGCGGAGCATGGAGGTAGCAGCGAGCGCGGCCATGACGGGGATCTGGAGGAAGCGCTAGGGTTTGGTCTCGGCGAGCGGGTCTGGGTGGGTGGAGAGATGCGGACGGGGAAGGAGGAATCTGAAGACGAGAGACCACCCCACCCCGGGAGGAAGAGGAGGAGGATAGGGAAGCTCTATAGAAGTTACTGTATTACCCTTCGGGCGACGGCGATATGCCGTATTGCATGGACGCGGCTTTTGCTTCCGTTTCCAATCAACGCGTTGTTAGACTGACTCCAACGATGAGAAGGCAATTTAGAGAGGCAACTCACGATTTGCCTGGCGTGCACAGTGACTGCATAAAGATCTCTTCCGCGGTGTCTCCAACAGAGCTTGCAGTTTGACGAGGCAAATCGCAAGCACCTGCGTCCGGTCGCCGCACCGTAGCTTGCCCCGCGCCCGCCCGCCGGAGCTACTCGCTGCCGAAGCCGCTCGCCCCACGCCACCGATGCTGCTCGCCCCATGCCCGCCTCCGCGAGCTCGAGCGGCCTCGCCAGCCTGCCGCGAGCTCGGGGACCCGCGCTCCGCTCCCGTGCGCGCCGTCTACCACGGGTTTGCCAACGAGCTCGAGGAATCCCGCGCCGCAGCTCACCCCGCGCCCGGCCGCCGGAGTGGCTTGCCACCGATGCCGCTCGCCCCGTGCCCGCCGGCGCAAGCTCGAACGGCCCCGCCAGCATGCTGAGAGCTTGGGGACCTCGCGCTCCGCCCCCGTGCACGCCACCTACCGCGGGCTCTGCCAATAAACTCGAGCAATCCTGCGCCGCAGCTCGCCCCGTGCCCGCCTCCGTTCTCGCCGGCGTGAGCTCGAGCGGCCCCTCCCACTTGCCGCGACCTTGGGGCCCGTGCTCCGCCCCTATGCGCACCGCCTACCGCGAGCTATGCCAATGAGCTCGAGCAGTCCCGCGCCGTAGCTCGCTCCGCGCCCGGCCGCCGAACCTGCTCGCCCCTACCCCATCTCCGCGCTCGCCTGCGCGAGCTCGAGTGGCCCCGTGCTCCGACCCCGTTAGTGCCGCCGCCGCGAGCTCGCCGGCCTAGCTCGAGCAATCCCGCGCCTGCCTCGGCGCTCGCTCGCGCGAGCTCAAGCGGCCCTGCTCGCTCGCCGCGAGCTCGCCGGCGAGCTCGAGCAGCCTCGCACCCCGCCTCCGCGCACTCACGAGCTCGACCGCCCGTCACGCCGCGTGCCCTCGCCCAGCTCCGCCACTCGTTCCCTGCCTTCCCTCACCCAGCCCTGCTTGCCAAGCTATGGCAGCTCGCGTGTCCGAGCGTGGACGCAAGGATGCATGTGAGGAGAGAGGGAGTGTATATTTGCATAGTCTCTCTCCTCCAAGGCAATTTTGCCTTCGATTCTGCCTCGTCTGTTGGAGAAGATTTTCGCCATGCACAGTACCGAGGGGAGATGTATTTTACCTTTGCCTCGCGTGATGGCTCCTCTGTTGGAGTCAGTCTTACGGTGGTAATTTGGATGACGCGTTGTTGGGCGTTAGAGATGCTGCCGCAACCTGCCCAGCTCCCGCTTAGAGAACCTTATTACGCTGCCGCAACCAATTCAAATTTTCTGCGACAAAATTAATTGATTTACTCTGGTTCCATCAGTTTTCTTTGCCCTGACTACAGTCCTTCACTTGTACTTATATCAAGCAAAATCCATGTCACGCTACCTCGTGTTATGCATACTTACATCTGCCGCCCGCACAATGCAACCAACCCCATTGCTCACTGATACTTGAACGTCATTATACTTTTGATCAGGGATCAAGCTAATACTAATACACCAGATAGCCGTCGTATATTTTTTATCTTTTGAGAAACCACGATAGAATATTCTCTTCCCTTCGTTCTTAAATTGTTGACCTCATTGTCTTCTTTTTGTTGCGTTTGATAGTTCGTCTTATTCAAAATATATTTTTTCAAACATGTAAAATTACAATTTGTGTTTCAACTTTTTTCGATGATAAAATAAATGATAGTAAAGTATTTGAAAAAATTAAACCTTTTTTAATAAGAGGGTCAAACGTAAGATAAAAATCAACAAAGTCAATAATTTAAGAATAAAGGAAGTATTATTCTAGTAAGTGCCTCAGTTTGGTCCATGACTCAAGTTGAGATGTGATAGCAAGATCCATTAACACGTCGGGCCTCGCCATCTTCAAGGCTTTGTTCCACACGTCTGAAAAGGTTGTTTTGGGCTTCTTTGTCCATAGGTTCAATTCGTAGGACAACAAAGGATTATTTGAAGTGCTATATTTCTTGGTCACTATATCCTTGAATCCCAGAATGGGTATCCTATTTGGGTCACCCATTGAAGGGATCTTGATGTTTTACGACCTAATTTAGGTATAGGTCTTCAAATTGAGCATTAGTTGAAGATAGCCTAAAGTAACTTCATGTATAAACCTTTATAAATAGATAAAATGTGTGTATGTGTTCATAAGTTTGAGTACTCATGTTTGTTTTTTAGTGCTTGAGTTTCATAGACAATATCTATTTTTAATTTATTTTAGTAACCTTCCTATAAAATCGACCTTTGTAAATAGGATAGAATATGTGTATGTGTCTATAAAGGTGAGTACCCGTGTGTGTGTGTATGTGTTTTGAGTGTCTGAGTTTCATTAAAAAATATTTAATTTATTTCAGTAACCTGTTCGAGTAATACACTGCTAGTGAATCTTTGTACAAGTTATGCTTATTTATGTGAAGTAAGTTGTGGCCAACAACACTTATTTGTCTTCACATCGAACTGAGCTCCAATAAGAGCAGATTGTATGAACCAAGCTTCTACAAGTTGCTTATCCCGCAAATGACTTGAAACTAAATTCCCTCCACCCAAATACGCCTTGAATATTATCAACCAAATTCGTTTTCTTCTACACTATCTCTTGTGGGTTTTCCAAACCCAACTACATGGTGAATTCATTTGTTTTTCAACCGCATCTTTTTTTCTGGTTCATAACTCAGATATAATAAAAGAAAGCATCAACAACGTCATCTGAAGGATTATTTTCATCTGCACACCATGTCACAAACGATATAATCATGCATGCATGCGACCAATAGACAGAGCATATGACAAGACCCATGTTCCAATATACTCCCTCCGATCCGTATTTGTTGTCGTTTCATACAGCTGAAGAGAACTACAAATGAATTGTGCTTCTATGTCCTAACGACAACACTAAGAAAACAGAGTAGTATAAGCTTGTTGTTCATAAGCCTTTCTCCCTGATCATGTACTACCTCTCCCCCTTGCTCTTAGGCTACCAACGAAATACACAAATGATACTCTCAAATAGCTCTTAATATGTTAATTTCAGTGATCACAATGTCAATGTGATGCCGACTATATCTTAATTAAAAGAAACTAAACAAGACGGCTGTTTCTCCTACTCCAAGTTTGATTTTGATGACCTTTTTGGCGGTTCGATGTCATCATGACACATCTCACATGTGAAGCTGATCATGAGCCATAACACAAAATGTTCGCCACCATATACATGGACAAGCTACGTCACCTGAAATTATTCAAAGAATTGCACGGCTGTACAAAAAGAATCCTTATCCATATACGAGGAAGATAATTATCACTTGCGATTGACTGATCGTCGCCCATAAGTTTGGACAAGCATAATCGTGCAATCAACAATGTAACCATTTTTTCATCCAAAAAAAACAATGTAACCATTTGGCGGAGAATTTCCTTTTATACAATAAATAAAAAGATCTACTTTTCTCTTCTCCGGCATAAAAACTTACAAGTTCCTTTCTCTTATAAAGCTGACATAATCAAGTTCAGTTAGTTCTATTTTTTAGTTTTTTATGAGTTATTGAACTAATACACATCTAGAGAATCACTCTGTATGTTACTTTAATTTTGAGATTCCCTTTCACAAGTGTTTTTGTTGCAAATCTCCGTCCCTACTATATTTGTTACAAAAACCTCCCCCGTATGATTAATCGATTTCATATGATTTTTGCTTATATAAATTCAAATAAAAATTTAATTCAACTGAGAATACTTTAACTAAGTTTAACATCATTTTTTAATGAGGCCTTTTCTTACAAATTTCTTCAAATAAGTTCTATTGATCTTCACGGAAAATGCTTTCAGATCTCAAACTCTAGGGAACAACGTCTTACCTTTAATTTGCCTTCTTTCGCATTCCCTAAAATGTCTGAATATCATACTTTCATAATTTTGTAGTATTGACACGGAGACCATCCCCTATTTGAATGAGCGAAAACGGGTTGGATCAACTAAACATCTGTCAATCAGGAGATGAGCACAGTGAAGGTGACAGGTGTATCATATTTGAATATTGTACTTTCTACTCATTGTGGTATATACTTACAAGATAATCATGCTTTGCATGCGACCAATAGACAAGGCATATGACAAGGGCCATGTTCTCCTATGACAACTTGTTGTCCATAAGCCTTTTTCGTGATCATGGGCTATCTTTGTCCCCTGTCAGTTACCAGCGTAATATACAAGTGATATCCTCCAACAAATGAAAAAAGATGTGCCTCTTAATAAGATGTTAATTCTAGTTATCACAATGTCAATGAGATGCCTATTATGTATGAATGAAAAGTAAGCAAGACTCCTCCTCTCTCGTCCTAGTTTGATGGCGATGGCTTATTGAGTTTTGTGGTGTTTCGATGGCATTCTGGCATCTCGATTCTCAGAGATGAAGCTGATGACGAGCCACAAACAAAATGTGCGCCACTTCCACGCATAACTGATACCTACAAGTGCTTTTTATGCACGCGAAGTTGGCAGTGGCAGTACGACATGAATGTCTTTTTTCGGCACTCCTCACGAGTTAAAAAAAAATGGACGAAATACCTCCGCCTAAAATTATTCAAAGAATCGCACGGCTGTACAAGCGGATCGAGTATCCATGTTCCCGCAAGAAAAATCACTCGCCCTTGACCCACCGTGTTAGACGCTCGGTAATCGCCTGTACGTACGATTTGGGAAGGGAAAATCAAGCAATCAGCGACGTAGCGTAGCCATTCGCCGGACCATCCAGCGAATACCATGGCGTTTCTGGCGTTTGACAAGAAGAGGGGTTGTTAGGCGGAGCCGGGCTGGTAGGTACCTACCGTACACGAAACGAGGCGCGGCGGGTGGGACCACCCCGCCCCGCCACTTGTGACTTGTGCGGGTTCCACGTTCGCGTCCTGCTGCCTGCTGCCGTCAGATCCAGGATCGGACGGGCGTACACGTCCTGCGGCAAGTTTTGGTAACGCGAAACGGCGCGCGGCGTAAGCAATCATCGTCATCTCCATCTCACCACCGATCGACCATCTCCGCCCTCCTCCTCCCTTCTCTATAATAAGAACCGCGAAACGAAACCGGCCAAAAAATCGATCACACCAACACCCAAGCAGTCTCTGCCCAGTTGGCTTCAATCCATTCCCCACCGGATCGGAGCCGGAGGAAGAAGCAAGGATACACCGGTGTTATATATGGCGGAGGTGAACGGGGCGCAGATCCACCAGGATCGCCAGGTGGGGGAGGAGAAGATCATCATCGACACAGATCCCGGAATCGGTGCGTGCTGCCACTGCCTTCCATACATCCATTCTCGACTGATTTCCTACTCCGTCTATTCAATTGCCGTTCGTGCTCGGACCTTCCTCTCCTGCCTGACCAAGTTTAGTTTAATTACCTCGGGATCGGGTCAGTGCTGCGCAGCCTGCTTCCGGTTGCTGAAGCTCAAAGGCTGCCGTTTCTCTTCTGAGTGAGCCGCAGCTTTAACGTAGTAAGATCATTCTAGGGATCCGCACGGATGCATTACAGAAAAGAGAAGAAGGCGTGAGCCCTTTTGGCTGCATATTCACCACTGGACACGGCACCGGGAGAGCCATTCCCTCTTGCTTTTAGGGACACAAGGGAGATACGGGTCAATCTATTCCATTCCATCGCCGTTTATCATTTTCTTTTCAAGGACTCTCGCTGCAAAAGCGCTTCAACCCACTGCTGAGAAAAGAAAGCTGAATCCCTCCGACACTGATTCCATTTAGTTGCATGAACGTGATAGGTGGCAGCGACACTTGCATTTCGAATTATTATTTTTTCCTGCGTGAAAGTGAAATTTGCACTTCTCAGTGCGCATATATTTGATTAATTAAGCACTCTAGTTGTGATGGATTCTGCTTTCCCTATTCTCATTGCCCTTCGTGCTTATCCCGGTCCCAGATGACAGCGTTGCAATCATGATGGCGTTCCAGTTACCCGGCGTCCAAGTGCTAGGCCTGACCACCATCTTCGGCAACTGCACAACCGAGCGAGCTACACGCAACGCCTTGATTCTGGCATGTTGCCAAACACCCTCTATTTTACTGTACCTTTTTTTCTTATCCGGATTCTGCTTACTCTGCGTGTTTTTTTTTATGAATAGTGTGAGAAGGCAGGCCGTCCTGAGGTTCCAGTAGCAGAGGGCAGCGCTGAGCCTCTCAAGGTATCACAAGCTCCTCTTTTCATTTTTGTCCAGATTAGTGTACCGTTTCAATGCCATTCTTTGTAGTGGTTGGCTCAATAAGCATCACACGAACAACTCACTGAAACAAACCAATCAAAAGCTGATTCAACGGCAGTGTTTCTTCTAATTCAGTTAATTCCTTATTTATCCCTCAAAACACTTGTGAAGCCACAGAATGTCATGCAGTACTCTGTAAAATGTGCAGTGCCTGCTTTACCTTCAGACAAGAACGCAACATCTTCTCAATTTCGCTAGTTCATTCCGCTGTTTATAATGTTAACAGGGTGGAAAGCCGGGTGTTGCCGACTTTGTTCACGGATCCGATGGCCTCGGGAACGTAGACCTTCCCGATCCCAGTAGCAAGAAGATCGAGCAAAGCGCTGCCGAGTTCTTGGTTGATAAGGTCTCACAGTTTCCTGGGGAGGTCTCTGTACTCGCCTTGGGCCCTCTGACGAACGTAGCATTGGTATGTTCTTCCTCTGATGATGATGCAGAGACGGTGCTATATGTTCAGGCTGTAGTGTATGATTCTGCTGCGTCGTGTCTCAGGCCATGAAGAAGGATGCCTCTTTTGCGAGCAAGGTGAAGAAGATTGTTGTGCTGGGTGGGTCTTTCTTTGCAGCTGGGAACGCCACCCCATCAGCTGAAGCAAATGTAATGTCAGATCGACATGTCAGCCCTCTGGATCTTCGTTTGATGGATCTTACAGATGGTTGCAATTTTGTTTACCCTTTACAGATCCACAGCGACCCAGAAGCAGCAGATATAGTTTTCACCTCTGGGGCAGACGTTTACGTGGTTGGCCTCAACATCACTCTGCAAGTCAGTTTTACAGGTCCTCTTATCTTTTCTGAATTCTGTACCAATCACCTTTTTTTATTTGGACAAACAATATGAACTGATTTGTGAACTCGCTTCGTACTGCATGCAGATGAGGATCTCTTGGAGCTGAGAAACTCGAAAGGGAAGCATGCCCAGTTCCTGTGTGACGTATGCAAGTTCTACAGAGACTGGCATGTCAAGTCTTACGGCACCCCTGGTATGCTGAAACCATATTATGGTTTCATATTCAGACATGAGATTGCAGAAGTTTTTGACCTCACTCACAATCTCTGTTCTTTTGCTCAGTGGTTTTCCTTCATGATCCGGTGTGCTTCGCTGCTCTGGTTCGCCCGGAGTTGTTCACGTTCAAGAAGGGCGTGGTGAGGGTGGAGACCCAGGGCATCTGCACCGGGCATACCTCCATGGACCTGGGGCTGAAGAAGTAAGCGACTGTTAATTACTATACGAGTAGTAGTACGTCTTTTGTACTGTTGCTGATGGGAGGATCACACTGGCTATATATGGCACTGGTGCAGGTGGAACTCGGAGAACCCGTGGACCGGCTACTCGCCCATTTCGGTCGCGTGGACGGTCGATGTGTCCAAGGTGGCTGCGTTTGTCAAGGAGCTGGTCACCAAACAGTGACCAAGTTGACAGGAAGAGAGATATGTATTTCAAATATGTAGAGATTTATTGTATTCGATGCACTGCAGTTATCTGAATCATTGATCCTAACGGACTGAAAATCTTCAGATTTGAAATGTTCGAGTCTTGGAGATGAGCATAATTATGTGCCGAATCCACGTTTGTGGCTGAAATGCGCCTAACTTGTGCTGTAGTAGTAATAAAGGGCAAAGATCAATTCAAAAGAAATAATAAAAAAAGTGGTAGAAGAAGCTTCACAGGTTTTTAACATACATGTACGCTCTTATCACGATAAATTTTTTATTGCCGATGGAACAAAATTTGGATTTACATTTTATATCCATTGTCCAATTGGATCATTACGCGAAGCGTTTACTCCTCTTGTATGGGTCAAAAATCAAGAAGAAAACCTCTCGATGCATCAGGCCTGCTGCCTGCTCGGGTAACTGACGAACTTCTGCAGCACAAGTCCTCTTCTCAAAGAACGCCGTTTCTGTCCACGCATTAGCTTCCTAATCCTAAGGGCGTCCACACTGGTTCCATGACTGCAACTTACAACAGATAGGTAGAAGACCATCCATTACACAACAAACTTTAGCACTCTGCCCTAAAATAAATTGTGGGTCCCAAATTGAGTATTTTCTTTTTCTTTTTTCTCAACCTCATCCGCATCCCCATGAGGCAGCAGGGCGTGCCCCCACGAGCTCACATCCCCGTGGGACCCGCAAAACGCGTCATGTGTAGTTGAGTTCGACGGATTAGCTTGTCAATAACCAGGCGCTACTGCCGACGCTAGCTGCAGCTGACACCGGTTTTGCAGAACCGGTGCAGGCCGATGTGGCACCTTGCAGCTAGCTTCTAAGGTCCTGTTCGTTTCCTGCCTCTAAAAATTATACCCATCACATCGAAAAGAATCTTACTATTTAGTAGATCTTTTATTAATTTAATGACAAAACCAATGTCACGACCCCTCTAATTTGCGAGACGAATCTAATGATCCTAATTAATCTATGTTTCTGCTACAGTGATGCTACAGTAAACATCTTCTAATAACATCATAATTATCCTCGTTGGATTCGTCTCGTGAATTAGATAGGGAGTCCGTAATTAGTTTCGAGATTAGACTTTATTTAGTACTCTAAAATAATAAAATTCTCTTTGATTTAACCCTCTAAAAATTATATATATGGAAACGAACACACCCTAAAACCCCACTGTGGAGGCCCTAAGCATTCAGTCAGACGCAGGAGTACAGACCTGCATTGCTGCTACTGCTTCAGCCGGAGCTACAGCACTCAGGCATGCGGCAGCGTGCATGTGTTTAGCCGCTTTAGCTCGATGATTGGTGACAGATTGACTGGGATCAGCAAACGTTTATGCTTAGCATGCATTCCTTAAAGCCAAGATTCTGCCGCATCATCCCGTTGTTTATAGTAAGCGCGTACTGTAGAAGGCAACTAGCCGGCGCCGACATTCCTCTCCTTTTCGTAACAACGGAATATTTGTGTGGCTGCCTTCCCTGGAGAGGGAATATATGGAGGATGCGAAGCTTGGACGCTTCTTGATTTCGGTCTGCCTTGCCACGGCGGCATGGATGGATCGTGGCATCGACAGCCGCAACTCGCAAGGCAGAGTGATATATGAAAGCGAAACCAACAACCACGTTGTGGTTACTGTACTTTTACCGGTAGTAATAGTTACTCATGTGAGTAGTAGTATCAGTTAGCACTAGACGTTCACATGAGCCTATTGAATAGGAGGGGTTTCACTCTTATGGCCATTCATTAGGCAATGCGTCCTGAGTGGGGCCATGACACGGTGCACAGAGGAAGCAACGCAGCTCTCACGCCGGAGCTGTACTACTGCCGGAGCTTCTGAGGGAGTTCTGACGGCTTCAGGTTCGCTCAAGTGAAACGGCTTGCTCATCTGTTGGTGAAAGTAATTACGGAGAAGCAAGAAGATGATCATGAAGAGGGGTGGATGGAAAAGCAGGGGAGGGACAGCGATGCAAGGCAGCAGGTGCTTGGAAAGAAACAAGTGTGGCGTTTTAATGCAGGAGCAGGCGCGCAGCGAAGGGTTGGTGGCAGTTATCCGTCGACTGGGCTGACTGGAGGAAGACGGGTGATTAATGACACTTTGCATTGCATCTCTTGGCATTGGCAGGAAGGGAGAAGGAAGAAGAGCTGGGGACGCGGATATTAATTGGACTGCATCCCATACATTTGACCGGAGCAAATCCATTGCCCAAACCTCAGGAATCAACGAACGCAATGAGTCCGTGTATGATGGTGATGATGATGATGAACTGTACAGTACTGTACTCCCGGTGTTAACGAGGACGGTTAACACAAGTAGGATGACGGGACACGGAGGTGCCACGCGAGCTGAGCAGGAGCAGTGAGTGTCTATATATACGGGTCCTGCTGCCTCGTCCGTTCCGGGTCCGGCCATTCCAGCAGCAGCAGCCGCTTCCGAGTGACGTGAGAGTGAGGTGACGCCACCCACGGCTAGCTAGCTAGAGCAATCATGGATCATCGCCAAGCTCCTTGGGTGCTCCTCGGTAAGAAGAAGAAAGATCTCGCTCTCCTTCCTCCAACCTGCTTGGCACTGGTCACTGCTCTACCGTGGTCGAGTACCGAGTTGACGATGAATCGATGACGATGCGTGAAGCAGGTCTGGTGGCCGCGTTGCTGTCTTCCCAGGCGGCGAAGGCGGACGGCGGCGGGTCGTGCGGCGGCAGGGCGTCGTCGGTGTGGGTGTTCGGCGACTCGTACGCGGACACGGGGAACCTGGGCGACCTCGGCCGCGCGCTCACGCACGCCTGGTACGACCCCTACGGCCGCACCTTCCCCGGCCGACCCACCGGCCGCTTCTCCGACGGCCGCGTCCTCACCGATTTCATAGGTACTCCCTTGTTCCTTCTCCTAGTAGTTCCACACGCGGTTCCAGTCCAGCCACTGCTCTCTACTACCAAAGCAGAGCAAGCAGGGCGCAGGGCAGGAGTAAATGAGGACGTGTCGCCGCTGGCGTGAACTGGGCAATCGGGGGCGTTGATCCATGGCCATTTCCTCTCGCATTGATGGTGCTTCCCCTCGTTTGGTTGGGTGCCAATCAATTTCCATTTCCGCAGCCGGCCGACCACTGCCTGGCCTGTGTACTGTTTACTGTACCGTAGTATGGGCGTGGTTGCCCGTATGTCTAAAATCGGCCGCCCGTCTAGTGCCAACCAGATTCTGTGTCAACGTTTTCAGATTGATTCAAGGCGCGAGATTTTCAATACGTCTAGTAGTGGAGATAGCCGCGATCTGTCTTGATGTTCACATGCGCCTAGAAGAAGACGTAGTTCCAGAATCAGTATGGAAGGAAACCGTATGCAATGCGGCTTCGTCTTGTTTCCCTTCTCGGGACGCTAAACATAAGCAGAATATATACCACACGCTAGCAAACCGCCACTGAAGTAGCAGCTGCGATGGAATTTTTATTTTTTTTGAAGAAACTAGAGCTACATCCAGACACGCAACGGTGTGGACGTGTGGTGACGTCTACAGTTTCTTTCTAATTCTCCATATATCCATCCGTATTTTCTATGCATGTGTCTTGCGTCTCTTTGACCCATTCAGGCCATTCCTTCCTCGTGTGTGAACCGACCGACGACCGATCCGTCGAGAGCGCACATGCCCGCAACGTACTCCAAGCACACACAACACAAACAATGCACCGCTCGCTCCCTTTATGATGCATGGCAAGCATGTGTTCACTGGTGCTGTCCTTGATTAGCGATTAACTAGACACATGCGCGCGGGTAGATACATGACGTGATGTCGGAACACAAAAGTCCACGCATTGTTTGCGAGTCTAAAGGCTACTGGCACTAATCTTACTGCTAGGGAGGACGAGTGAAGAATTCATGTCGATCGAGATGCGTCCGAAGCACATTTCTCACAAACCGACAGGCATATGCTGGAAATCAAGAGAGCAAATTGTTTGAATATGTAGCAGATGGATGGTACCGCGTCACCATCTTCTCTAGTAATAACCTGTCATTCCTGCAACCGCATACTCTAGCATGCGCGAGTTCTTTGCACCTGGCCTCTATACAATGCATCCAAGTCCATCTCTAGTAACCTGTCATTCCTGCAACTGCAAACTGTATGTAGCATAAGTGAATTGCTTTGCACCTGGCTCCTATGCATGCAAATCGATCTCTCTTAGCTTCATAGACGATGCCTAATTAACAGTGAGATTGTTCCCCCGAAAAAACTACTACTCACTAATCATCTAAAACAACAGCACATGCGCGCGTGCTGATCCTCGTACAAGGGGGCAAGTAAAGATTCGGAGCATCTCCAACCTACTAACACTGAAGCTGAACCTTTCCGTTTCCCGGCAGTACATGTCTGTAGGCAATTAAGTATGCTACAAGTGGTAAGCGCTTTGCGGCTAACTCTGTTTGTATGCCGGTTGGACCCACGCGGCGTGCAGCGGGGGCCATGGGCGTCCCGACCCCGGTGGCGTACAAGCTGCGCAGGGGCGCCGCCGCGAGGCTGCTGGCGCGCGGCATGAACTACGCCGTGGGCGGCGCCGGCGTGCTCGACACCGGCTACTTCCAGCGCAACGTCAGCGCCCAGATCGACCTGTTCCAGGCGCAGCTCCGCGCCGGGAACGCCACCAACCGCGCATGCGACGTCGCCGTCGTCGTCGTCTCCGGGAACGACTACTCCTTCGCCGCCGACAAGGACAACAGCACCAGCGTAAGTCATGCTCTCATATATACAAACATATATATATTGAAAGCTAACGGCGTTGGACAGGCTGCGATCGCGTACATCCCGACGGTGGTGCGCGGTCTCCGGGAGGTGCTGCGGCGGCTGCGCGACGAGGTGGGGATGCGCAAGGTGGTGGTCACCAGCCTGCACCCCATGGGCTGCACGCCCGTCTTCACCCGCGCGCTCAACTACACCGCCTGCGACGCGCTCGCCAACGTCGGCGCCGCGCAGCACAACGCCGCGCTGCAGTCCGTGCTCGCCAAGCTCGACCCGGCCGGCGCCACCTTCCTCCTGCTCGACCTCAACGCGCCCTTCGCCGCCTACGTCACCGGCGCCGCCTCCGACAGGTTCCCGGAGCCAAGGCGCCCGTGCTGCGAGAGCTTCGACGCCGACCAAGGCTACTGCGGACAGCAGGACGACGCCGGCAACAAGATGTACGCGCTGTGCAGCGACCCCGCCAAGCATTTCTACTGGGACGACGTGCACCCCACGCAGGCCGCGTGGGCAGCCGTCGCCGAAGCGTTCAGGCCCAAGATCCAACAGTTCCTATCCACCTGATGAACTACTACGTTATTACTAGAGGAGGGACCTTTCTTCCTTTCGTCGAATCTCGGATGGGATAAAAAGAACCACCCAAATTAAAGAGGGCGTGCGTGTACGACTTATCGCCAAATGCTAACCAACATGTCCCTGTTTCTAAATTACAGATGGCACAAAAAAGCCTAATCCAAATGTTCATTCGGTTCCAACAACTTGTCTTTTTTTTCTTTACTCTAGTTGTTAGTGTTGCAACAATCTGATGATACGGGGGTCACGACAACACAGCTTCGCTGCAAAGCACAAACTGCCTGCACACTAAAAATCATCGGAGACATTCCATTGGAACAAAAGGAAGGACAACAGTTTATCAGACCTTCTACAGATTATACTGTTACACAATCACCAGGCGACCTCGCTGCATTCCTTTCTACTGTTACACTCAGCGGTACAACTAACGAGTTCTAGTGTTTGTTTTGCGTGAGGTCAACTTTCTAAACAAGCTACAAGCAGAATTACTCCAATTGATATGGGCAGTGCTCAAAATAGACAAGCTGTATAAGACAAACTATCCTATACTTACCGAGGGGTCAGTAAGTCTCCAGCAACCGGACTGGAGCATGCCAACGGCAGCAGCTACGACAAGTTGACAATGTCGTTAGCTTCTGTTGCCGTTGCTTCTGTTGCCGTTTCCCGCGTGACATCCATCAGACCAGATTTAGTCTTGTCATTGTCTTCTGCCGCTGTTTGCGGTGTGACCTCCATCGAAACAGATTCCGTCTTGTCATTAGCTTGTATCGCTATTTGCGGCGTGACATCCATCGGACCGGATTTAGTCATGTCATTACCTTCGATCGCTATTTGCGGCGTGACATCCATCGGGTCAGATTTAGTCTTGTCATTAGTTTCTGTTGCCATCTGCAGCGTGACATCCATCAGGTCAGATTTAGTCTTGTCATTGGCTTCTGTAGTTGTTCGTGGTGTCACATCCATCGCGGCAGCTTCTGTCTCGGCAGCTTCATATTCTGACAGGAGGTCCATGAACTCATTCAGCAGCCGCTGGACTTTCCGGTTTTTTGCCATAGTAGGAAGTATATCCTCCCTAAGAAGTTTGTGCTTCTTCATCCCCTGTGAAATTGCCATCAGTTCACAGACATGCAAGAAATCTAATCCCATTTTTCAGTTCTTGAACTATTTTGATCGTATATAGAAAAGGTAACTGGATCACTCTAGTGTCGGCATGAGTAATAAACTTACAAGAATATAAGGATCCCATGATGGATTTTGGGGATCTGTAGATGATGCAGAACCAACCATGCCCATCGGAGGACCTAGGAAACTCTCACAAACTTCACGTAGGCAGGATTCATCTGCTTCTCTGCATATAAGAAGGCCAAACAAAAAGAGGCATTTCAGAAAGCATCAAATAATAATTTCCACGGGATACCAAAACTTACATATTAAATCAATTGAACAGACACAACAGAGGATCCATATAAATGAAAGTTAACTAAACATATAGTGAACAAACCTAGTTAAAAATCTTATGTAGGAGAGGAGGCATTGGAGGTACTCCTGTGGCGACTTCAAAGCCAAAGAGGCTGCGAGTTGGGTCTCCAAATGGGCGCGTGTCTGAAGCCCATCATCTGTAACCCTGATACAGAAACATGAAGATACATTTAGAGCAAGCTCTGATACTCAGCATGCCACAGGAATGACTAGAGGTTATTATTGAAATAAATAATAACGAAATCAAACGTGCATGCCAACCTGCTCCAAATAGGCTTTCTAGCCATGAACTTGCCGATATCAATCTGTAACTTGCCTAGCTCTCCACCTTGAGCAGAACCAAATGAGCTAGCAAAATTTGATGCTGGAAAGCAATCATCTGCAATCCTTAGCCAGCACTTCATGCTCATGTCATAAAGAAAAGCATGACGGCTAGCAAGGACAACTAACGGTGAACCACATCTTGAGAATTTAGCAGATATAACCTTTACTGCACCTGTCAACAGTGCAAGGTCAACTGATAGAATCGGACTGCTTTTTAGCAAAGAATAAAGGTGCAGAAAAGTTCTGAAGATCTATTTCAGGTGGTACATCAAACAGAAAGTTAGAGATAAAGTAATTACCGGCATCCTTTGCTGATGACTCATCTGTAGATGGAACCAAAGAAGCCAAAGAGTCCTGCAAAATGCAGGTCCTGTTATACAGGTCCCATATGTACATTAGACCTCTCCTTGTCACAAGAAGCAATTTCCAGCAGTCATCACAATCTATAAAAACAGCTGCAGATCCCATCATCATTGCTGGCATTGCTCGTCTTCCACATTTTGTGTAAACCTAAGTAATTCAGAAAAGACAATGTAAGTGTCTAAACCAACCAATTGTGAAAACATTAAAAGCTGATTCCGCGATAATTGGAAGTGGTTACAGAATCAAAATACCGGTAATTTCGACAAAAGGAACATTACTCACCTGTAAGCAACCATCTTCACAGCCAACAGCCCAGAAATTCGCATTGCCTGCCAAGACAGTAACCTTTCCAGAGATACGATCCGACCAAAGAGTTTCAGTTCCTCTTGTACACCGTATCTCAGTTTCTTTCGTTGAAAAGGCACCACCAACAGCAATCATATCACCTGCGGCACGTTCTACAGGTTTTGCTTCAAGGCATACTGGTAAAGTGTACTCATTGTCTTTCTTATCCAACACATGGATAGAAAGCACAGAACTGGAGGCTGATGAGCCTGGAACTACAGATCCAGGGTGTTCTATACTCAGCCTTCCATCGTTGCCAGCACTAGTTGAAGCTTTCTGGATAACAAGACTCTCAGTAATGTTAGCCCTTGCAGTAACACCAGAGCGATCCCTAACTCCACAGTTATTACAGTTACCACTACTGCCATAAGATGGTCTTATTCCATTCATTCGTTGATCCAGAGATGAAAAATCCACAACCTGATTCTGAGAACGGGTGGGGATGTTATCTTGGTTGGAAGGAAATCCGACTGCCTCCGGGATTATTCTCTTCCGCCCATCAGGACGCCGGTATTCTCTCTGTTTCACTGGACTAGACAAGCGGGTACCTTTATTTATGTCATCAGCAGCAGGAGCTGCAGTTTTCTTCTCATCTTCAGGTAAAGCTACTGGAGCTTTCTGGGTTTGCACCACGGGAGTCGGGTTAGGCACATCAGCAGGAACTTTTGGAGATGCTTGGAAATGCTGGACAGTGGAAGTCCCCTTTTGTTAGCCGATTGTTTTCCTGATGCTTCTTCTAGCAGCAATTGTGCAGGGCTTTCAACAAGATTTGATTGACGCCCTCTGACATCACCATATCTATTCCTCTTCAGTTCATCCAGTTCAGAATCACTTAACCTATATCCAAGCTCCTTTGCTTCAAAATGAAAGTTGGCAACCGATCCATCCAAGGAGCAGGCGAAAAGTGAATAACCATCCGGGCTCCTGTTATTGGAAGAGAGCAGTATTACTGTGAGCTGGAGAATAAGGGATCAAGATTGCAAGAAATAGTCAGAGTGCCTTACCATGATAAATCAACCACACTTTGAGTAAAAAAATGCTTGGCAACAAACAATGGCCGGGCACTCGCTGTTGTCCAAACAGTAATAGTTCTGTCTTGACTTCCAATAGCAATAACATTGTATGGTTGCTGCTCCTTCGTTGATGTCTTTGATGCTCCATTGGCCCATCCAACAGGTGCAGCCTTCATGTCTTGACCATTTGAGGAATGCTTACGGAACATCGAGTGATTAAACTTAACCACCACAACAGGTGCATTATGCCCTAGAAAGTCAAAAGTTGCAGACCACTCGCCTCTCTCAAGCACAGGGGCTGAATGTCTAGGTTTCTGGAAACCGTGAGTCGTAGTTATGAAGTGGCCACAAGGTGACCAAGCAAGTCGCCTGAAAAACGTTGAACCAAGCTGCAATAGCAGGGAAAATAAGGAAGGATTGCCATAAACAAAGAAACATGACAATTGTTAGTAACAAAAGTGAATTATAACATACAGATTTCGACCAATGGCCTTCTGTCCTGTGAGCAAGACTCCAGTCACTTGTACGCCATATTATAACAGTCTTATCATCTGATTGGCTTGCAATGAAGGAACCAATGGGATCCCAGGTAACCCCTTTCACCAAGCTAGAATGCCCTCGCAAGACGGCAGTGCAAATGCCGTTGGTCATGTTCCATATGTGGACAGTATTATCCAAGCTGCCGCTAGCCAATGTTGAATCATCAGGGGACCAATTAAGGTCTACCTACTTTAGGCATAATAAACAGAAAAAAGGTGTTCAATAATTAAACAGTAAAAACATCGCAAAAGTTCTCATAAGGCTAAAGAAGAGTAGGAGCTCAAATTCTATTCATGCTTTTGGAAATAGGGCAGAAATACAGCAGGAGTCAAATTTGGAAAATAATTACCACATCTGCAGTATGCCCTCTCAAGGTCATGATAACCTTCCAATTTTCTACGTCTGGAGGTTCTCCACTCCCAAACTCAGATGTTCCAGAACCAGCTTTGCGCTCATGAATTAAGATAACCTGATCATCTGATCCAGAAGCAAGATAGCGGCCATGCTTGGCCCATCTCACACAGTTTACTGAGCCAAAGTGGTCTCGCATTGTAGCTAGTAACCTTTGGCTAGAATCATCATTGGTTGCATTCTTATCCACTGATTTCATGTTCCATATTCGAACCTTTTCACAAAGGAAAAATAGAAGGAACTTAGTAAGGCAAAGCTAACCTAAGGAAACAAAATGGAAAGATCAAATAATCGTGATACCTCAGGATCACATATAAACAGCAAGTTATCATCAAATCACAGACAGGAAAGTAACAAACTTAAAAGTTAAGTTTTTCAAATATCAATCAATGACCAAGTAAGGGGTAAACATAATTCCGCGTAATAAGTCACATGAATACAAAACTTTGGAGTACAATGAAAAGTGGACTATTGTTAATAAGCTGTAATAATAACATGCTAATTAAAATGGGTCAAAAATAGCACTCTAAATCAGCCTCATGAGATGCAAAATTGACCTGATAAATAACGGCAGTACAATAAATTCCAGATGAAATTTGGCCACTACATCACAAGTCCTAAATTTATCTCGGGCAATTTCATCCTTACAGTTCCATCATAGCAACAGCAGACCTTAAAATGCCTGCAAGGCTGCAACTCAGGGACAGAATATCTGACACTAAATTAGCACAGCTAGCACGTACAAAGGAGTTAGCTCCCCTACATAAATATACTCTCAACAAATACTGGAACTACAAAAAAGAGAGAAGTAACACGCAAAGAGCTGAAAAAAAAAGCCATCATGACAGTACTGCAGTTACAGAGGCATACAGACTAATAATTCCACTACATCCCAAACTCCGAAGATGTCTATTTAGCACCGAAAAAATGGTTAAGCAAGCTACTGACAAGGCAAGTTAGCAGGGAAAAAACACTTCCTTGTGAAAAAACAAGTAAGATAGAAGTGAAAAAAAAACAGGATACCTTCTGGTCGCCGCCGCCGGTGGCGAAGCGGTGGCCGCCGGGCTGGATGTCGATGGAGAAGATCTGGAGGCCCTCGTGGCGAATCCAGGTCGGCTTCTCCGTAATCATCTCGCACGTCAGGTAGATTGCACTTCCCGTCACAGCTCCCAAATCAAGGCCGCCATGACCCGAGGACGACTCAAAACCCTAGAAATCCGCAGGAAAACCCTAGCTCCTGCGGGGAGGCGAGGCGGCTGCAGCTACGAAGGCGATGGTAGCCAGGAGGTTCGAGAAGCTTGGAGGAGTAGGGATTCGGGGAGACCCGGATGCGGCGGCCGGATTCGATCGGGCGGCGCGGCGGCGGTGGTGGAGGCGAAGAACACGGCCGCTCTCGTGTTCGTCGTGTTCGTGAGTGAAAAAAACACGAAAACGAAAACAAAACGAAAAACTGAAAACGAATTCGAACGAAAATTGAACTGAAACGAAAAGCGAGAGGATAGGCAAAGGTACGTCCGGAATTTAATCCCTTTTCGTCCTCTTTTTTACTCTCCAATCGTATCCGTGTATTTCAGAGGCATGCTTTAGGATTCGCACTTTAGAAAAGGTACATTCGATCTACATCTGTAAATTCCGTGCCCTAGCTTGTCTCTGCCAGAGTCCCAACTTGGTATGTTTATTACTCATGAGCCAAAAGCCTGAATTCCCATTCCAAAAGTTGGAGAACAAAGGCTACAAATTTCCTCATTTGTTTGGAGTTCTGATTCTAGGATTGGAGCCGCCGGATCCTTGGTTCAGAAGACATGACATTTGCTGTCAAAAGTGCAAAAGTTCCATGGCTGGCAAAAGCAATTTCTTACTGAAAATGTCATTACCATCAGGAGTATATGCCAAATGCATAAGGAGAATAACTTCGACTGAATTTTATCGACAGTCTCCTTCATTTATCCAAATCGAATATTCTGTGCTCTCAAGTTGGTTTGAAAAATAAGAAAATAAATTCAATTGGAAGGGTGGAGTTTCATTTTCTTTTTTTTGAAGGCAATTGAAGTGATTTCATTCATTCCTTCCTCGGAGGTCGCGCGATGACGACAGGAGATGAGCGAGAGATCCCGCGCAGCGGCTGGGTTGGGATGGGCCCAGGATCATCAATCGTTTGGGCCAGATCGAGAGGCCTCTGCTTAAATTGATGGTCCGTTCAAGTATGGGCCACATCATTGGCCACCAAAATGAAGTCCACTTTCCAACTAATCAGTTGCATTGTATCTCGTGTTTGTTCCCAGCGCTGTCTCTCTGTATCCATCGGGCACAGGACACAGGTGCATCATGGAAATCCAGGTCTCCTCCACCGATCACAGCCTTCCCTTCTTTTCACTGGAAGCGACTCAATGTCCAACAAGCTAAGTTGGATTGCAAAGCCCAGATTATGGTGCAGCTATGAAACCAGAAGGTAGTTTTGTGCTGTTGCTTTGTTGTCCCTGAACAAGTTTAAGCGTGCTTCTTAAGGAGTAGAAAAGTACATGTTTAATAAATGTTGCTACCATGAGGAGGAAATTGTCAGACATTGGAATGCTTATAGTATCCTATAGTAGTGCTAGTAGTTTCTAGTTGGGCTACAATAGTTGTATGAATAAACAAACAAACAAACAAACAAGAGAGAAAAAGGTTCATTAAGGTAACCAATAGTAAGTACTCCTCCGTCCTAGAATAAGTGTCATTTTTTGACTTTTAGACTTCACATTTGACTCTTCGTCTTATTCAAATTTTTTATACAAATATTATTTATTTTTTGATATCTTATTTTATCATTAGATATATTTTAGTTATGATATATTTATTTTATCAAATGTGTAAAATTGTTTGAATAAGACTGAACGATCAAACATGTAAACCCAAAGTCAAAAACGACACTTATTCTGGGACGGAGGGAGTAGTATATAAGTCCATCAATAATCTTCCATGACCCACAATTAATGTAATACAACTTTGAAAGATAAATTAATTAGAGGGCGCGGCACGGCGTACATCAGAGACGCAGCTAGCTAGCTAGGTGCAAAATAAAGATCACTGGAAGGCTCCTTGAAGCTGATAAGCTGCTGGGTATATATGATGAGCACGATCGGGCCGGGGTGAACCGACGACGATATTTGTATATACACATTGCAACGTGCTAGGATCTTCACTTGAGGACGTACTTCATGACGCCCGGTATGTGGATCCTGTAGAAGTAGTCGTCCCAGTCGATGGTCTTGGGGTCGAAGTTGAATGCGACGCGGTCCTCGGCCGCCATTGCCAGACGGAGCTTCTCCATGTTCAGGTCGTCGAAGCTGCGCATATGCATACAGTTAATTAATTTTTATTTTTATTTTTTTGCGATGAAATACATACAGTTAATTATTCCATTCCATTCATCAGAGCAGCAGTTCACAGACTTACCATCCTTTGAAGAGGGCGAACGGGCCGTAGAGGTCGACGAGTTGCATGACGAACTTGTACTTGCGGTTGAGGTCGTTGTAGAGCTGGGAGAAGACGCCGAAGCAGAGCAGGTTGAGCAGGTGCAGCAGCTCGATCGGCAGCTTGTACTTGACCACCATGTACAGGTGGAACGCGGCGATGGTGCTGAAGAAGTGGACCCGGCGCGTGCGCACGGGCTCGCCGTTCTTCCCCACGCGCGGGTTCTCCGAGAAGTAGCGCATCCCCGTCCGGTACAGCACGGCGTACGGCGCCGGGTTCCGCAGCGACGACGTCGCGTGGTAAACCGTCTCCGTCTCCGTCTGGGTCTGCGCGTGCGTGGCCGTGGCGGCCATCATGGCGTTCACGACCATGTCGCCCGGGATCTGCACGCATTATTTGTTCACCCGTCGTCATCAGATACCGCAAGATCTTAGGTGTACTTAGCCTGGATTTTGTGTGCCACCAACATGTCATTTACGCCACTTAATACGAGCGGTGGTTGAATCAATCGACGCAGCATTTAAGCCCATCATATGTATTCTGCATGCGCCACGGCCATGTGGTTGGCCGGCCAGTTGGTGCAAGCAGTGGCTTAAATGTGCCGCTGCTTGACTACTATAGTACGGAGTACTAGGTCTCTCTCGCTCGTTACAGGCGTTGAAATGTGTATTACATTTCAGAGGACCAATCACCCAGCGTTCTACTACTACTACCGATGTGCAAGTACTTACTGCTACAAGCAGGTCATAAAGAGAGAGAGAAGCAATTACCACATCCATGGTGAGGTCGAGGTCAGCCAAGAAGCAGGAGAGGTTCTGTTTCGCGTACCCGGTCAGGATGGCATCGATTGTCCTGCATTATGAAATGCAAAAAAGATCATGAATGAATGACTTCGACGAATGAAGAATTTATATATCTCTCACGTCCATAAATAAATTATAAATACCTGGTCCCTTCGATCCATCCGGGCAGGGGGTCCTTCTGGATGCTGGTGATGATGCTGGGCCGGACGATCACCGCGGGGATGTCGCCCCGGAGCTGCCCCAGCGTCATCTCACCCAGCGCCTTGGTGAACACGTACGTGTTAGGCCACCCAAACTCACGGGCCCTGCAAGTAATTCCGATCCAGATTTCACACTTCTTCTTTTTTTAACTAAAATCCAGATTTATCAAACTCGAACAATCCATTCAGTAGTGAGCTCACTCATCGGTACTACGTACGTACCTGGTGAGGCCAAGCTCCTTCATGGCCTTCCTCTCGTTCTTCTCTCGGTCGTCCTCGACCAGCTGCCTCTTGCAGTCCCTGGCCAGCTGTAGCTCGGCTTCGATGTCCAGCTGCGTGCCCTCCCTCAGGGTCTCGCCATTCTTGAACGGCCTCTCCGGTATCAGACCTTGTTTCTCCCCAACCACATAAGCTGCATATATATATATGCAGTGTGTTTAATTTCTTCATTCATTAATTAGTAGTAGCCTACTAGCAGGAGTCACAAAATCAAATTGAGAGAGAGTAGTAAAAACACTTTTACCTGTGGAAACATGGAGTATGACCTCGAGATTGGGGCACTTCTTGGCCAGCTGGCACATATGCTTCACACCCATCACATTCACATCCAGTGCCACGTCGTACCTGCGTGCATACACCGCGAAATTATTTTCCTCCAGCACCGAAAGTAGACATTGGATGCTCATCAGATATAATCAAGGCTCGACTGTACCTCTCGTAGAAGTTGGTCGTGGCAGCTCCATTGACGATGACGTTGAGCTCTTGAGTCATCTCTCGCAGCTGGGCTCCCTCCACGCCGAAATTCTCGTAGATGATGTCTCCAGCCAAAGGGACGATCTTCTCTTGGATGAAGGAGTGGAACCCCTTGCCATGCTCCTCTCTCAGAAGGCCAAACAGCTCCTTCCCGATCACCTGCACGCAATGCAATCTCTCTCTGGTCACCTAAGCTTCAGTAAGGTTCCATACTTGAGCGATTCAGGGTAGATATTCCTATTAATATGTGGTCACACAAGTAAGGACTTCTTCTATAGGACGTGCTAGCTGTTGGTCCATGGCTGCTGATTAATACATGTCCCATTAGCACACAGATTTTTTTACCATAATTAGATTATACTTCCAACTGGTATGCTAAATTTGGCATGATATAGTACTATACAGTACATGATAAAAGATTGGACGTGTCCCATTAGCACACAGATTTTGTTTACCATAATTAGATTATACTTCCAACTGGTATGCTAAATTTGGCATGATATAGTACTATACAGTACATGATGCAAGATTGGACGTGCATGTAGGGTCAAATGACTCTTCCTACAAGGTTGTGCATAAGTATATTAATAACCTACAAGCTACTCCTATCTAAGAATATAATCATTTCTAAATTTAGTCAAATTAAAACATTTTAACTATCAATAGTGAAAATTTTATGACGTTTTATCCAATATCAATGATATGATTAGATTCATTGTAAGAAAATTGACACGATTGTATACTTCTAAAGAATTGTTAATCAAAGTTAAAAAGTTTGACTTTAATTAAATCCAGAGATTCTTGGATGGAGAGAGTAGGTGCCAATGGTCAGGAGAAATATTGAATTTGTTTTTTATATCTGGAAAAGGCAAGGTTAATGGAAGAGGCGAATTCGTTTGCACAGGGGAGAAAAGGAGAAAATGTGTCGGGTGTGTGCAAACTGAAAGCTGCAAGGGAGAGGACCATGCTGCCACACTGAAGATTTTGTACAGTGAGAACATGGAATTTTTGTACGGCGCTTTTAAGCAGCTCTCTAGGCCTATGGTCCTCAAGCCGATGGAAAACAGTTCAGAAAAAAAAAAGAAAGAGGAAATCCTACTGTATGAAGTGAGTGACCACACACTGAGAATTTACTGTCTGAAATAAGTGATTGCACTGACAATTTTTCTGATGGTACACAGAAAATTCATTGAAAGAACAGAAAATTGAAAGCAAAATACCGAGAGAGTCTTTGGCAATTCGTGCTGTTTTGAAGGGAAACCTCTAGGTAGGCCCTAGGGGCTCGTATGATGCAAAAGCTAAACCTCGGCACATGAACATCAAGTAGCCAATGCTGCCCACTGAAATGGGCAGCAGTACAAGTGTCGAGGCCATTTACTCCTATGACCTGTCACCTGAGTATGCAATAACTCCAAACAGCCTACTCTAGGGTGCTGCATCTGCAAATGGCTCTGAACGCTGAAGCATGCAAGTTTCACACACAGCTGAACAAGGTTGCAGGTTTCCAGAGTGCTGTAAGTCTAGAGAGCACAAATTTTGGATGAACTGAAAATATACCCTGAATTCTTGAGTTTGGCTATGGATCCCTTGGGCTAAAGCAAAATGACTAAATTTATGTTTGGTTCTTAGGTTCTTAGGACTAAAAGTGACTAAAGTTCATTAAATGAATTCCAAAAAGACGATATACCCGTGTTCCATGGTGGATTTCGCATCGGTGCCCTGCGGATGGCGGGGGCGGGGTGGGCGTCGGTGCTTTGCGGACGGCGGGGAGCCGGGTGGGCGCGCGCGGGGTGCCGGGCTGCGAGCGGGGGTTGGCTGCGCGGACGTCGGCGGCGTTGCAGCGAACGTGGGAGGGCGGGCGGGCCGCTGACCAGCGGCGGCGCGTGGCGGGGAACTGGGCGGCGGCGACGCGGTTGCTGGTGGCGGCGGGGAACTGGGCGGCAGCGGGGACCTGGGCGGAGGCACGGTTGCGGGTGGCGGCAGCGGGGAACGTGCATCGTGAATTCTTATGGGTGCAGCTTGCACCAAGTCTTCAGCAGCAGCATAAATAAATAACACAGAAAGAAGGCTGAAAAGAAGGCAGTGCCACGCAGCATGGTTTGTACCCTAATATTGTTGGTAAGTTCGCAGTTTGAGTCGTTTTCAACTAAAAACGATAAAAGAAAACTGAAATTTCTTTTCTTCCATGGTGTTCTACGGGCACGCCTAAGCTAATAGTCTGCATAAGCATAACCACTACCTTTGTGATGTCCCTTGAGACTTTAGAAGGTTTCTTTTCTAGAGAGACGAGAAGTTCCATGACTTATGGCAAGTCAAAATTACGAGTATTTAAGATGACACACGTCATGGTTTCAACATAAGAAAGCTACAAGTCCAAGCCACCAAATATCTTAACTTATTAATTAAGCACAATATAAAGGAAAAGAAAAATCACACAAAGAGAACAACAGGACACGAACAAGAAGAGAAAGAGGTGTGCAACTTGCTGGTAGGTTTGTCTGAAGGGATTTTTCAGCTTTTCGGCAAGAGGAACTTGATTAGCCTCATGCCACTAGTGCTTTCTTGGAGGGGGAAAATAACAACACGTAGAGCTATCGATGCAGTGCACAGTTACCTCAGTCTCCACGCGTTCCTTGGCCGATGCTGCATCGGCTGCTCGCACCGGGAGATAGATCCTCTTCACGTCAGGCTGCACCCTCAGTATCTTCTCCACGAGTACTGCTCCAATACAAGCCAAAATACAGGTGAGCACAATGCCTGCGACAGCAAAAGCACGCCGGATTTTTTTTCCCTTTTTGTGAGACAAGAAAAATGCATATACTCTTTCCAAGGAAGCCTGTGGAGCCGGTGATGAGGATGCTCTTGTTCTTGAAGTACCCAGCGATCCTGCTGCCTTCCTCCATGGCGGCAACCATCTCTTGTGCTGTGAGCTTATTAGTGTATCAACTCAACTGTATGTGGAGAGAGCGAGAGAGATGGATGCAGCAGGAAGGAAGGAGACTGTGTGTGTGTGTGGGAGAGAAGGGAGGAACCAGGGAGCAATAACAAGGATGGGCTTGCTCTCGGCTCATGTGACACCAAAAAGAGGCTCTGGGGATGTGATATTTATACACAATCTCAATGAAGGGGGCCGGCGGTGGGGTTAAGTGGTGGGCGTTTGCGTAGACGTAATCCATAATTAGCAATGGTAATAACTTGGTCAGCAGCTTGCAAGGGAATAGGAATATGGGATATACTACAGTATACTAATAGCTTATATCAGCAAACTCTTTATTATTACTGCAGAAACATGACACTGTTCGCCTTTACCAACGTGCAGGTTTGTTCACAGACGTGTTTAATATCACCGTGTGGGGACTGGGGACAATGCCAAGTAGATTCATCACTCCTGCCGGTCACGGATTACTGATAGATTGTTTCCTTCCACACAACCTCAGGGTGAAAGATACAAGGAAAAAAATCCTTCAGTTGAACAAGCTACATTGTTTTTATGGATCTGTCATATTGCAGCAATTAGGTCCTCGCCAAGTCACATGCTATTTTTTCCTTGCAATGTGACTAGTTCTTTTTGTGTTGCACTTGTCACATTTTATTAACTTGCCTAATAACGTTTCTTACATGTTCTTGGCCTAACTGCATGTCACGTTACTAGTTAATTGTTGTCGCACTAGCCACATTTTCCCCAAATGCATGCTGATGAAAAACTAATCCTCCACGTGCTACTCAAGTTTGTAAATGGCATCATGGCAGCGCAAAAACTAATCCTGACCTGCTCGTCTGAACTGCAGGCTGGGATATACGATCTTAATTAATAATTCCTAATACGTTGGAGTTAGTTCACTTGTAAATCTATAATGATGTTTCGACGACAGAGATGCACTCGGAAGCTGCACCATATGCAGCAATGGACAGTGTTGATGTAGCAGCTAGCCAGCTACTGTAGTAGGTGGCAGCAGCTACACCGGTAGTGAGAGCTACACACGGCACCACATCCCAGTGTCCCATCCCACTTTGTAGTATCATGCCTCCGTGCCTTCGTCTAATCTTTGACCACGGCTACCTACCTGAAGCTAATCCCAACTCCCAAGTCCTAGCCACTAGAATGTGTAATTGTTATATTATTTAGATAATTAAACCGCGTTTGGACTAGCAAAACTGCGACGATGGCACTTGCTTGTTGGCAACTCTGAAGCATGCATAGTCATCAAGAAGTAGGTGAACAACAAGAATCAGTTACCTATAAACTAATGGCCGGGTAGCAGTGCAGAACATTGCTTCTGCAAGAGCTTTGTTACTCTACCAGATAGCGGCATGGCGTTTAATTCCTACCAAATGTAATGGGATGAACACTGATCTTAAAACAAATTGTTGTAAGTATTATCCGTTCTGACGAAGGCAAGTACTAGCAACTTGTGAAGTGGCACGGCGGAATTAAGGAGCTGAGGTGGAGGCGTTTCCAGAGTTAGATGCAAATCTTTCAATGCCTCCCATGGGGACCTCGGGACCATAGATTGACGTCTTGTGCGCTACTAGTTCTAATTCTTTGATTCAAGACAGATCTGCTCCCGCAATTCTAATGAAGGTACATACTCTTTTAGGTCTAGATGTATAACTGTAATGGTATGGTATAACCATAGTGGTATGTTTTGAAGCAAGGCAAAGCAGTCGTGATCTTGCTTTTTGAAGCATTTGGCTGTACTTCATCGCTACGAAAAAACTATCTGTGAATCAAGCATAGTAAGTGCCGTATGTTTGTGACATTTGACAAACAGGAGTGAGAAAGAGACAGTGGCTCGTGTGCATCAAGCCTTCTCCGATGTTTGATGCGTGCCCGCCAATATATAGGCACCTTTGATTTTCATTTGCACGCATGGGTTAGTTGGAAATCGTATGCCTCGCTCAAGGATTTGGGGAAACAACAGCCTGTCCATGGGAAACGGACACAAGAGGTGGCACCAAGATAACCGTGAATTATATAAATAAATATATAGCAAAATATTTTTTTGAGGGCTAAATATAGAAAAATATTAGTAATCCACTAGAGTGAGACCCCTGTAGTACGTCTCTGGATTGGTTGACACTTATACCGATCAATGTTACACCATCCAAGCAATGCAAGCTGCATCTATCTTCTCTGGTAGCATGACAGCATGTGCGTCGGCTTCATGGCAACATGCGTATCTCAAGTTCTCAACGGCGACCCAACCACTCCTACATTAACTCATCCATGATCCATGTACACATGGAGGGATATAGAACAGTTGAGACATCATACGCCGTTTTTCCATTAACTAATCGTAATATAACGCATTAATGCTGTCGAAGTGTCCACGCCCTCCAATTTATTTATGGACACCAAATTTATGGACACCAAGGACCTGCATTGGGCCCAAACCATCCCGGCAACTAGATAATATGATTTAGATTTTTTTAGATAAAGATATCTTATTTTATTAAGCAAATAAAGCTCTTCCGGATTCTCCATCTTTAAAGGAGCTTGGCCAGTAATTATTAGTACAAATCTTGGGAAAATTCTTAAGAGCTACTGTAAAAACAAAAAAGTTAAGGTTCCCAATGAACTATTGAAAATATTCAAGTTCCTTATCGTCTTATCAGCCATGGCTTCAAAATTCTGTCCCTTATCAGTCGCCCCATTCACAATTTTGGCTTGAAATATCTTTTATCTGATCGTTGTGGCCATGTGTAACCAATGATTCGGTTGGATAATGTTTTGATTAGTATCGTTTGGTTGCTTAGTGAACAAATAAGCCATTGAAATATATTGAAAGTTCTTAATTTTCTAATGGGAAAAGTTCATTTTACTCCATGAACAATCCATCTTGGCCAATTTATTCAGGGTATATTGCAAAATCTGAACACTAAATTCAAATTGTACAATGAGAAACAAAAATAGCAAATTGAATCAAAATGGATTGCACCACCTTGAATTGTTTGAGGGAGGAAACTGAGCCAAAATTTTGTTCGGTGAGTAAAGTGAACAAATGAGTTATTCAGAGGAGTAAAATCGACTTGTCCCTTTTGTAACTATTGTAACTTCACTGGGTGATCATCTAGATTGATTACTTTCTTATTTATTGAATTCGGATGTTTGATTGTAAATGCAGGGTTTATGAGACAAACAATCATATGTCAGTTTCCATAGCTCTATGCTAAAGAATGGAACATGCCAAATCAAGGAAAGTTGAATTCTACTGATCACTTCTGCACGTGGTAGACAAAGTTCAGAAGAATCAAATCCTGGTAGTCGTACATGACTAGTCTAGTAGTCTTGTGTGTATTTGCACTGGATATCTTGTGCCCACGCTAAGCTGCTGGCCAAATTCAGCTTAATAATAATTATAGCCTGGAAGCTTGGTCATTAAAAGTGGAGTTATGCCAAACACGTACTATTAGATCATGGTGGGGAACTCGCCGGTCTCCCATGATCTGTCAAAGCCAAGTGAGGCTAACCTGTCAAACATGAATTTCAGTAAAAATCATCTAACTTTTACCTTATGTTCAAGATCGTAGAACAAAAAATGTGCCTCACTAGGCTACTGCAAAGGTTTATCAAGCAAGGCGTTCAGATCTCTAGTTTTGCCGCAAATCTCAAGGATCTTTCGCTCCAACCTCCAATACCTGTACTACCGTAACAATTGTTTGCGACAGAGAGCGCCGCTGAACATCTTTTCCGGGTCAGACACGTGAAACTGAGGTGGCACAATAAAGCATATAATTAAACATGTTGTTTTTCATTTTATTATCGCTACTAGCAACAGATGGTGACGCGTAGGGATCTTTAGACTCGGTGAACAGGGTGAGATTCGATACGACAACAGCTGCAGCTGAAGCAGTAGCATAGCTGCACTAGGCACTAGCGGCAATAATGTGCATATAAGCAGGTCAGACATTCTTTTTAGAAAGGACAATGCAATTTTTGGTTCACATGTGACTTTATCTGAAATCCTTTTACTCCTGTTCAAATCTTAATGTGATTTCTGAAATTATTATGTCAACCAAGGGTCTCTTTAATTTGTTTCAAATGTAAATTTCACAATTTAGCGTTTGTTTCATGCTCTTGAATATATGATGGTCAAATTTAAAGCAATTGTTGACGAACTGAATCGATCTTGAAGATTCACTAAGTTTTCATGTCGACAAGCTCTCGTGTCAATGAGCACATCTTCTTCCACTGCAAAATAATTAATTACTAATATAATACTAGTGCGTCAATTGGTTCTACCAAAGAACCTAATTAACCCACTAAGTTTGCCAATCCGCTTCACCTAGATAATAAGAACATGGATACATTTGTTTCCTTCCTCTTCTTTTCTATACGAGAAACAACTGAAGCTATCAGTTAGTTACAACATCCAAAATCCTAGAAAAGAACAACTGAAATTCTTACTTTGTAAATCTAGTGATTTTTCTGAAAGCAAAGGAATGTTCTGATTTTTTTCAGATCACCACAATGCCTAACAAAGAAGACGATTCATTACTCATAAACGAACAGCCTACGAATTCAAAACTCTTGGCAGCATGATGCAGTTTCAGAAGCCAGGTAACTCGCAGGTAACCAGTTAAAGTTTGGATAGCAAGGCAGCCAAATGACGGCTCAACAAAAACCAAACAGGTAACAGAGATACAACGCTAGACATTAGTTCTGACACTAACAGTTACAGGTCTGTGAGCCAAAGTTTGAGCATGAAACCTCATGTCAATGATTCTCCACACATTCCTACACGAAAGCACATCGAACATGGTCTACATCTTCAAAGATACACTTGTCATGTGAGATCACATGCAGCTACGCACTCCTTGCTTCAATCACTGTTGAGCCTGGATCTGCTGCTCAAGCTGCATCATAAATATAGTAGGTCACAATAGTGAAAGAAAATATAACAGAGAAACAAGAAAGACATTTTTTCTAGGCAGATGCTATTTTTCAGGCAACTTAACATTGTGAAAACATCCGGTCGACGTTCTAGACTAAATGATCGAAATTGGACCGTTCTTATAGGTTGCAGTTGTTCTGTGCACTCCTCTTTATCGGGCCTGCCTACAGACCCATTAATAGATTAAAACAATAACAGGCCTGCCAACAAACCCGTTAATAGATTGAAACAATGATAAAAAATTATCTATAAAAGTACATGAGATAAACTTTTTATTGTATGTTATACAAAGCACATAACCCTACAAAATTTTCAGCTACAAATTTATACATGATATATAACAGATTTTTTTCTATAGAGACAAACATGTATCAAACTCAGCCTGTTAAGCAATATGGACCCATTAATCCGCTTTGACTGTTGGTTCAGAAGTTTGTCAACTGACAGAAGAAACATGTTTTTTTCTATCCCTATATTTTTCCATCTTTCCTTCTTTTCAATCGACTGAAATTTAGAAACTTTCAATCACATGATTTGTAGTTGTACTAGAATTTGTATGGTTATGTAGCATGTAGATAGAGAGGGGGAAATCTGTTGAATAGACTATAGAAAAGGTTGTTTTTTGTAGACCGTCCGATTCCGATCTAATGGTGAGGGATGTTGATTGAAAGTTTCCACTGAAAACTAGCAAGTCCCATATTTTCTAAGCATGAATGACAATGAACAGAAAAATCAACACAAACATTCACCAGTAAAGTAGTTTTTGAGACAGCTTCAATATTAATTGCTTTGGAACCTAATAAATCTTCTAATTTAATAAGTAACAGGAAATATGTTACTCATGCTACCTTATACAAA
Organism: Chloris gayana; assembly: GCA_031894775.1. NCBI lineage: Eukaryota > Viridiplantae > Streptophyta > Magnoliopsida > Poales > Poaceae > Chloris > Chloris gayana. The sequence continues at coordinate 279,122 of JAUNZO010004250.1, read as the reverse complement.
ATGCACCCTTACTTACAATTTAAATTTAATTAAAAGAGAGCAAGTCAAAAGCAAGCTGATGCCATTTCCTTACACAAGATGCACACAAGATGATACCTGAAGCATAGTCTGGAACTTGTTGCGCACATCATAGAACTCATTTCTCACGACAGCCAATGCCATAATGCACCTGAAATTATGCAGACACACCATTTTCGTTTAAGATGTAGAGCTCGAGACAGACCGAAATGAAACAGGAATTGCATTCCTAACTTGATAAGGAAACTCAAGCCACCTCACTAGCTAGTAATTGTGTAATTCCATAATAAGAAATACAGGGACCAACAAACAAATACTTAAAATCAGTAATGATCGGCATTTTCACATGACTTATTTTCAAACCTACAGTTTTAACACATTCATTTTATTAATAAGTGTAAATAAAGCATCTAAGCACACCGCATGGTGAGTAAAAACATTGATTTCAATGGACGTAACCAGTGCAGTTCATAGGCACCAAAAAATACAGATATCCTGGAGTTCTCTCCCACTTATTCATATACAGATGATGACTACTGCAACCAATATAGTACTACAAGTGACTGGTTATATCAGTCTGCACAACTATTCTAGAATTGCCTCAAGTGAAAATAGCATATCATGCAAATTTTAGACAAGAGATTAAATGGGAAAGACATATATGATAACTTAAACAGCATACAAATGGGGAGGATATGTATGGAACATTTAAACTACATAGCAATTGGGGGACTAATCATGGTATATACAAAAGTACTCAGTACTGACCCATCTCTATTTTTGTCCTGGCACAACTGACGGAACTGCATGCAAGTAAGCTTCACTTTCTGAGCACCAACACTGAAAAAGGGCAAAAAGAACAGATCAGGAATTTCATCAAACTAATTTGTTAACCTGATTCCGAAAAGCAACAAATCTAACTATGGCTCAAAGAGCTGGGTAATTAGAACTTTCTATTTTCTACAGCATGATGCATAGATGATCAAGATAATGTTACAAATGCACTCAACAAAATATTGCTGAAGACAATGCTCCAGGCTTGTTCACTGATGTATAGAACACACCAAATAGTACTGAGCAGAAACTTTCGATTCGATTTGGTGCTATCTGAGCCAATCGACATCAGGAGGTATGACTTGATTCCTACATCCTAAAGGCAATAAAAGGTGAATCAGATGAGAACATTTCAGTAGCTTCCAACAGCAAACTAGCAGCACCTGAACTGATTGCAAGATGACGAAATTGTGACAAAAAAAAAGTTCTCAGATTGACAGAAATATTCAGAAATTGGTGGTGCAAAAACTCCTCCCTGTTTTGCCACCAATGGTTATAATTTACGATGACATCATCACACACAAATGGCACAAACAGTACAGCTACACATGCCAGCACGCAGGGGCTTGCAAACACTTCCTCATGAACAAACATAATATAACTAACACGTGGCAGTGTTGAGAAAACAAAATGAAAATTAGGAGTGAATGGGATCACCTAGCGCTGCTTCCCTTAAGCTGATGCACGTAGGCATCCACCTTATCAAAGTCCACTGTGGGCTGCTCCCTGCTCACAATTTGAATCCAAGTTCAGGCAAAATCAATTTTAGACACTCCTATAGTTCATTTTACGAGATGAAGAGTCGAAAACGACGATCTTACAGCAGTTTGGAGAGCTCAGTGATGATCCTATCGGCGTCGTCGCAGAAGAGTGTGACTACCTCGGCAACGAATCCCGGCGAGCTCCCGTCGTCCTGAAGCATCTGCAGTTGCTGGAACTGCTCGTCCACCATACCCTACATCGGCATCACAACCGCAGAAAACAGAAATTAGCAAAATCCTCTGCGTCACCGATTCGATCAGCGATTGACCGTCCAACCAAGCAGTACAGGATGGAAAGACCAGACTCACCGAAGCGTACATGGAGGCTATGTGGGCGTTGAGCTGCTCCCTGAGCGCCGCGGCCGCCATGGCGGAGCAGCTCGAGGAGGCGGAGGTGGCGTAGGAAGTAGGCAGAGCTGGGATTGGGGTGGGTAGGTGAGTTGAATCGGATCCGAGCCGCGATGGAGACGGGGAGGAATCTATTTATAAGCGGACCGCCGGCGAGGGGGTGGGGAACGGATTCGCGAGCGCCCGAGCCAAAGCTGTGATGGTGGTGGCCACGGCCTGCCTTCGGTGGCTTGCTGGATTCCTCCTCTTCTTGATGCTTTCCTTTTCCGCTTCTTGTTTCCATTTCCCCTCTCCTCTTTTTCCCTTTTCAAACGACGGTTGATTCGGCGGACCATGACACGTGTACGGCTCATGAACCTTGAAAAAGAAACGTTGTGTGATTTTTTTTCTGAATTCGAATGCTCCATCTCCATGTTTTGCGTGTGATATGATGATTTAATTATCTTTTCAAAAGGGCTTATTCGCTACTAACAACGGCCTTAAGGTCTAATATAACACCTGATGTTGTCATATGCCAAAAGGCATTTTTATGGATCCAACTTTATTTTTACCAACAAAATCTTACCAGAGAAAAAACACTTGTGTCAAGTTCAAAAATTATTAACATTTGTTTGAAAAAAAAAAGACACGGCAGCGACAGCGGTACCTAACATTTTTGTGACCCGGGGATCTTTGAAAGTTTTACCAGCAATTAAATATCTGCCAAAGAATGTTGAACAACAATACATGTGAAACAAGTCCATGCGACACTATATACCAAAACTAAAATGAATATGTAGTCTACCAGCAAAACAATTTCTATCGCTCGTCCAAAATTTTCCAATATATGCCAGATCTACGGTAAACTAACATGATATTGTTACAACATGACTTAGAGCTTCCAATTATAAATTTAACAGGTGATAGTGTAGTGAAAAAATCATGTTATGATACGCTAGCAAAAAAATCATGTTGTCGGAGAAGCTTGATGGAGACTTGCTAGCGATAGTGAGTTATTTTGTATAATATTTCATATTACTGTTTCCCAATAAAAATCATAGTTATGTGATAAGCCATTGAAATACTTTTATGTGATGGTTTAACATTTGCTCAAAAGCATGATCTGTAGAATGCCATCATCACAATTCCAGTTGTTGCCTATATTTACTGTATAATTTTGATTTTAAGATATGCCGATGGAACATTTTTTTAACGAGTTTACCCTGAAAGCTTGATCACAGTAGGAGTTTACCCTAACTACTGTATAATTTTGATTTTAAGATATGCCGATGGATTGGCTGCAAGCAGCGCCTATTTTTCTTGTGTAGTGTGGCATGTATGTCTGGACATGATTAGTGTGAGTTCAGTCAAGTTGCTGATTACTGAACTGACAGTTTGTGCACAGTATGTATATGTGCATTCGAATTTCGGTGCCAAAGAAGGATTTGAATCGCTAAACTACACAGTTAGACCTTAGTACTGTTTTTCACTTCAGACAAAGGCCCTGTTGCATTTCTAAGCACGCAAAAGGATGTATGCATCGTGTGTACAGAATGCTTACGTATTTAGGCAATCTGTTATTAATTTCCAATAGATAAGAGCCTATGTCTCTCATCCTCTAATTGTCCGTGCTCTCCAAATGCTAATAGATGCGAGATTAATCCATGTTTTAGCTACATGCTCTCTACATCAACATCTGCTAATAACGTCATAGTTACCATTTGGATTCGCTCTGTTGAATTAGATAGGAGTCTGCAATTAGCTTCGAGATTAGACTTTATTTGAGAGCTCAAAAATGGATATAAATTCTCTTGTTGAAGTCAGCTACTCTAAAATTATATCACTGAAACGAACACACCCATCAAGTCAGTACAGCATGTGCTGGCTTTCCTGTCGGAAACATCATGTTTTGTCCAACCGGAGGAAGTAGTCTCTGCGTCAATAATTGGGGTTGAAAGGGTGATCATATGCAATCTGCCAACTGAATACTTGTACGTGTGATTTGACAGATCTTTAAGATAAGGATATGCTCTGTTCCGCGGATGTTTTCACGTTCGTCGTGGCATTGCTGCTTTCGGCGAGCGTCTGATTCCGCCTGTCTCCCTGTGTAAAGCTTCGGAACCTTAACATGATTGATCTCGTAATTCATCGGCTGATATCAGCGCGAGGGCACATAAGCAGCACATGTTTGGGCTCCAGAATGTCGGCCGCAGTCCGTATAGTTCAATTAAAAGAAGCCATAAACACCAAATCGTTACGTAACCATTAGACAGTGTTATGGACGAATTAATAAAACAGGCACTGTCTCTGTTCTGTATTTACATTTTACATTTCAGGATTCCCTTTGTGGAGGTTACAAACCCTCGCGTAAAGTTCGGGTCACATTGGTAAGAAAATGCCCCAAAAAATATATTCACAGAAGTAAAACTAAGCTCTGTATTCGTCGCCACAATCGCCGATAATATCCATCAGATTTCTGCCCTTCCTTGATGCTTCAGTGATGCTGTTCATATCCTCTTCATCCAACTCAAGTGAGAAAATGGCGTTGGTATCTTTAATGTGTTCAGAGAGCCCAAGTCTCACACCCACCATTGAACCTGCAACCGATGTCTACTCCACCAACAACCAAAACGACGATCACAAATTGTGCCAGCACTATGGACATAAAAAATCATGAAGCTCTTAATGTAGATGCAAAAGAGTATACCTGGTTCAGTATATATCTCACAGCAACAGTTGCGATAGGAACACCGTGCTTCAATGAGACCTTCTTTAACGTTTGAAGCAAAGCCTGGAATAAGCTCCAGCCACCCCAAGCATCCACCATCTGTCACAGCCTCGAGAATGAGAATCAAAAGAACTCGAAAATCAAGCTAAAATTTTCACAATAATATGAGGTGCTCACCCTCTTATACTTCTGCAAGGATGGAGTATTTAAAGGAGGTCCAGCAAAAGGTATTGATACATTGGTGTCAAGAAATTTCTCAGACAAAAGACCACCCATCACGGTGCCATAACTGCATCAGAAGATGACGCATTTGAATTATATTCCACTTAGAGAGGGAGGAGGGAGGGATGAAACAGGTAGTGAGAGTGCAGACGTTATAAGTTTAACTCCAGTAAGCTGGCAGAGCTCTGCCATTCTTTGCTGTGGGCGCATGTCAACAACAGAATGCTGAACCTGAAAATCACAATATATCTCATTCACCTGAGCGCCATACAACAGTGGACAAAAGGCAACTCTGCCATGTAGACGTAGAGAGAAATATACCTGGTTGCTAACAATTGGGATTCCATTTTCTAGAATTATTTGAAGTCTGTCCGTGTCGAAGTTCGTCAGAGCTACAGTCTTTATCTTGCCTTTAGAATATTCAAAACAAATGAAATAACAAAATGTGAGAATAAATTCATACTGAATGATCATGGGACTGTAAAAGATACTGCTATCCGTTAAAATTTCAGGAATGTAATATTACCTTCCTCCTTCAGATCTGTGATGTGCTTTAGCGCGTCGAGATATCCAGGATTCGAGTAATCCCACCTATTTCAAGATTTAAGGTCAACAAAAGTTGTCAGTTATTGCAATAGTAGTTAAATTATAAAAGTTATAAAACGTCCCTGCATCCGATGGGGCAATCACAGTACAATGTGATACAGGTATTAAACAAAATGGTATCTCTGAAATTTTGGACTTCTAGGGCCAGATACGCATATTTTCCAACAAAAAAAGTTCTGAACTTTCGATATTTGACATTGCTTCCTATGTCCTTCAGACTGATCACCAAATAGCAGATAACTTATGAGCAAATTCACAAGCATACCAATGGAACTGCAACATGTCCAAGGCAGCAACATCCATCCTCTTTCGAGATCTGTTGATATTATCCTCAACATAATTTCTTGTCATCTTAACAGGAGGTGGTACCCATTTTGTAAGTCTGTCGGCAACAGTTGAAGACAGCAGAAAATAAGCTAAATTGCATCGTTGTAGCGTAGAGACACTGAAAAATAGCTAACTCACCCCTTGATTTCTTCGAGCAGCTCAGGTGGGCGCTCACGCCTGACTTTATTGATGAACATGCCGTACAAGTCCTCTGCTGGCCCATCTGTCAGGGCAGCAACTAGATGTCAATGTCAATTTGAAAACATGTGTAGGGCTGCTAGACATTAGTTAGGCTTAAATAGAACATGATTCAGAGTACCCAAAAAGAACAAATATCTGATGCAATTCAGTTCCCGTCGAACGAGAGTCTACAAGTATTGATTGCAATTAATAGAAGAGTGCAAACGTGACCCGTATATTTTCAGATGTATGAACAGGACCTATGAATTCTACTAGCTAACTTATTGGCATATATTTCGGCTTCGTGCATCGCGTGCACACCGATAAGCAACGCCTGACTCGCATCAACAAATGAAACATCAATAGATATGCTACCATTCAGCAAGACAAAATACAACGCACGCTTAGGTAGTAGGTGTTCGTTAGAATGCCAAGCAGAGATAGATAAAATGGAAGGGAAGGGGCGAGTACAATGATCGGCCATGTCGAACGTGGTGAGTCCCGCGTCGGCGTATGCGAGCATGGCGTCGACGGCGGCGTCGCGGTCGATGGGCCCCCACCCTCCGCTGGTCTGCCACATGCCGTTGAGCACCCGGCATATCGGCAGGGAGTCCCCGCGGTTGCTGACGGTCGTGACCCTCGCCGGCGCCGCGGTGGCGGTCTCCGCCGCGGAGCCGCCCGAGCACCGCGCGGGCCTCAGGCGGCGGGGGACGGGAGGCCGCGCTGCCGCCGCCGGCGAGAGGGTGCGCACGGGGGAGACGACATGGCTCTCGTCGTGGGCAAGCGCGCGCGCGCCAGGGAGGCCGAGAAAGAGATAAGGCCTTTGTGGGCCTCCGTAAAAATTAACCCCCAAAAAAATCTTGGACTGCTGCCCCCGGTCCCCAGTGCTGTTTGTACGAGACGACTCGGGGCCGATACGCGGGAACAGGTTGAGCAGGCCGCCGGAGACTCCCCGCTGAGCAGCATCATCCGCTTGGCTTTGTCACCGGTCACCGCGCTTGGGTTCTCCGTGGAAAGTGTGCCTCATCAGCGGGAGGGCAGGTGAGAATAATAAGGAGCTGAACACCAGTTGTTCTTCTTCCCAATCGTCGGTGCGTGCTCGTGCTCCCGGACTGACATCGGAGAGGGTCACTTCCCTCAACACTCTCTACGGCGTGCAAACGTGGACCTACCGCCATCTGAACCCGATGCAGCCTAATCCGGAACGTGAGGGCGCGGGGCGTTTTCACATACATATGTCCGCCATGTCGAACGTGGTGAGGCCGCCGTCCGCGTACCGGAGCATGGCGTCCACGGCAGCCGCGGGCTCCGCGCGGCCCCACGACGACCCGCTCACCTGCCACATGCCGTTCACCACCCGGCACACCTCCAGCGCGTCGCCGGCCTTCGAGCTCCGCACCGTCGTCGTCCTCCCCTCCGCCGTGGCCGCGCACCGCGGAGCCAGCCGCCGCCGACGGCCGGAGCTGCGCCTCGTCGGCAGCGGCAGCGGAGGTGGAACGAGGCAGGTGGCCATGGCCGTCGGCGTGTGCAAGGAAGCGCGGGCGGCACGCGAGAGTAGAGCAACTCAGCCAGCGCCGAGAGGGGAGTTCAGCTAAATACGAAAAGGGCGTGACTGATTTTTTTTAAAAAAAGAAATAGGTCACAAACTGAATTCCTTCATCCAACGCAATATATAATTGTACTTATGCACAACGCAAGAATAGGCCGTCGAAACCATGATTCAAAACAGGTCCACTACATCAGGCCATCAGGGGCTCAGGGCACTTGCCACTTGCCAGATTGCAGTAGTAAGGCATTTCGTTGAACAGGACCAAACATGTTCTGTTTATGTACAAACTTCGCTTCTTCGGTCGGAGGTGCGTCCCCGAAAAACCGACTAGGAAACAAACGGACAACTTCGTCGGGGTCATCGGGCGTGGCGATGCCTACCTTTTTTCTAATCGCCAACTCATGGTAATCAAGTTCAGTATGTGAACTATGAGAACTCAAATTTAGGTCACATAATGTTGATCCAAAGGTAGCGTTTATGGAGAGACGGAAGGGGGATTTATAAAAGTATGATTGAGGTGGTAATGATTTTCTAAGTTACCCCTCTCACCTGTCCCTCGAATCAAAATTATATGACTCAGATTAGAGTTTTCATAGTTCGCATACCTGAACTTGATCCTCATAAGATACATTCCTTTCTAGTTTCCTGTTTATGGAAACCAAAACTACTCAGGTTCTACTTCTTTGGAAAGTTTCGCATGAGCAGCACCGAACCAAAGAAGGAATACACTTGGATTTTTAATGACCTTAATTAACATCTTCATAGCCAAAATCTTTCCGCAACACCGCCGCCCGGAGCTGCTGGCCTCGGTCATTCCAGTGCCTGCAGGAACAAACGTCTGCCATTCCAGTGCCAGCGGCAAGGTAAACTGTGAAAAACAAAAGCAGTACTTCAATCGGGAATTCGAGACCATCGGCCCCGTACGATTTATTCCAATCTCAAGTTCCAATTTCAAAATGTGTTGAGTGTCTATGCGCTGGTAAACATCACAATCAGAACCGAGTAGTGTGTAGTGATCTGAACACAGCTCCATCCCAAATGACACAACATGTACATGAAGCAAAGAGTGGGTTTCTCAGATCTTGCTGGCGAACTGGAGGCCCTCCTTCTTCAGCTCCTCTAGGTTGGCAACCGGTGGCTGAGCTTTGGCGACCTTGGCGATGGCCTTGTTCTCGTCCGGTGATCCGCCTTCGAGGAAGGCACCAAAGACCTTGCCGTCCTTGATCCAGTATGACCCGAACTTGGGCTTGGCTGAGGTCGGATCGCTGTCGCCAAACAGGATGGTTTCGCCCACGTTGTCGCCGTAGAATTGCCAGCTCAGGTCGAATGACCGGGAGTAAAAGTATGGGAGGTACTCATACTCCGGGATTGATTCTCCAGACTCTTTGCCCTTGATTGCCTGAAACAAGATGTATGACAGAGGAATTCGGTGTTAAACAATCGTTGCTGCTGATAATCACAGCCCCACACAGTTCTCTATTCGCTAGTTTGGAGACTCCAGTTCCAGACAGACTCTAGCTGAGAAGATTTCACACGCATCCCAGCTAAATTCACATTGCTCAACTACCATTTTATTGGGGTGAAGTATAGATAAATTTCTGCTCCAGACTAGCATTTCATACCCTGTATTGGTATAGGATATATACAACATTAAGCAACATCAGGGAGATTTAGCCCCACCTTTACAGCTTGCTCTGCAGACTTCCTGGAATGGTCAACATGTTCCACTCTCCTCATCTCATTGTACATCTTCATGGGGAAGGTAGCCACATCACCAATGGCATACACTCCAGGAACACTTGTTTCAAAGAAGGCATCAGTCTGCGTGAAATGATTAAGCGCGTCAGATATAGCAGATGAGGTCAATGCAGTTCCATATCTAGAACAACCAGTACACACAAATGCCATTTTGAACAAGGAAAGATACACATCACAGACATATTCTCTATTGAATAAACCATAGAACCTTCAGCAGTGATAAGATCAAAAGCAAATAAGAAGCACATACTAACCTTGATTCCACCTTTGTCCTCAGCAACTTGACCTTTGAAGAGAGTAGTCAATGGTCTGGCTCCAACACCAACAACAACAATATCAGCTTCAAGCACTCCGCCATCCTTCAGCTTAACTGCAGTAACCTGCAGGCAGGAGACAGTAAATACAACAAGTAACTTTTGCACTTAAAATGGAAACTGAATTAGGATCTGGAAATTATACATACATCACCATTGGCATTAGCATCAAAGCCAACAGCTAGTGTACCCTTCACAATCTTGACCCCTTTGTTAGCATAGTAGGCCTCGTAGAATGCTGCAATATCAGCAGTGAATAGACGGGGCACTGCAAGAAATGACATCACCGAGTTACATCTTTGTTGTTGAAAGCTCTTCCCCACAGTATGTTTTTGCATCATAGCTACATACTAAATGTTTCTTACTCTGTGATGCATAGCAAGTAGAATAAAAGTTTAGTTACACCATGTAAATTATGACACTTACTGCACCAAGGTTCAGGAAACACCATGGTGACATCAAACTCATTGAGCTTCAATACCGCACTGAGTTCAAGGCCAATATAACCTCCTCCAATAACCACAGCCTTCCCACCCTTCTTTGCTTGGATAGCTGCAGCCAGCTTGTCGGCATCATCGATTTCTCTTAGATATAGAATGTTGTTAGAATCAGCTCCTGGAGTGCCAAAATCAGAGAGATTTATGACCTGAAAAGCGTGAGCATACAGGTGTTATTGATTATGTGGCAAAAACAAGAACTTCAAACATAAGAGAACAAGTTATTATTTCTCTCAAAATACCAGTGAAGAAGATTGAGGTAACATTTTGCCATCACCACAAGGTAATTAAAAAAATGCATAAGGGAGTGAAATAAAAACAAGATCATAACATACTGTGGAGCCAGTAGCAATGAGCAAGATCTCATAAGTAAAGGTTGCTCCAGTTGCACTGGTGAGAGTCTTGGCAGCAAGATCAGCCTTGACAATTTCTGTGCTGAGGATCAGCTCAATCCCTGCCAACAGTTGTAAACTCGATTTTCAATTATATATACAATCAGTATCCAAAACCATACAATAAAAATACATGCATAGTCTTTAAGTGCCCAGTTGACCCTGAATGTGAACTTAGTTTGAACCAGCCAGCATAATTTTTTTATTATTCAGTCATCAAATTATAACAGTTACGATTAGCACAGTATTCAGTCAAAGAATTTTTTTATTCTGGGAATATCAGTTCCAATAACAAACAAAATCAAGTTATCTCGACGTTGCAATTAAAATGGTATTCAGCCAAACAAATATTTAATATCAGAAAGCAAACACTTCCACATCATTTCACTCGACTAACAAGAAACAAGCAAATGAAGAGGCTAATCAGCAAAGCTGCCCTCATATGGACAATGCACTAACTGTATATGGTTCATATCATCAGCATTTAAGTTCTTCCAACGGATTGTTTGAGAAGGAAAAAGGGTAAATAGAGAAAAAAACCAAAAAGGCTCTCCCTGGACTCCAACATCACAAAGAAAGTCCAACACTGCATGGGGATAACAATTGTACCTTTCTCTGAGTACCACTCAGGCAATAGCCTCTCTCCACCACTTCCTACACACACATGAAATCCTGGGAGTCTTGCAGGATCTGTTCACGGAAAGAAATAAGAGAAGTCAGTATGAGCCCATGTGGTGGCATAGATCATCATATACATCACAAAGAAAAATGTTAACTGAAGAACTTACTCTGAGGAAAGAGATAAGCCTTGCTAAGGGCAGGGCGCTCATAAGGAGCCACCTGAAAAACAAATAGATTATCTCAGCATTAATAAACGAGAAAAGCTATGTTGACGTTGTGGAAGAGGGGATAGCCATTGCTCATGAAAATGTGAATACAGATGTGGAAAGAAAGTAGTCAGCTCACTGCAGTGGACATTCTGACAATCACTAAGGTGCTAAAAAACGATAGTGTAGGCAGGAGCCTGGTGCTACAACATTTATCCATGGCGTGCAGATAGCAACACTAAGAAGTGCCAGTTCAATGCATTCATAGTAACTGTGGCGGATCTTGTCACATATAACGTGATACTGTTCTACTAACACGACGAAAATGACACCAAAATTAATATGTACTACACCAACTGTATATGTAGATGCGTACAGAACAAATGTCACAAGTGTTTGCGTGTAACAGTCTCTGATCAGGAAAAATAACACACGGAACAAAAGAAGGGAAACTCTGGCATGTGTCGTGGAGAAAGAGCAAGAGCATACCGCTTCCTTGGAGATGATGGCGAGCTCCCCTGGCTTGACTCCCTGCTTCGCAAACTCCCGCGCGGCATAACCCTGCAAATTCCGATGGGCAAAAGAAAAATCGGGCAAATTAGTTCGTTATCCGAGATCCAGAGCCCTTGTAGAGAGAACACGGGCGGATCAAACAGGCGACGGAAATCACTGCATCGAATCGCAGGGCACTTGTGCGAACAGCCCGTCACGAAGCCCGCAGGGATCGCATATTTACTTTTTTTTTAGTAGGGTTATTGTTCGCTTAAACCTAAGCTATCCACGGTACAAATAAATCATTACTGGGTCTTGCGAATACCAAGCGGCGGGGAGGGAGATGGATGGAATGGAAGTAAATCAAGGAAGAAGGGAGAGAACGGACCGCCGCGACGCCGCCGCCGAGGATGACGTACTTGAAGTGCTTCTCCGAGGCCATGGCTCCGGTGGAGGATGGGATGCCTCGATCGATCGAGCGAGCGAGCGGGACGGTGGTCAGTTCAATCTGGCCTGGGGATTAGAAACGACAAGTGCCGCAAGGGAAGGAGAGAAGAAAAATTGGGGGAACAGAGATGGAGAGTGGGAGCGGGTGTGGTGGCGGCTTGAGCGCCGATTATTATACCAACCAACAATCCTTCGTTTCTACTAAGAAGGCATTAACATATGGGTCCGAGTGTCCGTGGGCCCTTCTACCAGTGACCGTTTCAAAGTGTGATCTCACCGTGCGACCGGGGGAGTCAGCAGAAGGCTCGCGTGGAACCTGCTGATTGGCTGGTTCGGTCTTCGTAGGCGAAGACGTGGCGCGCTAATCGCCGTTGGGACTCGTGATGGGTGGGGAAGCAACGTTGTGCGATGAAGCAAAGCATACAAAACAGCTTTGAGCCGGATCTATCTTCTTAATCATCCATTAAATAAAAAACAGGCTGATTCGGATCTTCCAGATACATCTTCAGATTGGCAGAACCTTTTGTATGCACATGGTAACAATAAAATTGTAGGACTGTCCATACATATGTGTTATAATAGAATACTGATATCCTACATATTTGTATAACTACATGTTATAACCTGAGATTGAATGGTTTAATTGATTTTGATTGTGATATATATAAATTCAAAACCATTATATCTTCGGTGATTATATGTGAAGTAATTTTTTCGATAATGAGATGGGTGAATAGAGCAGTTGTTGCGCGAATGAAAACGTTCTGCCTTCGTTGCTTAATTTGGAGGCTGGATTTGAAAATCAACAAACACATCCTTGACACTTGCGCAGGAGAATCGACAACGTCTTCAGTTGTTTAGTTGCGGTCAAATTTGTCTGCATCCATCGGTGGCAAGAAAAAGCTCCAAGGTGCAACATGGAGATGGATTCCTCGCACAAATCTGTTCACACCTATTTTGTTCACACGTGCACCCCCTACGCTCTCCCCCTATCGCATGAAAGATGGGCTGCACAGGAGGATACAAGTGACTGCAACGTGACCCAATGTAGTAAGCACCGCACGGAGGTTGAAAAGACGAAAATTGGAAGCATCTCTCGATACACTACACCACGTCAGGCATGTGATGTCGGGTAAGCTGTGTACATAGTCTCTTTTACTCCTGCTGGATCAGAAGTTCAGAGAGGTCGACGTGAACGGTTAAACATGTTTTTTTTCTCTTGGCAGCAAAACATGGGTACAGCAATAGAAGAGGTGAGCAAGTTGAGACAGGTTCAAGCGTGAAGGCGTATAGAGCTTTTTGTAGCAATAAAAAAAATAATGGAAATCGACGCTCTTTATTGATCTTCTCCTCCATTCGTCATTTGATAAAAACCTATGAAATTCCATTCGTTGCGTGCCTTTATATAGCTTTATATAGGTTGTATTCAATGGTGAAACTTTCTTTAGTACCCGAGGGTTGAAAGCTTTATTTTCATGCCAGACCCTCTTTTGAAAACAAATTTATAGGAATCTTAATCAACTGTCTCCCTTAGTCGTGTATTGAGAACTCTCATAAGGGTATTTCCCTGGACCCTTATAAAGTTTGTTTAAAAAAACCTTAACTTAAGAAGACTATCCTGGACAGGCCTGTGCAGGCCTGGTGGTAAGGCGCCCGAGTGGCTGCCCCAGGTCGGGGGTTCGACCCCGATCCCGCACGGCGCTGTTGCTGCATTGTAGTACTTGTAGCGTTGAGTACCGTAGATGTGCACAGTGCATATGTAAAGACTCGCGCAAAGCTCACAAGGCCAGCTGAGTCTCTGTCTATGCTTAGGGAGGAGATTCGAGGGTTTTCTCGATCTACGGTGAAAAGGCTCTCTCCTTAGATACTCCCCGTCCAAAAATATAAGCATTTGTTGATTTTCGGATGTCGTGTTTGATCATTCGTCTTATTCAGAAAAAATGTTAAAATTTTATTTATTTTGTTACAATATACTTTATTCTTAGTATGTTTTAAGTACGTTTCTTTAATTTTATATTTATATAAATATTTTAAATAAAACGAATGATCAAACAAGAAATCGAGAAAGTCCAATCTAGAAGGGAGCGTCCGTTGAGTTTTTTTCATTCGTCATTTGATGACGCTCCGACACGAGGAAACGCCTGCGGGCAGCATAAAGTTGTTGACGGAAACGTCGGACGGAGTAGAACAGAAGAGGTGAGGGAGCCCAGCTGCGAACATGGTCGCGGCCCAGCCCATTCCTCCGCGGGCTAGAAAGCAGCGTCTAGGCTCGACCACGAAAGAAACAAATGTTGTAGGCCGCGTGATCGACGACGGGTGCCCGGGTACACCGTACACTAGTGTTGTTTGATTTGCTTGTGTTAGTGCTCGCCAGCGGAAGAAAATTCAGTGGGACCGTCCGCAAAGCTGCTCTGTACGACCCCGCCCCGATTTGTGACGCGTGGATATCGAAGGGCAGGAGAGGAAGGGGAAGGCTTTCCTCACGCGGATGTTGTCGGCTTCAGACGCAGCATCGGCTCGGCTCCCGCACGTCTGAAAGAAAAAGAGTCGGCCAAGCCACCAAGACGCTGCGCCGCACTATCAAGTTTTTTCCTATAGAAGACGGCGTTGCCAAGGCGCCATGAAAACCTCCGATCCGGCACGGGGCTAGCTACAGATGTCTCCATACTCAAGTTCGCATCCGAGCCAGCTGCGGCCTAATCTCATCGTCATATCAAGATGCGGCCGCCGCTGTCCATATCAAGAATTTATCCTCACGTGAACCTGAATTTGCAATTACTCATGTGTGCTTATTCATCGATGGATTGCATACTGGTTGCTTATCATCCAATCCGCCTGCAAACAATTGCATACTGAAAGCTTTCTAACGGATAAGAATTATGCTTTAGTTCTTCGATGTTTCCGTTCTTTGTTGGTGACTTCTCTGGTGGCAAATGGCAGAATGCGGAGGTGGAGGTGAACGGATGCTTGTGACGGTAGATGGTTGAGCCGAGCATTGCAAAGGATGGGATGAGAGGACGAGCTGGGCAGCTGCGACGGAGGAAAGTGCCCCTGCCCACGACCGTGAAGACAGAAAGGAAGATCGTCGTGGCCGCAGCTGTGAGGAGGAGCGCCGGCCAATCTGGATTGTGGATTTGCGTTTTTTTCTCTCTCTCGACCGCCCTCTGCAACTCGTGAGGATCGATAGAGCCTGAGCTGATTGGTGGGAAGGAGGTCGAGCTGATGCTGTCAGCGTGGAGCAAGCTTTTTCTTTGCTGCCGTTAGATCTCCACGTGCCACAAATCCAGATGGGGTCGCATAGAGCATCCTTTGCGGACGGTGAGCACGGAATTTGTTTCCCTCGCCAGCACCCAGCAGCCGATGAAATTTGTTACGGCGTTTCTGTTGGTACCCTGGCTGGCAACAACCAGCCTGATGAGGAGGCACTGAGGCAGGCAGTCGTCTAACACGAGAGGGAGGAGGTTGTTCAGGCCCACGCCGGAGCAGGTCAGCAGAGCATGCGCCAACCCGGCAACCCGACCCTGCCGTTCGTTCTGACGCTGGCCGGTGGTGCAACGGATGGCGACCACAGGTTCCGGTCAAGCGGTCAGCCATGTCGGAAAGAATTCCGGGCATGGTAATGGAGGCGTCGTCACTCTCGTTAGTTTCCAATGGATGCGGTCAGTCGGTCACCGGTCAGGCAGTTAGCGCTGGTGGTCGATCAGTGTTCGTTGCTCGTTTGGTACGGCAGCCGAGCAATTAATAACAGCAGCAGCCGGCTGTGTGCCGCCCCTCCATGCCGTCGGGCGGCCAAACGAATGGATGGATGCGTCCATGGCATGATGCAAGGTGGAGACGCAAGATGAGACGAGAGGCGAGACTCGTTTGAGCCGGGCCCACTCCGTCGAGCCAACCGAATCGACCGACGACGACGACGATGCCTGCCTTCAAGGAACTCAGATCAGTGGAATGGCGTGCAGTGTGCGTGCCCCGCACGACGTCCCGTCCGACCGACCCGCCACAGGACGAGCTGTACGGGGCCGTCGTCCATTCCATCGCGATGATCCATCCCGTTATTAGATTAGTGGGACGTGCCCCGTCGTCCATTCCATCGCGATGATCCATCCCGTTATTAGATTAGTGGGACGTGCGCGCCAGTGCATCTCAAGCGTACAGCTCGCTTCAATTTGGCACGTCCTGGTAACGTGCTGCTTCACCAACGGGTTAACCAAGAGGCCCCGCCCCGGCTTCTGGCCTTGTTTGTGAGTGTGACCGGGCCTTTGACGCCACGTCGACGCTCCACGGCGACCAAGGAGCGAGACAATGACCTCGTCATTTATGTTCCGGAAGACCTGAACCGGTACGTGTACCGTGTCAAACCAAAGTCTGGCCTGCCGTGTTACACACATCAGCGTAGCACAGCGTCATCCGTCCAGGTGCAGTGTGCAAGCGATTTATAGATGCACGCACATGCACATTTCACTGCTCCCAGTTCCGGTTTAGACCAAATCTCGTGTACTAGCTGGTTAATGTGGGCACTAGTAGTATTTTATTGACTTCGCAACTCCGGGCCGGGACGACAAGAACGCAGACCTACTTCCACGACACGATGGATCGAGTAACAAAAGGGCGCGGCCGGGTTAATGATGCGCATGCCGGTTGGTTAGGACACCAACTACAAACGGATCGGATCCGTAATCATCATCCCTGTCGTCTGCTCGTCGCTGCCTGGCCTTGACAGCGTGCCGCGCACGACGGGTGAAATCACACTGCCTCTGCTACTCTGCAACTCTGCGCGCCGGTAGCATTCACTGTTACTGCTAACCTTTTGATCCAGAATACTCTAACCTGCATGCCCTTGTTGGAAACAATAGAAGGGATCAACTGCAAGAGAAAGGAAGAGTAAACGGCGTTTTCGTCGTGCCGGCCGTGATGCTAAACGGAGTACTAGTAGAGAATGACTAGGAACAGCAGCTGTGATGTCTCCTTATTTAATGTTTGTTCAAACAGCATCAGCAGCACCTTAGATGCGTTGACCTGTACCCTTCGCCAATATGCATACACCACCGATCCCTCTCTCGTTGCAAGGTCGCCAGAATTTTTGTTTTTTTAAGAGGAACGAGAAAGGAAAGAAGCAACAAAACGAAAACGAGAGAACGCTGCTGCCCCGGTGGCTCCATTTCTTGCTGTGAATCCGAAGTGTCCAAGAGGGGATATTCTCGCGGTGCTGGTACCATGGCGTGGAGCCGTTATTGAAATCCAGCATCCAGCGAGCAGCAGCTCACGGACACGCAGCGCCTTTTCCATCTGCTCCCCTCCCGGTTCCTGCGTGCGCGTGCGGAGCGTCGTCGTCGTCTTCTTCCCCTTCGCCTCCGCCTCCGCCTGTCTGGTGTGACCAAGGCAAGGCAAGGCAATGCGCGACTTCTCCTGCTTCGGCGACGGCGCCGTCACCCTCGGCGGCTCCGGCGGCGGCGGCGGGGCCGGGAGCGGGGCCGGCGCCGCGCTGGACCGGTCGCTCCAGGCCGCCACGACCAGCACGTACCGCGTCGCGCTGGCGTCGCGCAAGGAGCTCCGGATCAAGGTCACCTGGACGCGGAGCCTCGCCGGAGGGGCAGGATCGTCCGCGCCGGCGGCGGCGACCGCGCTCGCCGTGTCCATCGACGACGGGTCCCGCACGCTGCCCGCGTCCGCGGCCGTCGGCACCCCGCGCCGCTCCACCGCCGCGGCGGCGCTGCTGCAGGCGCACCAGCACCTGCTGCAGAAGAAGCGCGGCAGCCGGTCCTTCGTCACCGAGGCCGGCACGTCCGTCGCCATCTACTGGGACACGGCGGACGCCAGGTACTCCTCGTCCTCCTCCTCGCCGGAGCCCGTCCGCGACTACTACCTCGCCGTCGTCGCCGACGCCGAGCTCGCCCTCCTCCTCGGCGGCGGCGGCGGCGAGGCCGCGCGCGAGCTGGCCCGCCGCTTCGCCCCCGCGCCGCGCCGCGCGCTGCTCAGCCGCCGCGAGCAGGTGCGCGGCCCGTTCCCCGCCGCCGCCGCCGCGGTGCAGCACCACCAGCAGCTGGTCCACACGACGCGGTGCCGGTTCCGCGACGACGGGTGCGAGCACGAGGTCACCGTGGCGTGCCGCGGGGAGGAGTGGGCCGGGCCCGCGCGCGGGGACGGCGAGGTCTGGGTCAGCGTCGACGGGAAGAGGGTGGTGGAGGCGCGCCGGGTCAAGTGGAACTTCCGGGGCAACCGGACCGTCGTGCTGGCCGACGGCGCGGTGGTCGAGGTCATGTGGGACGTGCACGACTGGTGGTTCGCCGGCGTGGCCGGTGGCGGCGGGGGAGGCGCGCAGTTCATGGTCAAGGCGCGCGGCGGGGCGGCGGACGCCGGCGCCGGGAGGGTGTGGATGGACGAGGAGATGGCCAAGAAGGGGCAGGCGCCGGGCGGCTTCTTCCTCCACCTGCAGTGCTACCGCCGCTCGCCGGTCTGATCACCCTTCATTCCGGCGACCTGTGCTTCTTCCTGCTCCGGTCAATCCAAGGCTTGCGTCGCGTTCAGATTCCGTTCCTGGTGACGTTGATAGTTTCCTTGTTCTTTTTCTGGATGTTCATTACTTAACAATCCCATCTCATTGATTAATGGTTGAGACTTGAGAGACCCGGTTCGGGGGACGAAGCCAGTCATCTCCGTCACCATCGTCAAAGAAAACTACTGATGAAATGAAATGATTGAGTCAAGGATGTCACAAAGTTTTTGCATCGTCCGTTTCTTGCTCCTTGGTTGTTTCTTGAATTGAATTGTTCATGTCTTGGCTGCCAACGATGCTCTGGCTCTAATCGCAACGACCGGGGTTGTATCATCCCTACTGGCTTTTAATCAACAACTCACACCTGTTTCTGTTTGTATGTGCTCCCACAACCCCGATCCATACATTTACTGCAGCATCACGAGGCTCCCGGGGGAACACCAAGGAGGAGGGATATGGCTTCTGCTGGCGAGGCCATGCTTTCCGGTGGCCGCCATT
Organism: Chloris gayana; assembly: GCA_031894775.1. Classification (NCBI taxonomy): domain Eukaryota; kingdom Viridiplantae; phylum Streptophyta; class Magnoliopsida; order Poales; family Poaceae; genus Chloris; species Chloris gayana. Next base: position 259,852 of record JAUNZO010004250.1, on the reverse strand, counting down.
ATAACTCCGGGACGGCGAGCAGTGCGCGCGGCTCCAGCAGTTTCCCTCTCCTGGACGATACAGCAGCGATGCCGGGCCGCCCCTGCTGCGGTGGTCACTGGTCGGTCCTCAGGCCGCGGAGCCAGCCAGCATTCAAGGCTCATGGGATGCTGGGCCTCGGCTGCCGGGCCGCGCCTATTTAAGTGCCGGCCACGTCGATGACAACCACTGTGCGTGCCAGAGTCTGCCGTCAGGGCATTGACTTTGACTTGGAGCACGCCGTCGGCGTGGCTCGTGCTGTGGAAAACTCACCACGAAGAAGTTGCCATCGCAGAGAAATGACCTCGAAAGCTTTCCAACCGGTTCATTCCTCTTGGGGGCTAATTTTTCATCCCTAGAAAAATTCCCTCATACAATAGTTACCATGGAATCACCTAATCACTTACTACTATTCTTCGCCTATGTTGCAAGACTTACTTTATATGTACCAAATTACATGTTATTCTCGTTCATTATTAGGTTCATTGAACATTGTCTAAATCTATTTTTTTAGGTAATGAGAATAAAACGTCTCGGCTTTCCCCTCTTCTGAGGCTAGAGCCTTCTTATTACAACCATCCGCATCTCATCCTGCTACTTAACCCACCACAAGTAGCTAGCAACGATAAAAAAGTAAGGAGACACCAACACAGTTTGAGTGAAAACATTATTAAGACATAATTCTATTGCGAAACCTCCACCCGAAGTTGGAAAAATCTGCATCACCGTCGTCGCCAAAGATCGGCATGCATCCTTCTAAATTTTAGTGAATCTGAACAAACATCATGTCCAGATTTATTGAACATCTTCCGAATCTGCATAAAAAAAACTCCTTTAGAATGATAAGTAAACTAGAACGGAGGGAGTAAAATGAGAGAGTCCATCAGATTCCCTATATGTATTTCTTTAAGAGAAGTGAATGAGTAAGGCGATTATTTTCTTGAATTTAAGGTCGAAGGTATTATGCATGAAAGCAGATTTTTATACGGTATGATCTTGCACAGTTGGTATAATAAAAAAATAAAATACGATAGAATACACCGTGTGTGTGTGTGTGTAAGGAGCTGATCACTTACCACTGAACCTTTTCTTTTCAGTGATCCATAAAAGCTTTCTTTTTCTTGTAAGTAAGTTATATGTGAATTCAGTTTTGAGTGACAAAATACAACTCTCCCTTATCTCATAAAAATGATCATATACGAACTCATATTAGTCATTGCATTTTTATTTTCAATGCTATTCAGGAAATGCAAATTTTTTATCAAATATGTTGCATGTATAGACATTTAGACTATCAGCTATTTGCTTGACGATATGAAAATGGCAGAAATAAAGCAACAATAAACTTGTTTATAAACAAATGTTGTTATATTCCATATACGTACTTTATGAATTTTTCTTCAAGAAAAATAGTACTATATCAAAAAATCGACATATCACTTATTCTATAACATGGAATTTCTTAACTTTGAGAATATACTTCATAGTACAACATATCTTAAAATACAGAACGGAGTCCTTTCTGCTAGAAAGATGTTGATGTAGGTTCAAGCTAACTTATTGTGGGAAATGCAATCCCGAACACACGTGGCTGAAAAGATATGGGCTGCATTGTGGTTGATTTGGGATTCGTGTTTGTGGGTTCGAGTTTTGCATTTGGGAATGAGGGGTTATACATCCATAAGATGAACCGCGGATGAGATACTTTTCATGGAAGGTGCCAGTGGAAATTTAATCGGTTCCCTTACCGGTGAACCTAATCTACTTATATATTAAAAGTGCAACCCACTATGATAATTCTCTCGCTCTCACATTGAGCCACATCACCTAGAGGTTGTCCATCTCCTGATCATGTATTTAGTATCCATCATGTTGATCAGCTCCTCCTACATCATTTCTACAAACGCATGACATCTTTTAATGTATTTGATGATGTGCGTTGCTCCTATGCCATTAGAAATGGTACTCCAATATTATAAGGCATCAATCCATTAGAAATTTAAGGTAGACGTTGCAATTTGTCAATATGTGGAATATTGTGGACAACGTAGAACCGTGCAATGTGCACTCTCAATCGGCCAATAGTGCAATTAGTAGCTCTAATGGCATTAATGCTCCACCAATCTATAATCTATAATATTAATATAAGTCAGGTCAACTAACCACCATAAATATCTCTAAAGCACACTCCACATTCAGATCACGTCATAGGTAATTGAAGATGCAACTAGGCCCCCTAGTGGGTTTTGGTGATAAATGATAAATAATTAAAATGTCTAATGTTTCATTGAGCTAATGTGCAGGATATTGAAGTCAACTAACCCACGTTATAAGATTGATAGCCCCTCATACAAAAGTTAAAAGATGGACTCAAAAAGAAGCTTAAATTAGCTTTTATAGTTCTTTGAGTCTAGGATTGCCAAACTATAAAGAGGGGTTATTTAGTCTTTCATGTAGGGAATATGTGCTCAAGTTAACTAAATCAAAGCTTGGATAAAAACCAAACCACTCAAAAAGCCAAAAGACCAAAGTGCAAATAGTCAAAATAAACCACACACGGACAAGATGGAGGTTCCGCCTCCATCTCGGAACTTCCGAGATTTCTAGGAGGTTTTTAGCGGAACCTCCGCCCAAGACGGAAGTTCCGTCTTGGGATTTTTCACTTAGTGTTTTTCACAATCTGTCAAGAGAGAAGTTCCGTCCTTCTATGGAACTTCCGTGTTTTCCGAAAGTTTTCAACGGAGCTTCCGCCAAAGCGGAAGTTCCGTTATTTGCTCGACCAAATCCTAGCAACGGCTCTTTTTGGACCTACTCCTATAAATAGACCTCCCTATCTCTCCTTAGGGTTTGTCTGGTGTTTTTCGAACTCTCACATCTCCCTCAAGCTCTTGCTCTCATCTCTCTTTCACTCTCTTTGAGATCCAAGTTCAATTTGAGAGCTCCATCTCAAATCCAAGCTTGAGAAGCATCATCCCAACCTTGAGCACATATTCACTTAGCAAGCAATCTCTATTTCACTTGTTACTCTTGGAGATTTGTTCTCCTAGATTGGCTAGGTGTCACCCTAGATCTCCCAAGATTGTGGTGAGCCTTGGGAATTTTGTGAAGGTTGTGATTCGCCTCCGGAAGGAAAGGAATCAAGCAAGAAGAAGAAGAAAACCAAGTTTGACCTTGGTGATCACTTGGGAGGATTAGGGTTGAGAGAGACCCGACTCTTTGTGAGCTCCTCAACGGAGACGTAGGAACCTCTTTGTGAGGGGTCCGAACTTCGGTAAACAAATCCTGTGTCTCTCTTGTGTTCTCTTGCTCATTGTGTCTTGTTCTTTTCTCTTGTTTGGTGCTTGTGCTATATTTGGCCCGATCTACTTGTGTGGGCATTGTCTATCGATTTCCTGCAGGCATAACACTCCTAGGAGGTGGAGGAAACTTTCTATTCAAAGGGATTTGTAAGATTTACTTCTAGCTTTCATTATCTTGTTTTTCCCCTCAAGTCCATAACGGAAGTTCGTCAAAGACGGAAGTTCCGTCATTTGAGAGAAGTTCCGTGTTGGATCGACTAACTAGGTTTAAAGTGTTGTATTTTTACGAAATTATTGTAGCTTGCCTATTCACCCCCTCTAGGCAACTTTCAATTGGTATCGGAGCGGGTCTTCTCGAAAAGAGCTTAATCGCTTGAGAAGAAAAGATGTCGGGGAACGTGTTGAGGACAATGACCCTACCAAGAATCTATTTGCCAAGGATGACACTAGTGGTGGGAAGTTGGACACAAGGTACAGCTTCAACTATAATGATGTGGCAAATGTGAATAGTAGTGGTAGTGGACGACTACCTTGGTTTCATGGAAAAGATTTTAGTTGGTACAAGCATAGGATGAAGATGTACCTATTATCAATTGGTCCACCCGTGTGGGAAGTGGTTGAAAAAGGATATGTGATTGAGAATGAGAAGGAACACACCGTTATGGACAACATCAATATACATCGCAATGCCCAAGCCGTGTCGGCCATGCTCTCATCCTTGAGTGCTAAAGAGTACTCTAAAGTATCCCGACTCGAGAATGCCAAAGCCATTTGGGACAAGCCGATTGCGGTTCATGAGGGAGTTGATGTAGTGAAGAAGTCAAGGATGCAAGTGTTGAAGAATCAATTCAACTTCTTTGTGATGAAGAAGGGTGAGGACCCTCAACAAACACATGATAGGCTCATGGAAATTGTGAATGAGCGAAGGTCACTTGGAGATGACGTGAGCGAACAAGAAGTAAATCTCAAGCTTCTAATGTCACTAAGAGTGTGGAACTCCACCCTTTGCACTATCATTGAAGAAAAGGAAGGATTTGAAAGATTCTCCACGGATAAAGTAATTGGGAGAATTCTTGCTCACAAAAGCCGTGATGAATGAAAGAGAGTGAGTGTGCTAATTGGAGATGAGAGCACAAGCAAGCAAGATGTGGCACTCAAGGCAAAGAAAAAGGAAGTTGTGAAAGTAGACCAAATTGAGATTGAAGAAGACAATGAAGAGCTTGCCTTGTTTGTAAAGAAGTTTGGCAAGTTCATGATCAACAACGGGTTTACCAAGAAGAGCTTTGACAAAGCAAGGGCAAGAAGATCAACAAGAAAGTGCTACCATTGTCATGACCCGGGGCACCTTATCGCGGAGTGCCCTCAACTCAATGGAAAGGAAGAGAAGAAGGAGAAGTTCATCAAGAAGAAAAACTTCAAGAAACCATTCAAGGGTCAAGCTCATATTGACCAACAATATGTCTCCGATGATGATGATGATGATGAAGAAGAAGAAGAAGGAGGGATCGTCAATCTTGCATATGGCCTAACACTGGCCAAATCATCACTCTTCAACAACCTCACCGACGATGAGGATGACGCCCCAAATGCTTCATGACCAAAGAAAACAAGGTACAAACTAAACCCCTTGTCAATTCCTCTAACCATGATAATGAGGAGGAGCTAGTCCCCTCCTTGCAAGATATGGTGAAAATGTTAGGGATAATGCAAGAGAAGATTGAAGAGAGCGAAGAGATGGTGGACAAGCAAGAAAACATGCTTATCAAGAAGCTTGATGAGATTAAAGAGTTGAAGACCTTGCTTGAGGAAGAAAGAAAGAAGAACGAGGAGTTGACTCTATGCCTTACAAAGGTAAACAAGTCAAATGCTAAGCTTGAAGACATCAACCTCTCGCTCCAAACAAAGTGTGAATCTCTTGAAGAGAATCACAAGTTGTTGGAAGGAGAGATTGAAGTCCTCAAGAGTAGCACATTGACTTACAAAAGCAAGGTTGAGTCAATGCAATCCTCATCAAGCAAAGAATGTGCAAGATGTGAAGGTGTTGACATTGACAACATTGCCACCGATAAGGTGACAATAAAGGATCTCACTAACAAGGTCAAGAATCTTGAGAGAGCGGCTCAAATTGAGCTAGCTAAGAAAATTGTTAATGAAGAAAGAAAGTTCAATGGTAACAAGGGCATTAGGTTCAAGGAGCAACTCAAGAGTAAATACAACAACAAGAGCAACAACATGAATCAACAAAAGCAAGTTGCTCAAGTTAAGCACGTGAAGAAGGCCAAAACAACACAAGAGCTCAAAAAGAAGAGCTCACCCGTATCCTTCTATGTATATGATCATGTAACATATGAGCTAACCCATGGTGCTCATGGAAGAGTAGTTGCAAGATTTGTTGGGCCATACTATGCAAGATGGAATCCTTGTGTGTGGGTGCTCAAAAGTGTTGTTACTAAAGTTAAGGGACCCAAGCAAGTTTGGGTGCCTAAATCTTGTGCTTAATTGTGTGTAGGAATACTTCTCGGGCGGTTCAATATGGGTGCTCGACACCGGGTGCTCAAATCATATGACCGGGGAGAAGAAGATGTTCTCCACACTTGACAAAGATAATCTACCCGTAACATCCTGGCACGGGGCTTAATAGGATTGATAGAATACTCATGTCAACATGTTGCAACTTCTTTTCCGGAAGTTTATCTCTAAAGAACTCTAAGGTTAAGCGTGCTTGGCCTGGAGCAATTTAGGGATGGGTGACCGACCGGGAAGTGATTCCCGAGTGTGCATGAGTGAGGACAAAGTGCGTGAGAAAGACTAGTGTTGGTATGTGAAGAAATCTTGAAGACCTATTAAGCTGCCAGGGTAAGCGGGCCCGGCCGGATTGGCGGGACGTTACGGATGGTATCGAGCCGAAGTTCACGGACGCGTGTGTTGCACGTGTGCGGACATGATGTGCATGGTCGGTGTGGGTCCGAAGTGGTCACACAGCATGACACATGCGCCGGCGATGGACACATGGACGTGGCCAAGAGAGGAAGTTCCTGGCTCGGGGTTGACCGACGAGGACGTCGGTCTTCTAAGGGTGAGTGTGTAACATCCCGGCCAGGGCTTAATAGGATTGATAGAATACTCATGTCAACAAGTTGCAACTTCTTTTCCGAAGCTTATCTCTAAAGAACTCTAAGGTTAAGCGTGCTTGGCCTGGAGCAATTTAGGGATGGGTGACCGACCGGGAAGTGATTCCCGAGTGTGCATGAGTGAGCACAAAGTGCGCAGAAAAGACTAGTATTGGTATATGGGGAAATCTTGAAGACCTATTAAGTCGCCGGGGATAAGCGGGCCCGGTCCGGAGTGGCGGGACGTTACACTACCAAGTGGGAGTATATCTTTTGGAAATGATCAATAAGGAAAGGTAATTGGTCGTGGTGGAATTCAAATCACCCATGACCTTTCAATTAGTAATGTGTTCCTTGTGAAAGGTTTAGGGTACAACTTAATGTCCATATCACAACTTTATGGAATGGACTTTAATTGTCTCTTTACCGATGAAGGCGTGACCGTCTTTAGAAAAGCGGATTCCTCAATTGCATTCAAAGGGTATTTGAAGGATAAGATCTATCTTGTTGATTTCATCAACAAAGAGGGTCCAAATCTAAGTGCTTGTTTGATAGCTTGGGTTGGTTATGGCATCGCCGACTAGCTCATGTTGGGATGAGGAATCTACACAAACTTCTAAAGGGTGGCCACGTTGTTGGACTAAAGGATGTCGCTTTTGAGAAGGACAAAGTGTGTAGCGCATGTCAAGCCGGAAAACAAGTTGGAGCCAACCATTCTTACAAGACGATGATGACGACGACAAGACCATTGGAGATGCTTCACATGGACCTCTTCGGATCGGTCACATACCTAAGCATTGGCGGTAACAAGTATGGCCTTGTCATTGTTGATGACTATTACCGTTTCAAAAGCAAGACTTGTTACAAAAGGCTACTCACAAGTTGAAGGTTTGGACTTTGGGGAAACATATGCACCGGTAGCAAGGCTTGAGTCAATTCGCATATTGATCGCCTATGCTACACATCATGGTTTCAAGTTATATCAAATGGATGTGAAGAGTGCATTTCTCAACGGTCCAATCCAAGAAGGAGTGTACGTGCAACAATCACGGGGTTTCGAAGATCCAAAGAAACTTCACCATGTGTACAAGCTTCACAAAGCTCTCTACAGAGCTCAAGCAAGCACCAAGAGCTTGGTATGAACACCTCAAGGGATACCTCATCGACAAGGGCTTCATAATGGGCAAGGCCGATCCTACCCTCTTCACTAGAAAAGTTGGCGAGATTTATTCGTGTGCCAAATATATGTCGATGACATAATATTTGGTTCTACTAACCAATTTTTCCGTGATGAGTTTACCAAGATTATGACTAGGAAATTTGAGATGTCGAAGATGGGGGAGTTGAAGTTCTTTCTAGGCTTTCAAGTCAAGCAACTAGAAGAAGGAACTTTTATAAGTCAAACCAAGTACACCTAAGACATCCTCAAGAAATTTGATATGAACAAGGCAAAGCCAAGCAAGACTCCAATGAAGACAAATGGTCATCTAGGATTGGACGTGAATGGGAAGGCGGTTGATCAAAAGGTATATCGCTCCATCATTGGCTCCTTGCTTTACCTTTGTGCATCTAGACCCGATATCATGCTTAGTGTGTGCATGTGTGTAAGATTTCAAGCCGCTCCAAAGGAGAGTCATTTAGTGGCCGTTAAAAGAATCTTGAGATATTTGGTTCACACTCCAAACATAGGGTTGTGGTATCCTAAGGGTGCCAAATTCAAGTTAGTTGGCTACTCCGATGCCGACTACGCCGGATGTAAGGTAGATAGAAAAAGCACCTCCGGGACTTGCCACTTGGGTAGGTCCCTCGTGTCATGGTCATCCAAGAAACAAAATTCCGTTGCCCTTTCCACAGCTGAAGCGGAGTATGTTGCAGCCGGTAGTTGTTGTGCACAACTCTTATGGATGCGACAAACTCTTAAGGACTTTGGATACTCTTTGACCAAAGTTCCCCTCCTATGTGACAATGAGAGTGCCATCATGATTGCATACAACCCCGTTGATCACAATAGGACTAAGCATATAGATATCCGACAACACTTCTTGAGAGATCATTCAATCAAAGGGGACATTGAGATTAGTTATGTGAGAACCGATAAACAACTAGCCGATATTTTCACCAAGCCCCTAGATGAGAAAAGATTCTGTGAGCTTAGAAGTGAACTTAATATACTTGATTCTTCTAATGTGGAATGAATTCTTACGCATCTTTGTGAAATTGATTGAGGTGGTTTATTTTTCAAAATAATTTGTAAAATTATTGCGTGTTTTTGTATTGTAAATTTCTGGAGTTGATCATATGATCTTGTTGCCCATCTTGTGAATATTATTTTACTTGATTGATTGCTGGCTATTCACAAGAGAAAGCAACTCCAAGTTCCAAGCTAATTTTTCTCGGAACTCACGGAACTTCCGTCCGTCACGGAACCTCCGCCAAAAGCTCTGTTTTTCCGGAACTTCCGCTCCCGTCACGGAACCTCCGTCCACACTTAAGCGTTTTTGAATCTGGCTAGGTCAGGAACTTCCATAATGTGCGGAACCTCCGTCTTCAAAGACAGAACCTCCGTGTTTGTCGGGTTTAAACCCTAGAACCGACCACCGTACCCCTTCGGTCCAATCATTTGAACTCCATCTTTCTCTCTCTTCTCCCCAAAGTCAACCGGAGCTCTCCTAAGGCGATTTGGCGTTTCAACCGTGCTTTTGAAGAAGTAATCCGTGGAAAAGGTGCTCCACCCTCCGGAACCTCCGTGCCCTAAGTTCTTCCGTGTTTTCTCAACTTCGTTTTCTCTCACGGTATGAATTTTGGTGCCTTTTTCCCGATCCGCTAATGCACTCAAGTTTTTCCTATTCTGCTTGGGTAGAGTAGTTCCCAGTAACTAGTCTACATTATCCTTGAAGGACTTGAGTAGTTAGATGGTAGATCTAAAGTTATAGTGATTTTCGTGTGCTTGCATCTGCCCGAACGGAACTTCCGCCCTGTTACGGAACCTCCGTCTTTTACGGAATTCTCGGCACAGTGCAGTCTCAATTGAATCACTATAACTTTGAATCTTCTCTAGCATTCCTTGTAATCTTTGTATCCTATTCTTGTCGGGTCACCATCAAATGGGTAGGACTAAGGTTCCGGGAGGAAGAGCTCAGCGACCCATGTTGAAGACTCCGAGGGGGAGGATTTGGATTTTCCTAGTGATGAGGGCAGCGACGAGATTGTTCCCGAGCCTAAGAGGAGAAAGAGCACGACTTCTCGATCGCAGTCGCTCGGACTGTTCGTGTTGAGAGAGGTGGTGCCCTTCCCGATCGTCGAGCAAAGGACAAAGGAGTAGTTGCAGGAGGGAGCTCACACCGCATTCCTAGTGAGGATTTGCGGCAGGTCACGAGATTGAGAGTGCATCCCCCGTGTATCGTGGAGATCATGTGTGCTTTGATTACAAAAAGTGGCCAGGATCATTGCTTGAGGACAGGACCACCCATCCGGAGCGTGTGGGAGAACAAGAAGCTTCGATGATAGGTTCTATACTTGGTTTCAGCAAGACTATTGTCGGTGCTTTTTATTGAGGTTGATGACAAGAAGCATCAAAGGCTCGTCGGTGTATCTGGGATCGGGGTTCCCCACACCGCCTACTACACAAGCGCAAGCCGCAGAAGCTCCGCAAGATGCCAAAGCCAAAGGCTAGAAGACAAAATCCTTGCATGCATGCAAGGGAATCTTTCTCTCTCTCCCTTGGTGGCTTATGGGAGAAGGGAAAGGGGGGAGGCCCAAGGCAACTCCCAACCTCCAACCACACGCATTTATTTTCCTTGTACCGTCCAATGTGGGGATTCCTTCTTGACATATAAAAGAGGAGGCCCCGGGGCAAGCAAGGGGGCCGCCGACTCTCTTACGAGAGGAGGCCATGCTCTTCTTCTTCCTCTAGATAGAGCCCCCATTGGAGCCGCTCCTAAGCTCCACCCTCGTATTATGCTACTCCAAATAATACACACAAAGCGAGACGTAGGGCTATTAGCCTCCGGCGGCCCGAACCTCGGGTAAAAAATCCCCGCATGCTTTATATGCCTTTTATTCATTATTTATTTAGAGATTGCAACGTGTTTCATCCCTAATCCGAACCTTAAGGGGCGGTTTGACTAACCCCCATATGTTGGAATCCACACACCGACAGGCTCCATCCTCACCGGTGGATTGATTGGAGCTATATGGCTAGGAAGCAAGACCCACTCTTTGATCAAGTGATTGAGCAATGCAAGGCAAAGGGTGTGTATGACTTGATGGCATTCAAGTATGATTGGAACGAGGAGGTCATTTGTCGGTTCTAGGCCACTCTCTACTTGGATGGACGAGGTCGGGGCAAAGTGTTTTGGATGACTCGGGGGATCCGAGTACGAGTGTTAGCTACAAGAAATTTGCCTCTTATTTCTGCTTGCCCAAAAATGATGTGAAGCGGCCCAACATTGCAAATGAGCCGGTTCTTGGAAGTAGACTTTTGGAGTTTATGTATGAGGATCCGGACAATGCTATCATTGGAAAGACCGAAGGTTTGTGCCCCTACTATCTTCTTATGAACCGTCTCCTTCGTCACAACATTGCCCCTAAGGATGGCTTCTCCACCAAGATTGCCTCATATTCTAGGAATGTTCTTGTGAGAATGGCTCCGGACTCGACGGATTCTGGGTGATGGGTCATATCATGGAAGAGATCCACCGAGCTTCTTATGCTACCCGAAGAACCATGCCATATGCCCCTTTCATCATGGCAATGATTGAGAAAGAGACCGGGCTAACCTTTGAGAAAGAATGCAAGCACCTCCCACTTCGTCCAAAGCGATTCGCACCATTGAAGCTCCCTCTCCACCTCATCATGGATCTTTCTTTGGGGCAGCTGCTCCATCCTCCTCTAGTGCACCTCGGCGCAAAGAATCTCCCACCTCTTGGCTCAAGAAAGGCCTTAAAGCAATCTTCAATGTGTGCACGGCCAATGCCGTTGAGATCCACAAGAACAAGCGGCGCGCGAAGAAGAATGCCCGGCGCATGAAGATGTTCATGAGGGAACAAGGTGCGGAGGTATCTCCTCCTGGTTCCGAGGAAGAACAAGATGCACCTCCTCCGATCTATCAATGGCCGCTTGATGCTTATGAGCAATATCAGCCATATGCGCATGAGAAAGAGCATGGGTATGAGTATGAGCATGAGCACGCGCATAAGCAAGAAGCAGGAGGAGGAGGAGATGAAGATAAGGCAAATGAAGACGACAAGTGATCGGTTGGAGCCGAGTCCTCCATACGGTGGAGCCACTGTGATCCCCTCCGATGATGACGAGTGACCTATCTACCTTTTTGGTGGCTTGATGCCAAAGGGGAGAGAAAAGAGAGGCTCCTTTGTAGCTCTATCTATCTAGTAGACTTGGAACTTATGGAACTCTATCTATGTATGGAATTATGTGTGTGTGCCTTTTTATTGTAATAAGGCTAGACTTGTTTAATTTCGCTATGTTGCAAAACTATGTGCTTGAATGATGGATGTTTATTGCTTTAACGTGTGGCTTGCATGTCATTATTTATGTTTTATTCATGTGGTTTGCATTTCGTGGTGTGCAGCTTCTTAGCGCATGTTGCTTTTGCTTTTCTCACTTATGCATGTCTTGTGAGCACATTGTTTTAGGCACCCCACAAGCACAAAATATAGGGGGAGCTCTCTCACATGTTTGAGTGACCCATGCATCTCTTTAGGGGGAGCTCCGCTATATTTTGGTGTTTTTTTCGTTCTTTTGATATCCTTATCTCTTTTAATCGTTTGTCATCAATCACCAAAAAGGGGAGATTGAAGATGCAACTAGGCCCCCTAGTGGGTTTTGGTGATAAATGACAAATAATTAAAATGTCTAATGTTTCATTGAGCTAATGTGCAGGATATTGAAGTCAACTAACCCACGTTATAAGATTGATATCCCCTCATACAAAAGTCAAAAGATGGACTCAAAAAGAAGCTTAAATTAGCTTTTATAGTTCTTTGAGTCTAGGATTGCCAAACTATAAAGATGGGTTATTTAGTCTTTCATGCAGGGAATATGTGCTCAAGTTACCTAAATCAAAGCTTGGATAAAAACCAAACCACTCAAAAAGCCAAAAGACCAAAGTCCAAAGAGTCAAAATAAACCACACACGAGACAAGACGGAGGTTCCGCCTCCATCTCGGAACTTCCGAGATTTCCAGGAGGTTTTTGGCGGAACCTCCGCCCAAGACGGAAGTTCCGTCTTGGGATTTTTCACTTAGTGTTTTTCACAATCCGTCAAGAGAGAAGTTCCGTCCTTCTATGGAACTTCCGTGTTTTCCGAAGGTTTTCAACGGAGGTTCCGCCAAAAGCGGAAGTTCCGTTATTTGCCCGACCAAACCCTAGCAACGGCTCTTTTTGGACCTACTCCTATAAATAGACCTCCCCATCTCTCCTTAGGGTTTGTCTGGTGCTTTTTGAACTCTCACATCTCCCTCAAGCTCTTGCTCTCATCTCTCTTTCACTCTCTTTGAGATCCAAGTTCAATTTGAGAGCCCCATCTCAAATCCAAGCTTGAGAAGCATCATCCCAACCTTGAGCACATCTTCCCTTAGCAAGCAATCTCTATTTCACTTGTTACTCTTGGAGATTTGTTCTCCTAGATTGGCTAGGTATCACCCTAGAACTCCTAAGATTGTGGTGAGCCTTGGGAAGTTTGTGAATGTTGTGATTCGCCTCCGGAAGGAAAGGAATCAAGCAAGAAGAAGAAGAAAACCAAGTTTGACCTTGGTGGCAAGTTGGGAGGATTAGAGTTGAGATAGACCCGACTCTTTGTGAGCTCCTCAACGGAGACGTAGGAACCTCTTTGTGAGGGGTCCGAACTTCGGTAAACAAATCCCGCGTCTCTCTTGTGTTCTCTTGCTCGTTGTGTCTTGTTCTTTTCTCTTGTTTGGTGCTTGTGCTATATTTGGCCCCATCTACTTGTGTGGGCATTGTCTATCGATTTCCTGCAGGCATAACACTCCTAGGAGGTGGAGGAAACTTTCTATTCAAAGGGATTTGTAAGATTTACTTCTAGCTTTCATTATCTTGTTCTTCCCCTCAAGTCCATAACGGAAGTTCTGTCAAAGACGAAGTTCCGTCATTTGAGAGAAGTTCCGTGTTGGACTGACTAACTAGGTTTAAAGTGTTGTGTTTTTCAGAAATTATTGTAGCTTGCCTATTCACCCCCCTCTAGGCAACTTTCGGTAATACTACAGCCGTTTGATCACCATCAATCCATCAAATCTTGCCTTTCATCATGTTACTTCTCCACGGTAACTTCCTCCCCATTTATGGTCTTTACATTGAGAAACCGAAGCATTCGTTCCTAAGAATCCTCCAACATGGAGAAACTAACCGAAGCATACGTTTTTAGCTGCATACTTTATCTATTAACTAATGTAATGGGCAGGATCGGAACTCCGGTTTGCAAACATTAATTTGCCTAAGTATAAATCAAGCATCAATGTATCGTGTTATGCAGGAGACATACCAACCTTCCCATAAGCGACCTCGCACAACGCCGGACAGGTGGAGTAGACATCCGGACTAATCGGCCTCACCCCTCGAGCATCCTCCACGGCTCGGCTCCTCTACTTACGACGACTTCAACCAACCGATCATGTCCTGCCAAGCAATTCTCTTCTCCTCATGTTGCGTCGTGCGCTACAGACATATATTTTGAATTGGCTACGATACGGTCTACATCACTATGGGATTTAAACTCCGTCCTTTCCTTCCCTTCGTTTATCATATTTCTAGAATAGCAGTTTACCTTCGTTCATGCACCTGTATAAGCTAGCAATTCTAAATTCTTTGAGTAAAGTAGCTTGATTCTCGATGCATCCATTTAAGATTATTTGCCCTGGTCTTAAGCTTCACGAATTTCAATTTTCTAAAGAGAAGTCGGAGATAACAACAAACCGATAAGGAAGAAACCTTAGAGGAGCTACGTCGAATGTTGTTTTGCACATTCAAAATTCCACCTACACTACTCTATACTCTATTCAAAATCATCTACATCTTCTACATGTGTATGCATTAATGGGTATGCAATATACATCCGTTATGCTGCTTTGATCGGAGAACAAAATTTTTGTCTATTCATCAATAAAGTCTCATTCGCTAGGTATAATTTTGTTAAAGAGCCTTAAGCTTTCGGGTCTTATTCTTTTGTAGTTGTTTGAATGGACAACAAATTTCTGTGTTATCCGGCGTTCGGCCATCCGACCAATGTTATTTGCATATATTGTGGCAAAAAATGATTTGTTGAAATACCTTGCATGCATGATGATATTTTGTTTGTTCTATTACATCATTTGTCTCCGAGGCTCATTTTTTCCACTTTAAATGTTTAAGTCTATACTTATATGATGTTTGGTAGGTCGCAGCAACGCGCGGGAATTCAACTAGTATTTAATATTTTTAGTGCAGCTAAGTTATCTACTTTATCTCTTACATAGTTATCTTTATTACTCAAATTATATTATGCAATCAAATGTTATGATTTGTTTTTAAAAAAATGATGTATTTTCATTGTTGGAAAGTAGCGAAAAGAGGAGAACAAACCATTGAGCATGAATAATGTGCTTTTATCTAAAGTATAAGTTTATTTCTTCAATCAAATAAGCTAAGACACTATGCATCGTAATAATTTAATATTTGATTGCATTTCTTTATCATCCTTCCTTTTTATCTATGTACTCTTTCACTTGGAGTCACTTGGAGCGGTGATTTCAATCAATGTCCGACGAAGAGTCTCTTACATTATTCCTAAGTTCCATTAACTATGATATTCATCTCCAATATATTAGAAAAGGGGGAAATATATAGCTTATGTGACACTTTGATTGCCTGACTCCAGCATGTTTGAATATATAAGTTTTACCTTGCAACCAAAAAGCATTTGTATTTGTCACAAGTGCAATCATAGATGTTGCAATGGTTTATAAAGAAAAACTAACGGAGGATAAGCAAAATATCAGTAAAGCAACCCTTATGTTTTTCTAAAGTGCAAATGAAGAAAAGTCATAGAGGAGAATTTGTCAATAACGTAGATTGGTAGAGTTATGTTTATACTTATTTGTCAAAACTGTTTATCCACCTTATTCAGCTTATTGTTGAATAAGAAGTCAAATCATTTGACAAAATGACTTATCAAAATTGCTTATGAGTGTATAAGGTAGAAAAGCAAGACTTTACTAGCTTTACCTCTCTGTAAAAAAACTCAGTGTTTATGAGTGCTTATTGCAATAAGCAACTTTCAATCCATCACATTTGGAACAACTTACTACTAAGAACATAGGAATCCATCAAATTTATGAGTAGTATAGTTTATGACAACACAAGTTACTCCGTAAATTAGTTCATAAGCTAAATCAAACAGACCTTAAATTCAGATCGCTGAGAGATTACAGAGGCCACTATCAGCGACTCAGGCTCCTTTTGAAATATAGATTGTAAGAACATAGGAATAGAAAAAACATAAGATTAGAGTTGGCTATAAATTACAATCATATAGGAATTGAAAATGCAGAAAACTTCCTATAGAGCATTTGGATAGAGCACAGAAAAACACAGGAATTGGAGAGTAAATTTACATGAGGTTGAATCTCATATTAGGAATCCTTTAGCATTTACATGAAGGAAGCTATCCTATATTAATTTCATAGAAATTTTGTTGTTCCAATCTTGTGTTCCAAAGAGCTATGAATTTTTTTGCAACTGCAGGATTCGAAAATCCTTCATTTTTCCTTTGTTCGAAGAAAGCGCGTCGTTGGATTGGAGGACAGCTTATTGAAGGAAGCCGACGAGTTCAGTGCAGGGCCTGCCTATGAATCCGTCGAGCCTGGAGCCCGCGCACGGCGGGCTGGGTCTACGGACCGGTGCGCCGGCGTGCCTCCTTGGAACCGACCGCCCTCGCGCCGCACGATAGCTGGCCACAGTGTCCCGGAGCACTAGCCACCACCGGACCGGACCGCGCAGCCAATAGGGCGGCGGGCGGCTACTGTCTGTGTGTGCACTTGCCCTGTCCTGTCCGCCCACCACACCGACCGCTCAAAGGCACACGTCTCTTTCCTACCGCCGACGACGACGGCGAGGACTCGGTCCAAAGCCCACCCCATCCTTGCCAATTCCTCCCCTTCCCACCACAATTGCCCGTCTCTCCTTTCCATTTCCGGCGACCTAGGGTTCCGCCGGCCGGCCATGGACCTGCCCCCGGCGCCGCCCGCCGCACCACCTACTCCCTCCTCTCCCAGTACCCGCCCGACGACGCCCCGGCCAACGTCCTCCAGCGCCAGTCCAGCGGAAGCAGCTACGGCGCCGGCAGCTCCATCTCCGCCTCCAGCGACTACCCCTTCCACCTCCAGCCCCCGCGTCAGTCTCCGCCGGCGCCGCCGCGCTCCCTGCCGCGCCCGCCGCGGGGTCGTCCTGCAAGAGCTGGGCGCAGCAGGCCGAGGAGACGTACCAGCTGCAGCTCGCCCTCGCGCTACGCCTCTGTGCTGACGCTGCCTCCGCCGCGGACCCGGGATTCCTCGATCCTGGCGAATCGGGCAGCGGCAGCGGCAGGGCCTTCCCGCTCGCGCAGCCCACGCCATCCGCAGAGTCGGTCTCGCATCGATTCTGGGTGAGTGCTCTCTCGTTTCTCCCGTTTTTACAATTCCTTCAAGATCGGTCGCAACATCTAACATGGGAATCGCTGTGAGCGACTGGGTGGACTGAATTTAGATTCCAGAATGCTTCAATTTCGTCTCGCTTCCAAATTAGAATCATCTAAACGATCTTAGAAATTACTGCAAACCCATCTTCTGCCCTGCGATTGCATATGCCTCGCCAAAAATAAACATGACAATCCATTTCAAACAGTAAATTCATGCTTGCATTCTAACTTGTTGTAGGTAAATGGCGCGCTATCATACAACAGCACAATACCAGATGGGTTCTACTTGATCCATGGGATGGACCCCTTTGTGTGGTCACTATGCACCGACACTCATGAAGAAAGCCGCATACCTTCCATGGAATCTCTCAAGTCAGTCCGTCCTGATGATTCGTCCATTCAAGCCATTCTCGTCGACCGAAGAATTGATTTTGAATTGGGCATGCTGGAGGGTTACGCTGCGAGCCTTCTCTCCAGTTCTGCTGATGCCAAGGATGTGGTGAACCAACTTGCCAAACTTGTGTCTTCAAGAATGGGGTGAGAGTTGCATCTTGAAGCTCCTCAACACCTTTTGATTTCAACCTAACTACTGTGCTTTATTAAACTTCTTGGTGTATGTCTTTTTTCTTTCCCTTTTTGGTCAAGGGGTACAACTTCCAATGAGGAAAACTTGCTTCCCCAATGGAATGAGTGCTGTGAGGCTATGAAGTCAAGTATAGGATCTGTTGTACTTCATCTGGGAAAGCTACCTATTGGTCTCTGCAAGCACCGTTCTTTGCTATTCAAAGTACGTTTGCTGTTTATATCAAGCTAATTTTGTTCTTGACCATGTTGTCAAATCTTTAACCACATTAATAATCGCAATGGAAATACCAGTGACAAATCTATAGATTGTAACAACGTATAACCTTTTAAGTTTTTTTTTCAACTTTGGTTTGATACTTATTTTACACCTTTGCTATATTTATCACAGATGTTGGCAGATAAAGTCAATATTCCTTGTAGAGTTGTCAAGGGTTGTAAATATTGTAAATCTGATGACGCCGCTTCCTGTCTCGTACGCTTTGGGCTTGAAAGGTACCCATCCTCTGAAGATCAGAAACTAGACCCTGCCATATGTGACCTATGATCAAATCTGGCAGATATCATTACTTCTGTACTTTGGACTGCTGTTGCACATTAATCATTGTTTTAATAGTATATAAAACTCAAGGATAGAATGCGGCTCTTAATTTAAGCATGGGAATCTGTGCTTTTTGCATCTTATTGTTAATAAATCTTGTGTGTTAGTTGTTTAAGTGTCATGTGTGTGTGTCTGTCAGTGTCTTTGCCTTGGTAGTCAAGTTGAGTCAGTTTGGAGTCAAAGTCAGGCAGGCTTTTTAATGCCATGCCTTAGATGTAGGAGGCCACTAGGCCATGTATCCCGGCCAATTCGGCCGTGTATCAGATGCTAGAGTCTGTATATAAACAGAGTCGAAAACGCAGCTAGTTGGTTCGCTGCACCAAAAATCCATTGCCTCTTCCACTTTCGTTTTCAGAGTCTTAGGCTAACAATTGGTACCAGAGCGGTTGAGATCTTGGGATCGAGAGATGTCGGCGTCTGCCCGACGCAGGGAGGCTGAAGCAGCCGCCGCCACGGCAGGGAAGAGGGTTCCTCCGTCGCTGAGCGGTTCCTCGCGGGACACGCTGCTCCACAACCCGAGGGGGCCGTTCGATCGGTGGCAAATGCCGTCGCCGCCACCGCGCCGTGGGCGTCGCCGTGAGCGCACCCAGCCCACGGTTCAACGCATGATCACGGAGATCGGCGGCGTCGGCACCTACCCCACCTTGACCAAGACCAATTACGACGAGTGGAGTTTGTTGATGCGAGTGAAGCTGCAAGCCCGTGGCCTCTTGGATGCCATCCGCTACGGCGACACGGATTACCAGGAGGATCGACCGGCCTTGGATGCGCTACTGCAGCGTGGTGCCGGCGGCAATGATTCCGGCACCGGCGGTTAAGGAAAGTGCCAAGGAGGCATGGGACACCATTGCCGGAGCCCGCATCGGTGCAGATCGTGCACGCGTTGCAACGGCGGAGAAGCTTCGCCGGGAATGGGATCGCCTTGTGTTCCGTGATGGAGAGGACGTCGAGGACTTCGCTCCTCGCATTGCCGGCTTGCAGCAGCAACTGCTCACGCACGGCGACGACGACATTGATGAGGAGAAGGCCGTCCGCAAGTTGCTGCGGTGCGTGCCCACCAAGTACCGCTCGATCGCGCTCTCAATTGAGACTCTCCTTGATCTTTCGGAGCTCTTGATTGAGGACGTGTCTGGGCGGCTGGCTGTGGCTGACCAGGAGGAGCAGGCTCCTACAGAGCTGCCGGCGGCAAGCTAATGTTCACAGAGGAGCAATTGCTAGCTCGCCAGCGGGAGAAGCAGAAAGGAGAAGGGTCCTCCGGCGCTGGCCAAGGCAGAGCGCCGCGTGGAGAGAGGCGTCGCAAGCCGCGCAGGAAGGAGAAGCCTGGTGGCGGCGGCGGCGAGCGCCCCGGCGGTGGCGAGCAGACCGGCGGAGACCGGTCAGGTGGCGGCAGAGGTGGTAACCGCGACGGCCGCTGCTTGAATTGCGGACGTCGTGGCCACTGGGCCCGCGAATGCCGGCAGCCCAAGAGGAGCGGAGGCAGTCCAATCTGGCACAGGCCGATGACGATGACGAGCCGTCCCTATTTCTGGCCCATGTTGGCCAGTTACATGGACCGCTGGCCCAATCGGTGAGGTTCTAACCCTAACCGCCGCAGCTCGTACTCAATCCACGGCGCCGTCGTCTCCGGCTCCGGCCTCAGCCCTACTCCACCTCGACGAGACCAGGGCGAAAGCTTTTCTCGGAAGAATCAAGTTTCTTGAGCTTCGTTCTAGGATAGGTCTGGTCCGAATTTCGAGACACACGGGGATTAGGGGGAGAAATGTTAATAAACCCTGTGTGTTAATTGTTTTAGTGTCGTGTGTGTGTGTCTGTTAGTGTCTTTGCCTTGGTAGTCAAGTTGAGTCAGTTTGGAGTCGAAGTCAGAGTCAGGCAGGCTTTTTCAACGCCATGCCTTAGATGTAGGAGGCCACTAGGCCATGTATCCCCGGTCAATTCGTCCATGTATCAGTTGCTAGAGTCTGTATATAAACAGAGTCAGAAAACACAGCTATTAGTTCGCTGCACCAAAAATTCCTTGCCTCTTCCACTTTCGTTTTCAGAGTCTTAGGCTAACACTTATTTCTATAACATTGGTAGAGTGACTTAACATTGCAGTTTCTGTACTTATCTCTTGTTAAATTCATTTTGACAGGGAATACTTGGCTGATTTAATTGGGGATCCAGGCCATCTTGCTGATCCTGATTCCTTTGTCAATGGCCCCTACTCGCTATCGGTGTCCTCACCTCTCCACCCCCTAAATTTAGGTCATTGGATATCACCTCCAATTTCAGCTCGGTAGCAAAGCAATACTTCTCAGATTGCCATTCACTGAATCTCTTGTTCAGTGATTCTTCTACAGGTTCGCAGTTACTGAATTGTCTTAACGTCTTTCCTAGATGGTTTCACTATATATATTGATGTTTACAGTAGCAATTACTATGCTAAGCATGGAATCTTCATCATATAATATCTACCAGGGGTGTGATGTAGACTGTATCTTTCATTTTACAGGTGCTGCTAGTAGTACTTTAGCTGCTTCGGACCAGCATTACTCTAAAAAACCTATGGCTGGCGACGAGATTATGAACAACTGGGCACCAGGAAAAGGTAGATCGTGATGATGTTCTGAGCCTGTGAAAGTTCGCTACTCTGTTTTGCTATGAATATACAATACTATACAGAATCACTTAACAGATAATGAACCCTAATATTTCCAGTTTGCACCTGTACCTTGAGGTTTATGTAACTAACTATAGCCTTAGCTGTATATGAATGCATGGTTGCCTGAATTCAACATATTTATGTTCCGTTAATGCAGGGCAACCAGTAATGAAACCAGACATTATTGTGCCAGAAGCTCCTCGCGAAGTATTGCCCCTCATTACTTCCTCCAATTTGAAGCTTGATAAAAAGCAGGAGTTGGCATTAATTGAAGGAACTCAACAATTGCGGAATACAGTCAGTGATCTATCTCTTGCCGCGGATGACCTGATCATTCCATGGAGCGAACTGGTTTTAAAGGAGAAAATTGGAGCAGGTACATTTGTACACAAAACTTAAAAGTCTAATCTTTTCTCTTCTATTGAAAAAGAAAAAAAAATTCAATTTCTCTTTCTTGCATGTCTGTTAATAGAGGGGATTGGATTTAGTACATGCATACACATACAAAAAAAGTTCATCTTTCTTTTCCATCAGTAAAGAAAAAATAACAAATATTTATCTTTATATTTCTTGCCAATAGGATTATGGCCAATCCATTGTTCTTCCAGTATTAGCATTTGAATCAGAATGAGTAATGCTGAGTAATTTGATCTGTTAAACTTACCTTTTTTCCAGGTTCTTTTGGAACAGTGCATCGTGCTGACTGGCATGGATCGGTATGCTTTTTCACATGCTTTCATTGTTGATGAGCTCTGGCAAGTTAAAGATTGTTGCTTTGGCTTCTTTGTTTTTATCGACTTCTCTATTTTTCCCTTGTTGCATGTTTTGCTGTTCTATGATGGTGTAGGGTTGTTCTATGAAGTTATAGGGGTGTTGAACTGTTGTTGAGCTATACAACAACAAAGCCTTTTATCCCAAGCAAGTTGGGGTGGGCTAGAGATGAAACCCATAGGAAACACAAAAAGGAGAGATCCAAAATATGGTCAACAATTATGCAGTGGTAGTGGGGTTGGAAAATAATCAGAAGGGAATTGATTGATTTCTTTCTTGGCTGGCGCAGTCTATGATATATGGGGTCTTACCGCTGAACTATCTCCACAACAACAACAACAACAACAACAACAAAAGCCTTTTATCCCAAGCAAGTTGGGGTAGGCTAGAGATGAAACCCATAGGAATCACGAAAAGGAGAGACCCAAAAGGAGCACAAGACAAAATGTAGAGTTAAGGGTAAGCAAGAAGAAAGAAAAGGGTCACAGTCCAGGCACGTCTATTGCTAGTCTCCAAGCGCTCCTATCCATAGCTAGTTCCTTATAGATATTCCAATCCTTCACCGTCCCTCTTAACCGACTCGCCCCAAGTCAGGTTAGGTTGACCTTTAGAACCCCACTACGCACTGGCGCCTCCGGAGGCCTCTGTTGAACATGTCAGGTTAGGTTAACCGCTGAACTATCTCCATTGACTATAAATCGTATCTCGATTCCACTTAATTGTAGTTTTAATTAGAATTCTGATCTATTTCACTGGACTCCTTCTCTTCCCTGATTTTTTTGGATTCCTAGCCCAGCTGACTACTTCTAACCTCTTAGACTATATGTTCAAACATGTTTTGTAGCACCAATAAGAGTCTGGAGCACATTCATTCATTCTGGTCGACTGGTGTATCACTACATTCTTCACTTGAACCGTTCTATTGTGTCCACTGTTCCGTTAGTTTGTCCTCTGTTTGTCTGATTGTTGTGGGCTCGATTTTGCAACTAAACCATATTGTTACAGGATGTTGCAGTCAAAATACTCATGGAGCAGGATTTCCATCCAGAGCGCTTCAGGGAATTTATGAGAGAGGTCTGTTTAATAATTTTGCCTGGATTGATGTTAATAATGTCATTCAATTTTGTATGCTACTATGCCAGCACTATTCTATATTGACATGGTATTTATGCTTTATGTTTTCCCCCTGTCCTGTGTCGCCGTGCTGTTTAAAGTTCTCACCTTTTGAATATTTTTCTTAATGTGGTAGGTTGCAATCATGAAAAGTCTGAGACATCCAAATATTGTTCTATTCATGGGTGCTGTTACTGAACCACCAAACCTATCTATAGTTACTGAATACTTATCAAGGTATGGATTATAAATATGTTTGTGGTGGTCATATGATGCTACAAAAAGTTTCTTGGCTGCTTCCAACAATTGGTGTCCTTTCATTGCAGGGGTAGCTTGTATAAACTTTTGCACAGGAGTGGTGCCAAGGAAGTTCTAGATGAGAGACGTCGATTAAACATGGCATTTGATGTGGTATTTTTCCCTACCTGTTTCCTGAACCATTTTAAGTCACTATGATACAAAATTAAATTGATACATTATTATGATCTGAATCATTTTTGCCGGCTTCACAGGCCAAAGGTATGAACTATCTGCATAGACGCAGCCCTCCGATTGTTCATCGTGATCTGAAGTCTCCAAATCTTCTGGTTGACAAGAAGTATACTGTGAAAGTATGATTCACGAACTGCATACCTTGTTATATGTGGACAAAAAAATCATGTTTCTGTCTGCTATGTTTTTCTATGGCACATAGTTTGAAGTATTACACATCTTCCTAAATATTTTGTACATAATATTGTTAACCCGTGAAATTTACATTTTTCTTCATACTGCTTTGTCCACTTTATTTTTTTTCTGTTGTATGCTTGCTCCAATGCATATTTTCTTATGGTTGTTTTTTCTTTTGTGATTATTTGATAGGTACACAACATATGTATCTAATGCCTTTAAGTCAATAGCAAATGTCTGATTTTCAAAGTGAGAACATAACAATATCTTGGAATTTTCTTCAATTTAGTTGGGATAGGCTGTGGAATTTATTCATTTCCCTTGCAGTCTGCCCTTGCATCTGAACAAGCCTTTAATGTTGATGACTTAAATTACGAACTGAAGACACAGAGTTAATGACTAAATTACAAATGTAATGATTTTATAGTAGTGGGAATGATTCTTGTGGCTGCCTTCTCAAAACATAAGGATAGAGATAATTAATGTCACCTGTTTTGGTTCAGTTAATGTGTTTGCAACATACACATGTGAGGGGTACTTAAATTCCCCAAATAAATGAAGATGTATTTATTTAGCATGTAGATTTTAGGTCTTCATATTCTTCGTTCGAGAGGATAGATACATCTCAGATGATCATGAAGATTTAATTCTTGTTAACTGTTATTTTTTACTTTAATATCATTTGACTCTTGATTTGTTAGATCGATATGTATTGGAGCATCAACTTGGCTAAACCATTGATACTTTCAAAATGTCTAGGTATGCGACTTTGGCCTTTCCAGACTAAAAGCTAACACCTTCCTATCTTCCAAATCTTTGGCTGGAACTGTAAGTGCCACTTCCACTTATTGTAACTTCATATCCCATCCATGCAAACTTTGTTTCTGTGGCTTGAATAATATTCTCATTTAAATTTTAGCCTGAATGGATGGCACCTGAAGTGCTTCGAGATGAACCATCCAACGAGAAATCTGATGTGTACAGTTTCGGTGTAATACTATGGGAATTAATGACACTTCAACAACCATGGTGTAACCTGAATCCCGCCCAGGTAGGTATCTCAATTTGTACCACCCACTAACCCCATTGATAAACAGCTCTCATCAAGATTGTTAAATGCACTGGGAATACATTTTACTTATCCACGAAGTATTATCTCAAATTTTAAATTGATGACGTTAGGACAACACTTTTAGTTCATTTTTACACTCGTCCTAACGGCACCAATTGAAAACTGGAGGTCTATGCGCACCAAATGTGATCTGTCCACTATTGCATTATAGACTTCACTGTATTGTGCTACTCTCCAGGTGGTTGCCGCTGTTGGTTTTAAAGGACGACGTCTTGACATCCCAAAAGATCTAAATCCTCTTGTAGCTGCATTGATTGAATCTTGCTGGGCTAAGTATGTAATTGTTTCACCTATATATCCGTTTCAGTTTTACTTCTGGAAATCTAGACAAGGGCATTGGTCTAATAATCTAACTCCCTTTTGTAGTGAGCCATGGCGAAGACCATCATTTGCAAATATCATGGAAGCTTTAAGACCTTTAATTAAGGTTCCAGTACCACAGTTAATTCGTTCAGACTCGTAGCATGTTCTATGCTGTTATGGGAAGATGCATTTTACTGAGCTCTCCTGATAAAGTCAACATGAAGGAGTGTTTTTGTATTGACCTGCTACACCTGCATAAAGTTCAACAATATTCATTACTAGAAACAAGATTTCTTCATCTACACTTTCGAGCGAAGCGTATCTTGCAACTTCTTTCCATGGCTTCAGGTATGATGCTCATTTTCAGAGTTCTGTTTCGTATCAACATTGTCAAGAATTTGCAGCTCATTGGTTGTCTGTTTACTTATATAGTTGCAATAAGGTTTTCGAGTTCAGTTGAATACACAAAATCGAATACAATCTTCATAAACAGAAGGTAGAAGATACTTATATAGTTGCAATAAGGTTTTCGAGTTCAGTTGAATACACAAAATCGAATACAATCTTCATAAACAGAAGGTAGAAGATGCTGATATCAAATTCCCTCCATTTTCTAAATGCTGATTTTCAGACAAGGATCAGTAATTCATTTTTTACTTCTTTTTCCTTGTCTGAAACAACAACAATTCTTGAACAGAGGAGTACAACCTTGGTAGTTGTGCTGTCCATTATCTCCGTGTTGCAGCGCTAAATTTTCATGTTCCTCACAATCTATGGTGTATAGAATGTAAAGAAGCGAGGTAATAAAATTAGGGCTAGTTCATTTAGATGTCTTGAGCATATGCAAGTATCCAGTTGATGGCTACTGCAGTAATCAGAAATTGCTCAAAACCATACTTCTGATTTGGTTATTTCACTCTGATAGCTGTTGCTTCTAGTATGTCTGTTCAATGAAACTCCTTTGTGATGGCTCCCAAGTTGGCAGCATATCATTTTGCTTGACTGTGTCTGGTCAATGAAACTACCCATCATTGTTTGACTGTGGCTGATGCATACCAACTGTTCCAACATTGTTTTACAAGATATAGTATTCTTGTCCTAAACAAAAGTAGTGCTGATGAGACTGTTTACTACTTACAGGTCTTAGTAAGGTGGGAACTGTTTGTCTAACTTAACCACGCGACGGGGATGGTGCTCGCCCCTTCACTAAATTGGAGGTTTCATTTGTTTCTGATATGTATAGTACAAATCTCCCTGGATGATAAGCACAGGAGGGAATGTGCATCGTATCCCAAACATAAGAATCTCCTGGATATCTAATGTAAATTCTTATTTCTTATAGATTTCATTGTATAGAATGTAACCACAGCTAGTACCCACGAAAGCAGAAGGTTTTGGTTGACTTGCCACTTGCGTCTACTCTTTAGTTCTGGTACTGCCCTGGAGCAAGCAGTGCTGTAGAAATTGATGTATGTGTATGTATGCCTGTATTGTATTACCATCTTACTCATGGTTTGTGACATAAAATAGAATGTTAATAGATTAGTTATAAGTGGTAAGCATAAAACCTTTTTGTAGGTATTTACCATAAGGATCTCTATGAGTGTACTCCTTTCGTTGCTGAAGCTTTAGTCGTAGAAAATCTAATGTTCTGGCGTGGTTTGAGGATTGCTAGATAGTACTGTATCTCTTTTTGGCCGTACCGCCGATACACTTGTTATGATGGAATGGAATATTTTCAACTTCATCGAGTTGCAGTTGCAGTACGCCATAGCCCATAGATAAGTTCATGCAATCAGGGCCCGAATCTTTCTATTGAATTCGAACAGCTTTAACGTTCGTTCGGGGTACCTCGCGTTTCATGGATTTATTGATCAGTGACAGACGGTAGACGGGCGGTCTGTGCTGACAAAACTTGTCTTTCCACATCTATTCATTAGGAAAGTTTACCGTTCCGTATGGCAAGTTTGTGGCAAGAACATAACCATGATTCACGAATTTCTATAAATAGAAAGGGGCTAAGTGATAAAACTGCCTGTGTCCCCGTCCTCGTCCTCCTCGCTTCCCCGGCGGAGAGGAGACTTGAAACGCTCACGCGAAGGAGCTTCCATCCGCTGCACCAAGCGAGCTCCGCTTCAGCTGCAGCTTGCTTGCCCCAGTCCGTGCCCCGATTCCCGAAACCCCGCCGCGGCCACTGGACCCAGCTGCTGGCTCGATTGCCCGGGCCGCCATCTCTCACAAACCCTAGCTCCGCCGCCTCCCCCACATGCGACCGGAACCCTAGGCCATGCGCGCCACCGCGGCCTCCATGGAGACCTCCGCCCACGCCCGCAGATCTGCCGCGCCCGACCCCAAGAAGCCGCGCCTTGCCCAGCCGCCAGCGTCGCGGGACCCCAGATCTTACGCCGCCGCCTCCAATGGCGTCCCGCCCGTTGCCACCGCCGCCGCTGAGCAGTCAATGGTTGACGAGCTGCTCTCGCAGTACCGCACGGCGCTCGGGGAGCTCACCTTCAATTCCAAGCCCATCATCACCAA
The DNA here is from genome assembly GCA_031894775.1 of Chloris gayana. Lineage (NCBI taxonomy): Eukaryota > Viridiplantae > Streptophyta > Magnoliopsida > Poales > Poaceae > Chloris > Chloris gayana. Next base: position 232,391 of record JAUNZO010004250.1, on the reverse strand, counting down.
TCTCACCATCATCGCCGGCGAGAACCTTCAGGCAGCCAAGCCCATCGCCGCCCTCATCTGCGCCAACATCCTCGAGGTGACATTCGATGCCTTTTTACACTCTCTGTTCTCCTCTCTCCCACCTCACGACCATGTAAAATAGCTGTAAAAAGGCATAGGGTTCAAACTAGTAGCGCCATATGTTTCTACAGGACATAGCCAGGATACTATTGTACTAGTGTTTCTTGTAGATATCAAGTTCCATTTCTGGTGGTATTTTCTGGGAATGCGCTGTGTGTAAAAGGAGCTGCAAAAGGGAGTGTATCAATCCATCTCTCTGAAGCAGTTTTATTGACCAAGTTACTCCTGTCTTTTTTCCTTTGGATGCCTCTAACGGAACTCTCCCTCCCTCCCTCCTGTGTCGCTTGTGATGAGCTGATATGTTTGCTGATGCGGAAACACAGCAAAGATCTGACACGCTCAACGTGTTTGCTATTGCGAAGTTCCAACACTGTCGATTTGTTTACTATTGCAAATTTCGAACACACTTGATATGTTTGCTATCGCGAAGGTCATTGTCGGACTCCATTTTCAGAATGTTCATTCGCTGAATAACTTCATGAAATATATGGTTGGAATCATACATTGGTAACAATAGCTCTACAACAATGTTCAGTCCTGAGTCATACTTAAACGTTACCTACCCATGATTGAAAATTGAACTAGGCTTTGGCGCTTCGCAAAAGTTTCATTCATACATTCCCACTAACTTCTCTACAACATTGGGCATTAAGCTGTTCCTATGCTCACCAAGCCCTCAAATTATGTGTACCCTATCTTCTTAAATCAATTGTATCCCCAAGAGTTCCAGATATCTATAATATACTCTCAAATAAATGAAAATGTATTGATGGAATGATGAGAAGGCAGAATTGCCCTAAGTACTTACACTGGGTGTGTCTGGCATCTGGCTTCTCCTTACACTACTTAATAATACCTGAGGATTTGATACATTGATTCTTGTATTTCTTCATTCTGTAATCTTGTTGTTTTCATCTAGTCGGGGAGGCTATTACTGAAGTTGGCACATTAGCTAGGCTCTTATGTTGTTTCCCTGCTGTTGGATAAAAGGAAATGCTGAAAGCCTCCCTGATTCTTAGGGAGTGGGGTCAAGTCCTAGTGACCAAATGCTAGGGGAAAGAGGAAAATTGGGCCTTCTCTACAACAGACACTACTGGATTCACTTTGTTATTATATCATACCTGCAAATGCTCTACTATTAAACCCACATTTGTTGAAGCAGATCTTACTTGTGGCCTTGTCTTACCTTTCCTTTGCTTCTTCATTTCTGGTTTTCTGCGATCCATGTGTTTTTACCCTCCTAAGATGGAGGCGTTATGCCTACTTCATTTGATTGTTACCTATATTTCTGTAGGTTCCAAGTGAACAGAAGCTACCATCTCTATATCTACTTGACAGTATAGTAAAGAATATTGGGAAAGATTATGTTAAGCATTTTTCTGCAAGATTACCTGAGGTTAGTATTCCGTTAATTATCATGTTTGAATTGATTTACAGAACCTTTTGTTTTGAGTGACTTGGATGTCTCAGTGAACTCAGTTTGCTGTGGTTATTTTCTTGTTGGTATAGGTGTTCTGCAAAGCATATAGACAAGTTGAGCCATCAGTACATCATAGCATGAGGCACCTTTTTGGAACATGGAAAGGAGTGTTTCCTCTAGCTCCACTCCAAATGATTGAGAAGGAACTCGGTTTTCAGTCATCTTCCAACGGATCATCAGTTGCTGCACCATCAAGACCTGAGTCTCAATCCCAGCGCCCATCCAATAGCATTCATGTAAACCCGAAATATTTGGAAGCGAGACAGCAGCTCAATCAGCCAACTAAGGCAAGGCTTTTCTTCCTTTCTCAAATTTTATATTCATACTTGTACATTACTAGAACATTTTCTGTTGTATAATGTTGTAGCAGCTGCTTACTCCCGGTGCACCTATTGTCGGCTGATGCTATTTTTACCCTTGATTTGGACAGGGACTGCTGGGAAGCGGTGGCAAAGCACCACTAATGTCTGATTCTGGTGGTGATATTGAGAGGGCTAACAGGATAGGTACTGATAGAAGTGCTGGGCGGCGGTTAGATGCTCAGAAGCCTGTAAGTTCACTCATACGATTTGTCTCTTTAATATCTCTAGATGTAAAATACCAGAAAAGTGCCTTTCATAATATATACAATGTGACTAATATGTGCAGACTATACAACGCACTCAAAGGGACCCTTTTGGCAACCCTGTTCATGAAAAACAGGCAGGTAGAGATGTGAGGGGCCTTGGACTTTCCAACATTCCACAGCAGCCTGCTTTGGGAGCTGGCCAAGTTCGATCAAAAACCAAAAGTCAAGAGGGCATTGTGGGCCCGTACCATACTGCTGGTGTTGTCTCTTCGGAACATCGATTGGACCGGCGCAGCAACCTCTATGCAAAAAGGATGTTCGACCAGCAGGATCTGTTCGTTTGGATGGTGCACTTCTCCCAACTCCTTCAATTAGTTCTGATATAATTGATAGGCCTTCAGCAAATAAAAGCTGGAAGCTCTCTGAGGAAGAAGAGTATGTCTGGGACGATGTACATTCTCAGGCAGCAAGCTATGGTAGTACCAACACTGTAAGAAAAGGAGAATGGATGGCTGATGATGGCAGTGATAAGTATACAAATTTCCAAAGGGATAAATGGACAGATGTGGGAGCTGTTGAACGTCAAGATAGAAGGATCACACCGTATATGGTATGTGAGTCGAAACTGCTGGAAATATATATTTGGTGTTCAGCAATTAACTAACCATTCTTATTACTGGTACATTATTATCATTACATTAGAACAAAAATTTAAAGCGTGAATCATGTTGTCTGTTTTAGTCTAAAATATTTATTAAAACCTGAAGTGCCATGCAATTTTTTTTCATATTATTCCAATTTGATGCCATATTTGAGAAAATATTGTAATATTATTCTTTTAATAGGATCAGGAAGAGTACCTTCATGGTAAGCATGAATTGGGGGCGAGAATTGATAGGGAGATGAGGCCCGATGGACAAATGTATCCAGCACCTCGAGGTTCCTCTCTCTGGATGTCCCAGGAAAAAACAATCCCAGATGTTGGGCTGGATCCCAGAGTATCACGGTTTTCCAATCAGCTAGCAGGCCCCTATGCTGATGGTGTAGCTAGTGTGTCAACAAGAGCAGCAGAGACTTCGGTGCCACAAAAACAAACATACTGGTCATCTTCCTCTCCGCCTGCTCACTCTTCTTCGTCTGCTGTGCATTTTGCACGCCAGCGATCTCCGAGCCCTGCTGAGACTGATTTGTATCCTTCTAGATCGTTTTCTCAGTTGGGTCAAAACCATCAAGAGGAATATAACCATAGAGCATTTCCTGGACTTGCTAAAGATTCTCATGCCTCACCCATTGATTCCACACCTATAAGCTCAGATCTGACAAATGCCAGTAATTTGTTGGCCGGTCTCTTAAAGAGTGGGTTCAAACCAAATAATGGCAGTGATCTAGCAAGCCTGCAGCCACAGCCTCGTGTTCCAACTGGGCCACCTAAAAACACTTTGACTGCTCTGGCTGCTGCTTCATCTCTGCAAACTCCAGTTATTAAAAATACTCATTTGCAAGGACATGGACGGAACACTTCACAGCTACCTTTGCCACCAGGTCTGCCACCACCTCCATCTGTTGTCTCATCGACACAGCTACCGGATAAAGCTGCACCACTCTCAAGTCTTCTCAGTTCCCTGGTTAAAAAGGGATTAATATCTTCGCCAGCAACTGATTCATCTGTTGCAGTTTCGTCCCAGCCAAGCAAACTACCAAGTGCTAACACTACAGATATCATTGGTTCAGCTTTGTCTTTGCCTACTGTCAAGCCTTCAGTTAGCAAGGAGACACCTCCTGATTCATCCGTCCCAGTAAACACATTGGTACCCAAAACAATGGAAGTCAAGACAGGGGACCTTATTGGACTTGAGTTTAAGCCAGATAAACTTCGCAAGTACAATGAGCCTGTGATTAGCAGCCTCTTTGATGACCAAAGTCATCAATGTAAAACATGTGGTGAAAGGTTTCAGCTTGAAGAGGAACTCAGATTGCATACGACCTGCCGTGGATCAAGGGAGTCTGAGAGTACATATGCTGGCATCGCGCCTAGAAGATGGTACCCCAGCCAGGGCAGTTATATCCATGGATCACATGAAATGGAGAATGTCCCTGAGGTATCTGCTGCTTCTGATCTAGATCTAGGATCTGCAGAGGAACTATGTGAGTTTATGGTCCCTGCAGATGAAAGCCAAATCATCTGTGCCTTATGTGGGGATCCTTTTGATGACATTTATTCCATTGAGAGTGGTGACTGGATGTTCAAGGATGCAGTCTTCTTGGATTACCGGAAGGGAGACGACAGCTGTGGAAACAGAGGTGAGGGCGAAAACCACCATGCGATAATAGTACATTCAAGATGTATGCCGAAAAATTACAAAGATGGCATGGAGGTGGATTAGTCATTCATGGGCATCACAGCTGAGGCAGCAGCAGCAGGAACAGCTCGACTTGTAACATTGAGGTGGATGTGCTTAAAACCTGATGCATAACTGAAGGCTTAAATGATTGCATGCGGGCGATGGGCATCAGGCAACAGCAAGGCGTCTGCTGATGCTATAGTGCTCAAGACATCCAGCTGGAAATACAGAAACAAAAAATGGGTGGGAAATTCCAATCGTCCTTGTATTTCACTGTTTGTTGAGTGGAGTTGTGGTTATACATAGAATAAGAGCCTCAAATTCCGGGCCTTTTTGAATCTGTAAGCTGCCTGAAAATTTTTTGTTCCGTCAAAGGCTTAGGAGGATCTTTATGTTGATACGGAGTTATGGGCAGAGTGTATGGTCTTTCATTCACGATATTTTAGAGGAGTGATGCCCGTACTCCCTGTAAGTTAATACTGTTGTTCCAACAAACTAGCTCTCATCATGGGAGAAGTTTTTTGTACCTAAGACACTGACAGAATAGAACTTGATAATAGCAGGACAGAATAAGTTACGCTGCTGGCCTGTCTTATTTTTTAGTATCATTTGGTTGTCTTACGAATTCTTTTACAGGACATGTTATGATAAATTGCGAGCTCGTTTTCATGGACGATGGTTCTGATTGTGATTTTTTTTGTGCTTCACTGAAAACTAATCTTTTCTGAGAGCTTCATCTTGGGTTGGTTTGCGATTGGCATTGATTCTTGGAAGAACATCTCTACTGATCGGTCATCTCATCGAGTAGCATGACAATATCTTCCAATGTCACTCATTGATATATTGGACATTAGCTAGTTTAATTTACTCCCTCTGGTCCGTATTTGTTGTTACGCTTCTATGTCCTAACGACAACACTAAGAAAACAGAGTAGTATTTGAATTTATCATCAGCAACTATAAAAAACCAAAGAATTACCTTGTGGCAGTGTTTAGCATGTGTGGACGATTTTTTTTTGTTTTCATTTTGCGTAAGGTGAAGTGGTTGGGCTTTGCTGATTAAAGTGTCAGGCTGGCAATGGAAGCATAATCAGGGGCCGGTGATCAGTAGATGTACGTCGTAATCACAAAGGTTCTTTTCTGCTTTTCTAGATATGAGTGGCAACTCGCAAAGGTTACTACAACACATGGTCTATGGAAGAAAAATCTGCAAAAATAACACTAAAGTGAAATAGACGATGCGAAACGGTTGGCTTGTTTGACTGAAGATCGACCACGTTTCCGAACAAATAAGGTCTCACCCTACCAAACTGGAGTGGAAACGAGCAACAAGAGTAGCTACCAATCGCTTACGGAAAGAAGCGTGGATGCAGCATCGGTGGGGCCTTTGATGGTTTCACCAATCCAGCCAGACCATAGTAACCTCGCCGCCCTCTCCGACGCGTCTTCATCCTGGAATCATCTCGCAAATGCTGCTTTCAGCAACGCGAAAGAAGCTGTCACGTGAACCGGCGTAATTACCCAAACGATAATGAACACGCAGACGCGGCGCTGGCAGCCATATCGAAACAATGCTGTTTCTTGCGACGAGAGAAGAGACAAGATGATATTTTGAGCAGTGAAACATGGAATCCAACCATCGTCTCAGTTTTTATTGTTCCCAAAATTGACTTTTTGATATCCGGACTCGATTTGTTCCGCGGAATTGAAGAAGACAGAATATACATACATACACCCCATCAACTAGTTACTGCAAGGAAGGAGGGAGGAGAAGCTCTCTTCTCCCAAAGGACGGAAGAGGAAGGGAACCAAACAAAACAACATTTCTTCTTCTAATTGTAGTAATAGAGAAACAATAACCTGTGCTCGTGATCCGAGGATGCTATTACTGATAGTAGGTGGTGGTGTTGTCCATGGTGTCCTTGTTGGGCGGATGGCGCGACGAGGACGGCGCGGTGTCCCACGGCGTCATGTCCATGGGGTAGCTGCCCAGCACGCGGAGGAAGGAGGTGAACTCCTGTATCTCGGCAAGCGCGTTCTGCGCGCGGACGTCGGCCATGGACGCCTGGAAGTCAATGTAGAACATGTACTCGAAGTGCTTGGCCGTGCCGACGTTGGCGTCGTCGACGAGGCGGATGGGGCGGTGGCGGTGCGGCCTGCTCTCGATCTTGGTGAGGCTGATGTCGCGGAATGCGAAGGCCGAGAGCACCTTGAAGAGCACGGAGGTGCCCTCCTTGTCGTGCGCGAACACGATGCTGGTCTTGAAGGGCCGGTCGGTGCGCGGGATGATGGGCTCCCTGGCGAGCATGACGAAGCGCGTCACGTTCCCCGCGTCGTCCTGGATGCCGTCGGCGAGGACGTTGAGGCCGTAGAGCTCGGCGGCGCGCGCGGAGGCGATGGCCGCGGTGTCGCGGAGCTGGTGCACGGCGACGTGCTCGGCGGCGCCGGCCGTGTCGTCGAAGGCCTCGCGGGCCACGTTGAGGCCCATGGCGTTGAGCGTGAGCTCGCACTGGGCCAGGGCCTGCGGGTGGGAGATGACGCGGGTGAGGAGCTCGGCGCGCACGCCGGGGAGCGCGAGGAGGCAGTGGTGCACGGGCAGCTGGACCTCGCCGACGATGTGGAGGCGGTGGCGGAGGAGGAGGTCGTAGTTGCGGTGGATGCTGCCGCCGAGGGAGTTCTCGACGGGGAGGACGGCGCGGTCGGCGATCCAGAGCTCCACGGCCTGGAACGCCACCTCGAACTGGTCGCAGGGGATGGCGTCGCAGCCCGGGTAGGCCTTGCCCGCGGCGGCCTCGCTGTAGGCGCCGGGCACGCCCTGGTAGGCCACGCGGAGCTGGGACCCGTGCATCGGCGCGGGGGACAGGTCGCTGATGCTCAGCGGCCGGGGGAGATTCGATACCGGGATCAGATCCAGCTCCGCCGGCGCCGGAGGGTTGGCGGATTCCAGGAGGAAGAGCGGCTTTTGGCCGTTCACACGCGGCGCAGGCTGCTGCTGCTGCTTTCCACCGTCGCCGCCGCCGCCTGAGGGGTGTTGGTGTTACTACTGGAGAGGATGGCGCAGGTGGCCCGCCAGTCGGCGCGGCCGAAGGGGGTGGCGTGGATGCGCGCGGATCTGCTGCATCCGGCGACGGGGCGGATCTGGCGGTGGCGCGGGAAGGCGTCGAGCACGGCGGCGGCCTCCATTCCTGGATGGAGATGGATCTTTCCCGTGTTTTTGGGGGCAAGGCCAAGGGAAGGCAAAAGGTTTGTTGGGTTTGGGTTAGGTGGGTGGGGCGGTGGGTGGCAGCTGAGCGTGCTCCGCTCTCCTCCCAAGCTGAGCTGAGCACATGGGTTTATGTGGCCGTGGATGCGTCTGCGCGGCGGCGAGGACACGGAGACGGCGGCCTTGCCGTTCCCGGGTCAAGTGAATCAACCGGCTACTAGCTGTAGTGTCTCCGCCTGGTGGGGACACCACGATGCGGCCGTCGGAATCTCAGGGTCAGCCGGTCAGGGATGGTGGTGGTTGGTGGGCGAGCCGCTGTGGAAACCTGAAGCCGAGAGATCCATTGGATTCACCGCCCTACCACAACAGGTAGTACAGTAAGTAGTATTGATACTGGTCGTGGTAAAAATCAACTTTTGTTTGACAGACGATACATTTTTTTTAGTATTTCCTAGTACGTACATTATACAAACAACTAAAGACCTCCCCAACCTCTTTTGTCCCCTGTTTTAAAATAAAACATTCAATCTGATAAATATTTTTATAACACATCATTCATACTTAATTAATTATCTAAAAGTTGAGGGTTCAATACTCAATACCTCAGATTTAACGTGTACTGCATTTAAGGTTAATTATTATTTTTAGTATGAGACGACTTACTATCAATATCGAGATATTTGTGGTGACTTCACAAATATCAAGATCAAACCAAGATCTTTATAGGGGCAAGATGTGCGTGTATATGTTCATGGGTGTGTACTCATGTGTTTGTATTTATTTTTACAAATTATTCGAATTTAATAAAAAAATAAAAAATAATTTAATAACATATAATTTTTCTGTGGTCGAACTTCATGAAAAAGAAATCCTAGGCGTCTCTCTCTCTCTCTCTCTCTCCCTCTCATGATTTTGGTTTTTCTTTTCATATGCACCATTTGAAACTTGGTTTATATATGTACTTTCTATAGCATGCGATTCAAAACCACATGGGAATCTAGCGGTACCATGTGTTTTCTATTTTCTCCTTTCCTTATGCGGCTTGAGTGCCGATTCTAGAGCATGCCTAGTTTGTTCTCTCTGCGATGGTACCTTGGATAATGGTGTGTTCATTTCTTCATTTACCCTTAATTTTAGTTTAGGGAGTGTCTATTTATCTGCTGAATTTGAACTGCTACTAGAACAGTGAAACTGTACCATTGAGAAACAATGAAAATAATCTATTGGTGCAATGGGCTTGTTTAAAACATGTTTGTTCTAATATTGTTTCATAATAGGGTAGTTTTAGACATGATTGTTTCAATTATGCAATTTGATTGCTCTAACATTAATGCCCGGGGTCATCTTACCCCCACAGGTCGAGTTTTTCTTATAAGATGCTTAATTTTTTTAATTGTGCCATATTGCCAAATAAAGCTTCCTGTATTAGTATTCATTTCTTTCATTTATCTCAAGTATGATAATCACCTCCTCCGTCCCCGTCCACCTCCCTAATATATTCAGAACACGTGAAGGTCGAAGCTGCAAACAAAGGATCCTATTACGAACAAGTAATCTGCAGAACAGCGTAGCAAGCTCATGCACGGGCAGTACCATTGTAGTATCACCATTACGTACACAGCTAGGAGCCTAGGAGTACTTGCTATATACCACACACAAGGAGCCTGTGAGATAATAATAATAATAATAATAATAATAATAATAATAATAATAATAATAATAATAATAATAATAAAAATAATAATAATAAAAAGGAGCCTGTGATATATGATGAACGCACCCAAAATATCTACTAGTTGTATATCACATTTCATGCACTGCATGGATTTGGATTAGCGAGTGAGTGGTATTAGGCCCCTTTGTTTGCCCTACAGATTATGGAATCTGGATTCTATAATCCAAAAGCTCAAACAAAGGGCTGGATTTTGATTCGGATTCTATAATCTGAAGCATCCGGATTCCATAATCCAGCAATCTGCAAGACCTAGATTTTCTTGGATTATGGCACAAGTATTTACTCGCTTTGCCATCCTGCTCACTTGTAAGTGATAGTAGTTGGATTGTGGAATCCAGACAAATAAACATCCCTTAAATTTTAGATTCTACAATCTACAATCCATAATCTAAAATTCACAATCTAAAGTTGAAATAAAGGGGGCCTTAGTAGGTACGTGAAGGGGAAGAGGAGAGGGCTCCCCGCGTTCGCGTCACACGAGCTTTATCCAAACTGTTTTTTCTGGAGATATCGTCTCTTTCGGAAGGGCCAGGAGATGAGGACGGCCTGGTGGTCCAACACCGGATTCATACTGTACTAGTTTGTACTGTTGGAGTGTTGGATGCTCTTTATTTGGGGCAATTGCAAATCTGCTCTTGTTAATTTTTGGAATTTTTGCAATGCAAAATCAGTCATCACCGATCACGTCGCTTTTTACAATGATGTTTGGGAACTATAGCTAGAAATTCACTGCATCTAATAGTCGTAGTACCGGGCGTTCAGGTTACTCAAAAATTTCAATTTCGGGTTTCCAAAATCAACACTTGAAATTGGAGGAAAAAATTGTAGACCCGACATTTCAGATACCCGCTAAATCGGTTTGGGTTTCGGGTTATCCGAACTAACCCGAACAGAGAAAAACATGCAGAAATGTAGTACTTTGGCCAGAAAAGAAAACAAAGGGAACCATCCAAAAATAATTATCACTAATTAGGAATAAAATTTTTATAGATTTGAAAAGGAATACTTACATTGCAATTTGCACGGTTGTTGTTGCCGCTGTCCTTCAATGGCTTGCTAGCGACTCGATGATTCGTCTAGTCCGCAATTCGGCAATCCGGTATTGGGAGTGTAGAGCGGATCCAACAAGAATTGTGGCTTGGGTGTGCCGCACTGCAGCTATAGCACCAACGAGCGCAAGTAGCACCGCGGCAACGGGATGGTTGTACGGTTGCGGATGGTGTGAAGTTGTACGGGAATAGGAATACACAACTAGGTTAGTTCTGTACGTTGACTTCTTGCCTTCTTTTGTGGGCTGCTAAAGTATGGGTCAATTGTTTCACCTTTTGCGCTGGGCTCAAATTGAACAAAGCTGTAGATGGTTGCTAATATTTCGGGTTACTCGGATATTTTAGGTACAGTGACTGCAAACCCTATTTTCTCGAAATAATTTTGGGTTTTCGGACTTGTAACCCGATAATATACTTCGGACGTCGGGTTTGGGTTTTTTCGAGTTTGGGATCGGGTTTCTCTGTTTCGGTCTTCGGATTTCGGGTTTTGTGCTCAGTGCTAAACAATCGTGCGTAAAATGTCAACAAGTTGTCTATGTAAAAATTATGCTCCTATATATGTAGGCAGTAAATATGTTAAGTAACGTTTTTTTATATATATTCTAGTTACTTCTGTAAATGTCAATCAAGTTCCTCGTTCAACCTGCTCTGACGACCGGGAAGGAATATCCTCTGAGCGACTATTTGTTTGGGATACACTGCTACGTCTGATGATGGTGTTGGTTTCTTGATGGGGCACACCTTCTATATGTTACTTGTTCTTGATGGATAAACAAAACCATGCAATGACTGATGGTGTTGGGTTTTCAGGTGGAAGTGGAACTGTAACTTGTCGACTATGATAAATTCATGAAAGGCATTGCACGCTGGGAGTGGGAGCCAGGTCCTTCTTTTGATGGCCAGTAAGGAAACTGAAATTTTTTTGATGGCCTCCAGTGAATTTGCCCTTCTAAAAATCACTGAGAATCACTGTTCTTCAATGGTGGCAGCCCCGACTGCAACGGTGAAGTCCTCAACATTGTCCTGCGCTGGCTTCGCCCCAGCTTTCGCCCACGTTCACCATAACTACTGTTTGGCCGCCATCCAAATAAGAGATAGCAGTGCTGGGTGCATCGACGAGTCAATCATAACCTTAACATTCTTGGAACATAGACACAGCTTACAAGTATTGCAGACATTCGGTCTCCTACAAAAACAATCTTGAACACAAGGAACAGTCTTCAACGTGCCCCGACGTTTACAAATGTAAAACATTACTGTTCAAAAAAAGTAAAAAATTCACAACAAATGACCCAGGACCAACGAACACTGGTGAACTTACACGGCTATAGTTTACAAATGAACTACATTCATCAAGGAAGGACCCAGAGGCCAATGAGATTATCTAGTTCTACTGCTTCTATTTAGTACACATAAGGTAGGATCCTCCATGGCACAAGTTTGCAGTATTCTACCCATATCTCCTTGTACTTCTGCGAGCACCTTGCTTCATCTCTTCTTTCCCTCCATATCAGTAGAATGAGTAGGTAGGTGGGGTAAAAGTACGGAATCACAGAACTGCAACAATGGGTTGTTAAATCATAAATGTTATTATAGAAGTCCTTGATTAGAGAACAAATATGTTAAAAGATGATAGATCACCTGGCTCCACACGGTAAGCTGAAGGAAAGTGCTAGCAGCAGATCTCCTAGATAATTGCAGTGCCTCGCAATGCCCCTGTAATGGAGGACAACAAGCTCTGTAATTTTACGTCAAAACAGAACTTAAGATCGCTCTCAAAGAGGAGCTCGAAATTTCATTGGTTGATTAAGCAATAAATGGCATGCTACGAGAAATTGCTAGAGCTACAAATCTGTCATAAACACCAGTTGGTGTAGACCTCTCATTGTTCAATCCATCAGTATCAAATATAGCTCAACTGGTACTTAATGAGCAGGCTACCATCCGATGACGTTGAAATAGACAATAGCAAGAATCACCACTGGAAGAATATGATTGGAAAAAAGGAGAAATCAAGATTCACGAATTTCACAAGGTGCATGTATCCTTACCAGTAGCCAGAAGCAAGTAGCTTTCCACCAACAACTTTAGGAGGTTTACCCCATATAGGAGCTTTTGGGTCCTTTTTAAACACATGTTTTTGCTTGTTAGCTCCTCTGAACACTAAATAGCTGTGTGCCACATGATATAATGTTGATATTAGAATGCAAGAAACAAGCACATAGAAAATATAGTAGAATAAGAGCTTCTGAAAGAACAGGAAGAGTACCCAATAAGGAAAATGCAGCAATTAGCTACAGAAGCCAAAAGGGGCAGCTCCACTTTATTTCTCAAAAGCCACCAACCCTGATGAGCAAACCATAACAATAATAAATAGTTATTGTGAACATTCTGGCTACTCTAAGAGACAGCAATGGATTACAAACTGTAAATGTGACTGAGATACACATTTGTCAAAATCTGTAATAGCAAAATAGAAAGAGAATATATACCTGAATAGTGAAGGTGAAAGGAATAAAAACCAGATCACCAAACACCAGCATGAAGCCCAATCTTTCAGCAATGATGTCCCACCTGGAAAAGGCAACTAATGAAATCAGAGGAAGGTAAACGTGATAAGGTACAGAGTTTTCTTCTTCACACGGGAGATCAAACATATGTATTCACGCACACTATAATCATCATCTACCATCTATCTACCACTGATAGCATGGCATACTTACGTTGAAGTCATAAACTCTTCATGTACAAAGTAATCTATAATATACCACTGCATGAACAAACATAATTTGTCAAATGATGAGTTATAACTTAGAATACACAAATAAGAAGATGGTCATGTCAAATACCCCACAGAAGAACTGGTATAGAATAACCGAAAGGTTGATGGAGCCAGCTAGGTAGCTCTTTGCAAACAGAGAGAGATTGATAAATAGCCATGCCATCATTCCAGCCCTTACGAAAAAGAATCTGCAACAATCAAAATCATAAATTCATAATTATTACAAACATTCTATTAACCCCCAGCTATTTGAGTAACAAACAATACAGTAGTCAACACCAGCAACGGAACTCTGGTTGGACCTGAATTACAATTTACAGACAATATAAACTTGCAATTATGGTGGCTGTCACTACTCATTACTAAATAAGTGAAATGAAGAGACAATGAAACGAGTTGTCATGTAGTATGTCTAACTTTTGCATTTCTAATCTTCTAATCTAGAAACATGGTCAACATGTAAGACACATTTTTTGTAAGTCTCGGTAATTCAAATGAATTGCAAGTGTTCTTCACAAGGCACAATCAATGGAAAATTTATTTGCGGCTATCAATTCCAAGACCACCATTCCCCATACCTACACGTGTCTCATAACTAATTCCTTGAGAACTTGACTTGCAGCAGAACCCAGCAATCATTGAGAACATCTTCACCCGAGACCAGTTTTTCTTCACTAAGCCAATGAGTAGCAGAATAAACAATTGCTAAAAATACAATCAAAGCCAACAGGCAATCTCCAGACTATAGGTATGAGAATTAAATTGATGAGTGTCAGGTATTAGGGGAACATATCAACTTTTTAAAGGGTCAATCAGATCATTTGTAAACCATTAGTAGCAGTAACCGATCAAGCAAAAACAGAACTCTAAGCAATCCTGTTTGGATTTAAAAATTCCAATCCAATAATACACATATATATTATGCAAAAATAAATTGCTGACATACTTGAGATCAACTCCCATAAAATGAGGATTAAGCTGCACTCCCAACCACCTATTGAATAAAATGATAAACATTAATGCTTCAAAACATAAATGTAATTAAATACATCAACTATGTGCCTACATGAAGATATATGATATGGTAGATGAAAGATTCAGTCCACTTGATCACTCAATACTGAAACAAATTTATAGACAATGAAAACTTAAGTGCGAGAAATTAAGGCGATCCTCCTTTCCCATATTATTTATAAAACAGAGCTTTGTTTGTACCAATCTTGTATGAAGTTCCCACTAACATGTGGTTTCAAAGAAGAACTTTTGTGGCGAGACTGCAATCCGGCAAAATAGAGTGCGAAAGAGACCTGAAATCAACGAGTCACAAAATGAGAATGAATCAAATAGTTTCTGTTATCAGTTCACAACTGGACGTTACTAAATACTGCATAGTTAAAAATGAATGGCAAAAGCCAATTTTTTGTGGCATTTTAACATGAATAACGTCAAATAGTTTTTTTTATATGCCTTCTAGTAATTTAGGGTGTAAAACTCCACAAGACAAAGAGCTAAATCTTTGATGATCTTTGGTCAAATCACCTGGTCTTGGTCTGGTGTTAGAAAGATGGAAAGCTCAAGTTGCAAAATGTACAGTGGGAGCAGTACATCATCTACATTCTGTAAGTTTTTGAGGTTGTTTAAGCACAACAATGCAGGATTTCCCTTTCCCTTCTCATTCTCCATAGCAGGTTTCCCCTTTCCTTTCTCATTTTCCATAGTGCTAACGTATGTTCACACAAATATAGATCACAAAATGGGTAAGGTTAGGTGCGAAGTAGAACGTACAAGGACACTAAAGATGAAAGTTGCCGACAGCAACTCTAGTCCTCTGTCAGCTACGACCTGCAAACATTGGCAAACAGTAGGTTGATCAAGCCACAATGAACATAGCAGCAATAAACAAAACATTATGCTTATCATCCAAATACGTGTGATGGTCAATCCCCGTCGAATCAGAGCACACAAACAAAGGGGCAACAGGACTGCTGAATGCTCACTACACAAGGTACGGGGACTTAACAAGCAGGCGGGAACTCACCGTTGGGGACATCCAGCCCATGTAGACACCCAGAGCAGAGAGGCCCAGCAGCAGCAAGAGCGAGAGCAAACCTGCGGGTCACAAAACAATCAAACGACCGAGGAGATGCAGCTAGCTGCCTCAGGGATCGACAGCGAATGGCAGTAAGGCAGGGGCAATGGCCGCGGCACGGCGGCAGCACGCAGCAGGCATACCATTGCAGCGGTAGTGAAGACGAGAGGAGTCGGGAAGGACGGCGCCAGCGACGAGCTTCCCGGGGAGGACAGCACCAGCGACAGCAAGGTAGCCGAGGTAGGCGAGGAGCACCACCACCTGCATAACACAGAGCGCGCGCATAAGTAGAGATTGAGCGACCTACGGGCAGCGGAGGAGAGGAGCGCAGCATCGCCGGCGAGAAATGAGGGAGGAGGTACCGACCGCGCACTGGGAGGGCACCAGCGCGGGCAGGACGGCGGCGGCGGCGGCCTCCATTCTCCGTCGAGCGGCGGGGATCTCGAGGTCTGTGGACTTGTGGGGAGTGGACTCCGACCGCGAAATCTCGAGGACGGAAGTGGACGGGAACGGACAAAGTGGTGGCCTTCCCTCAGGCCCAAATGGAATCCGGCCCAAATTAACAAGTAATTCAGGCTCTCGAACACAGGTTGAGGTTCGTCCTCAATGAGAAAATGGAGCACCTAACAAGGCATATCACATATCAAGAACTCTCTAATAAAGAAAAAGTTCTATTTGCCTCACTAAAACTATCACATGTGTCTCGTTTTCCTCTTTAACTATAACATCGAACTCTCTAATAAAGAAAAAGTTCTATTTACCCCTATCGATGTAGTATGAATATTAGAGGTGTATCTAACTTTCATGTGAGAAGATAAATTTATCATGTATTCAACTTGATGATTTCGTTGATTAATTCGACCATAACACATATGTCATGTAAGAAAAAGTTAGAATCCATAAATCATATTCGCAGTCAATTCTAGATAGATGTGGGGTTTTGTGAAACAATATAACCATAAAACATGTGATTATGTGACACGAGCCATAATATCCGGAGTTTTGTGACAAAAGGACCATAAAATTTGGGATTTGTGAAATTTACTTTAAAAAATGATATACATCCGACTACCCTTTCCGACTGGCTTGGACCATCAAGTCATTTGTGTTTGTTGGAAGACTGGTCAGAACCTTGCGTCGTGTGTTATCAAAACAGGGTTGTTACCAAAACCTGATTAGCACCACCGCACTAGTCGAAGTGCAGGCACAAACGGATGCCCGAGATGGCCGTGAGCAACAACCGGAGGGTGACCGAGCGGAGCTCTGCGCGGGGAAGGTTCTCCGGGTCCAGCGTGGAAGCAGGCTGAGGTAGTTAGGTGCAGGTGGCGGAGCTCGGAGAGGTCCTCGATGCGGTCGATAGGCAGACTCGCTTCATCGCTTGCCAGCGCAAGAATGGAGAGACAAAGGAGAAGGAGAGGAATGAATGGACAAGCAAGACGCTCCACGCGTGCTGAGATAATAATGTCATTTGATTTCATTTTTCTTCTTTCTCATACGATGCTTTGGTTTGGCCACAGGAAATTGCATATGCTTTCACACGACTTTTTCTTGTGATGATCTTTTAGATCTTCTTGGACCAAAAGGAGACGCAACACGTAGTACAAGCTGGAGACCTTCACTGCAGTCTACCGCAGGCTATGTGGCAAAGTCTTTCCAAATGTTTCTGTACAAGCGCACTGTGTTAGAAAATAGTTGGATGCCGAAGTTGTTTCATCAGCTCCGAGCCTCCGACGGTGAGAGTCAGTCGCTAAAAAAATGTCGGTTACAAGTTGGTTACCGACCAACGGCAAAGCTCTTTACCTACCGACTGTAGATCGCTGAAGGTATATGTCTGGTTCGAGCAAGTCTTGGCTAGATCGTTGTGCACAGACGTAGGTCTCTAGCGACTACCGCAATCTGTCGATGGAAACAAAAAGTTATATAGATGGCAGTTGAATTCGATCGGAATTTATCTATGACAACGAGTGCGTGTGCAGCGAAGTAGTTGTCATGGCAGATGCCTTTCTAACGACATTCTGTTGCTACAATATTAGCCATAACAAGCGGCAAATTTGTTTAGACTTTGCCTTTCTCTAAATGGCACTCTCTTGTTACAAGAATACAAAACACAAGGTTTTGTTTGTTTGACCATGTCGCCTACACAATACTAGTTTACAAGGTCAAAATTTGATCTTTGAAGGTGAATAAACATAGCCAAAAAAATTTCCAAGTTCTAGTCATTGGAACTTACTTCTACAATCAGTATAGGTTCTGCGTTCTCATGGGCGGAGGTTCACACACACCTTATTATCTGACCCTAATGTCTTGGAATTCTAATATCTCAAGCACCAACGTTCTCAATGGTAGCAGCTTTGTTTATCCTCTTCAGAATGCCTGCTATAACCTGGATACCACACA
Source organism: Chloris gayana (assembly GCA_031894775.1). Taxonomy (NCBI): domain Eukaryota; kingdom Viridiplantae; phylum Streptophyta; class Magnoliopsida; order Poales; family Poaceae; genus Chloris; species Chloris gayana. The sequence continues at coordinate 214,628 of JAUNZO010004250.1, read as the reverse complement.
TGCAGAACAGAACATTACTAAGGAATCCTTGACACCATTAATATTTGGAGCTGCTATACAAGATAGGAATCTAAAATGCCGCCATGCTGGAATTCAAAAATATTGATGACCAATTGGTATATCAGAAATTATGAACTACAATCCCCCACCTTTCCAGGTCCAAGTTCATAACTTTTCTCGAGCCCCTTGCCCATAAGTGTCTTCACAGTTGTCTCCCATTGAACAGGAGATGTTACCTGTACAGGCAGGTCAAGCCATATAAACTCTTAATCATTGTACATTAGGAGGAGGCAGCATGAGTTCAAATTTTGTATTGGGCTCACCTGCCGTGCCAAAATCTGCTTGATTGTATCAGGATCTGAGTGTGGCTGAGCATCAACATTAGAGATGACTGGGATTCTTGGCATTTTAATCTCTGTGGCAGCCAGTGCAGACTCCAATCTTGAAACAGCTGGTTGCATGAAGCTAGTATGGAAAGCACCAGCAACAGCTAGGCGTACCTGGCAGCATAATGGTAAACTAAAAAATGTAAAATCCTTTGGTCACAATGTTGTAGGAAAAATTATAAACCCATGAAACTCAGAGAACGAGAATAGGATTTCATGAATTCAAAGTATTATCATTTTACACATAAGGAGTAAAAATAGATATATGGGAATACTAACTGTCATTCTAGCTTTGAAGGACTTTGCTTTAGCTTCAACAGCTTCAATACCCTTTACACCACCTGAAACTGCATAGTTCCCCTGTAATGAAAAACTACTTGTTCAAAACAAAGCAAGATCCCATAGGCTATTTTCAGTAGGTAACTAGCAGGGCAATTGATGGCATAAGAATACACTTACAGGGCACAGAAAATTTGCTATCTGAACTCTTTCCTTTTCATCTACTTCCTCATTAGCAGCATCACATAGTTGTTGAACCTTTTCTGAATCTAAACCAATCACACTAACCATTGCACTGTTGGCAGCATCTGAAGCATCCTGCAAAGGTAATGAACATTAATAATGAACCTAATAGTAAGTCAAAATAAATGATTTCATAACACTCTGGTACACTAACCTGCATAGCTTCTCCTCTTAGCTTGACAAGCTTCAGGCCATCCTCAAAGCTGTACATAGGAAACTATGCATAAATATGACATCCATGGTGCTACCAATCCAAAGCCCTAGTCAGAGTGCCTGATAAAGATGGTGGATTACACCAAGGTTAACTATGAGACTATTTATTATACATTGTTCACTCAATGATGGACTTTGATAGTTTAAGTTTATTCCAGCATTTATTTCTGACATAAGACACACGAGTTTTTAATTATATGCCCGAAGTTAAAGAAAGGGTATACCTAAAAGCGCCAGCAAACGCAAGTGCAGTGTATTCTCCCAAACTGAGACCACATGTGACATCTACAGAGTTGATTACATCTTGGCCTCCATCACGTGCACGCAAAACTTCTACCGCTGCTAGGCTGGTAACATATATAGCTGGCTGCAAAATCAACTTGTTCAGTAAGCAGAACATAACACCATTTTAATTGCATAATCCACCACAGCCTTACTCACGTGAATAAACGATGTATCATATTTAACATGAAAATGATGTTCCTAGACATTTCCAGCATACTTACAAGGTGAAGTATGCAAATATCAGCTATCAAACCAGAGGCTAACTAATACTTAGATAACACTCAACAGATATCCGATTTCAAAGCTGGCCATATATGAGTTATAAACCCCACATCATATATGTCTGGATTCAGGAAACATGTTTCAGTAACAATGTATTTGTTATGGGCAGGCAACTGGGCCTTATGGGTTAGGGTTATTGAGTCTATATAATTAGAGTAAGGGTGTATTATGGAGGTAAGGAGAATAGAAGAACATTGTCGTAGGTCAAGGCCTCCGAAAGGAGGCGACTTGCGGGGTTCTTCCTGCTAGGTCCTAGTCAATCCATAACAAATTGGTATCACGAGTCATCTCGGCGCATCGCCGTCATGGCCGGCGCCGTCATCGATCCTGCAGTCCTTACCACCATGTCTGCCAAGCTCACCTACGTTCTCTCTCAGATGGAGAGCATCAACCGCCGGTTGGATAGTCACGAGGCTCGCATCACGGCACTAGAAACGAACATTTCCTTGCCGCCGCCCCAACCGGCGCAGCCTGCCATCCACTTAGAGCCTCCTGTGCCATGCCCAGATGTCAAAATCGTCCTGCCCACCATGCCCACTGTTGGGATTCTCGCGCCGCACCCCACGGCCGCCGAGATCCAGATCGTGTCCAAGGGGTACATGGGATTCGGAGATTCAGATCGCATCCAAGGGCTCCGATCGGGGGTCACGCAGGGCGAGGAGACCGTCGTACCGGCAGGGGAGCTCGACCTCGATCTGGGAGCGGAAGATGCGATTGTCGGTGAGGGATTCCAGCGTTCACTCCTCCCTGCCGATGGTGGCCTACGCCAGGCTCACATTGAGCACTACCATCTCCTCTGTCCTCTGGCGTTTTCCCTCCCTGATCCGCCACTTCACTTGTGTGGATTCCCCAGCCAACATCGTGTGGATCCTGGCACAGCAGATGGGTGCCAGAGCCGTGGAGGAGGCGCACACCTGAGACTGCACCACGGGCCAGAACAGAGGGTGCATGTTTTCTCCATTGGGATCGTCAATGCATCGGCATTCTTCATCACCAGCACTGCACTGGTGTTCTTTCTACATCAGTTCGTTGTCCAGAAAGGAAAGAACATCTCGTCCTGCCTGTTTCCATGGGAACCAGGAGGAAAATCTGCACACCACGATAAAGTTGAAGACTACAAGGAATCTGCTGCATGCATGGGATGCGACTTGGTCTGTCATGAATTTTGACATGCAGCAAAATAAGGAAATCGTCCTCAAGATTGCAGGAGAAAATCAAGGAGAAAGATGGGCAACTTCTGCATGCATCCATGGCGGCACGACAATTAAGGGGGCTTGCTGTTTTTCTGTTGAGAATAAAAAGGAAATGATCCCGTATATGTTGCAACCCTATGCAGACCTGCTTCCCTGTACTGGAAAATGTCAGCTGGTGCGTCCACAGTTATCAGGAGCCACATCAATAATGTGCACGGTGCTGGATGACCAAATCAAGGAGATAGTGAAGGAAGGAAACCATTATATGGCCAACCTGTTTGCATGGGAACCAAGCGGGAGGAGGAAGATGCACTTCATTCCATGGGATCCAGGAGAGACTTCTGCATCTGTGTGAAAGTTCAGTAGCTTTACTTTCCACGGAGCAACATCGGGTCAACATTTAGCTTCAGTCACTTAATAATAATTCTTAAGCTGAGATGTAAAAGGCTTAATGATGTTTGGTGGTCATGTGAGTGCTAGTCATGGTCATCGTTTGGTTCAGCTAGTTCGTCTGCAGCTCGTGGGCGAGCTGCTCGTAAGGAGGGATGGAATGTTATGGGCAGGCAACTGGGCCTTATGGGCCGGCATGCACTGTAGCAGCCCGCTACTGTAGCAGCGGCTAGGTTTAGGGTTATTGAGTCTATATAATTAGAGTAAGGGTGTATTATGGAGGTAAGGAGAATAGAAGAACATTGTCGTAGGTCAAGGCCTCCAAAAGGAGGCGACTTGCGGGGTTCTTCCTGCTAGGTCCTAGTCAATCCATAACAGTATTTTAAGTAGCAATGAAAGAAGATACTACTTAAAACAAAGTCGCATGAAAAGTGAAATGGATGCACTACGAGTACAAATAGCCTTGACTCTCAAATTCACAAACCTGACTAATTACTGTTGAATCAAGCTTCTCTTTTGGTCCATTGGTACAAAGATCCAATAAGTCATATCTATATTAACAAAAGAAGGAAAAGTGTTAGTGTGAGTGCTCATATTTCTTTCTCTTGGAAGACGAGGAGTCATAAAGTTCAAAGAGCTGCAAGTTAGAGAAGAAGAAATACATAGATTATATTGGGAGTTTCGGAGATACCCAAGGATGTCATTTGCCTGGTTAAACAGTTTGGCAGCTGCCGGAACACTCTGAGCTTCTGCCCCCATCCCAACAGTTTGGGCACCCTGAATAGAACAGCAACCAGATATAAATGGAAGGTATAATGGCATGCCACGAAGGTATTTGTTGTTCTTTAATACTTAAAAAAGTAATTAATATTTTGAGAAATGAGAGTGGTAAAGGCATTTGTTTAGCTCAGAATTATGCATGTAGTACGTACCATTCCACGACCGCCAAAGCACCTAAAAGAAAATAGTAAATCGACAGAAAATCTAACCATCACAGTTTAACCATTTGTGGCTAAATCATGATCTACCGCAGCTGATGAGCGAAAATCCCTACGACTATTAGCAGCTAAGTGGTGCCAAGTCAGCACAGATTATTTGAAATTTGCCACTCAGTTAAATATTGTACATTGCTTTGAATAGAAAGCCGAAACAAGTTGCACTGACCATTCCAATGTAAAACGATCGGAATTACTAGTAAGCATACTACATACAACCCAGAATGTGATAGAAGAAGAGGTCGCTTTGCATTTGCAACATCCAACCTGACCGGGGAAGAGGAAGGCAGTGGTGGGCTTGTAGTCGGCGAAGAGCGCGTCCGAACCAGCCACCGCCACCTCGGACCCAAGGGATACCCTGGCCGAGGAGAACCTGGATCTGGACTGCGGTGCCACCCTCGCAGTCGCCGGCGTGGTGACCCGTGCGCGGCCGGCGAGCGGAGCCGGCGCGGAGGGCCTGAGGATGGCGAGCGTGGAGGCCATTGGGGGCACCGGAGCGAGGCGGAAGAGGCGAGGTGGCAGACGCGGGAGCGGTAACCCCTAGTGAGGAGGAGGTTGAGAGGAGCAATGCGAGTGCGAGCTTTGTAGCTGCAGGTGGGGGAGGGTGGACAGCGAGGGAGAGGCGGAGCTCACGAGGTGAACGACGGATTGCCTGGACCTAGCGGATCGTCGATGGACCGAAAGTCCAAAACCGTGTACGCACTCTCTAGGGGTGTAAATCAGACGGTGATAAACATGGCCACGGTGTATGCGCTGGGCGAGAGGTCTGCCGTGTACGCACCAAGGTTGAAATAACCGGGGTTAACCGGCCGGTTAACCCGGTTAACCGGTGAACCGGGCGCGGGCGGTTCTCTCGGTCGGCCGGTTAACCCCGGCCGGAATTTGAATTTTTTGAAAATTTGGAAAAATTTGTAAACAAAATTTGTAAAAAAACTAGAGGCGGAATTAGTAGTTTTGGCGAAAAAATGAATGAAAAATGTGTTGTTTTGAGCAAGAAAGAAATCAAAGAACCCAAGTGAATAAAGAAAAAAAAATACTACAACCTTATCTCCTCCTCTGGACCACATGACCCGTGAGCCTCCCGCATCTCGCCACCACCCAGCCGCTGCCCGTGCTCCTCCGCCCGTCCCGCAGTCCGCCGGTCCGAGTCCGTCGCCGGTGGGGCCGCCGCCCCGAGCTCCGCCGGTCCCGAGTCGGCCGCCGGTCCGGGCGGACGAGTAACCGCGGTAGCCGACCGGCTAGCCGGGCGGGTGAGGCGGCTAGCCGGTGCGGCGTAACCCGCCCGCCCGAGCAGGCGCGGCCGGGCGGCCGGTCTGCGAGCGCGCTGGTCCGGCTAGCCGGGTGGCCGGCCGGCTAACCGGACGGGCCGCAAGGTTAGCCGCGGCCGCTGCTGGTGCTTCCGGATTTTTTTTTCAGATTCAATAATAGTTTCAATGTTGTTTGCAATTTAAGTAGTAAATGCGGTAGATTTTTGTAGGTAATTTAGTTGATTTTGGTAGCTAATTTAGATGAATTTGTGACCTAGATAATTTAAGTAGGTTTTAAACTTGGCCCGACTTACCGATTGCAATATGTTGTTGCTTTTGAATTAGGGAGATATGGCGGATAAAAATCAAAGTGATGGTGTATGGGAGCATGGTACCAACACATATCCAGGATGGTATTGCAAGTATTGTAAAACTACAAAGAAAGGGGGTGGTGCTAATCGATTCAAGCATCATTTGGCGGGGCGGGATGGTAATGTGATACATTGCAACAATGTGCCACCGGATGTTCGTGACTACTATCGTCGTGAACTGGATAGAATTGTGGAGAGGAAGAGGGAAAAGCAACGGGACAATCTAAGAAGGGAGGAAATTGCTGCAGAAGGAAATGTGATCCATGAGATTAATGATGAGGATGAGGAGTTGCAGCGTGTGTTGCATATGTCTCGAGAGGAGGAAGCATTTGCGAGGCGGGTACGTGAGCAAGGAGGACAAGTATGAGCATGGAGGTGGTTCATCTCAACCTATGGACGAGTGGTTCATCTCGTGGTGGTGGATTGCTTGGCATGCTTAGACGTGCTACATCCGTGAGGGGAAAGGAGAAAAAGTTCAAACTAGGATTGATACTTGGACCTTGGACGGCTAAATCTAAGTCCTGGGAAAACTTCAATTGGAAGAGCTTGGTCTAAATGGTTCCACACAGAAGCCATCGCTGGTAGGAAGGCCGATAGTCCTTACTTTAAAGCCGCGATCAAGGAGACACAACGATGGGGTAAATTGAACATGCATTTATTTGAGATATGTTGTTTATTTATTGAACATGTATAGATTGATATGTTCTATTTTACAGGTGAGGGCATTGCAAGCCCAGTTGGATTTGAGATAGATGGGGTATACTTAGATGGAAATGAAGAGGATATTAAAAAGCAGTTTGAAAAATTCAAATTAGAGTGGCCAACTCATGGAATAACAGCTTATGTGTGATTCATGGACGGGACCAACAGGGATGAGCGTGATCAACTTCATGGTGTATTGCAATGGGGTAATGTATTTTCACAAATCTGTTGATGCCACTTGGACATAGCCAGGATGCAAAATTTGTATATGGGGTAAGTTATTGTCATTGCATGTTGAATTATTTATTATTTCATGATGATAACATACTTTTTTGTTTCTTATAGGAAATTGAAAAAGTGGTGAAACAGCTCGTCCTCAACATATTGTTCGATCATCACCATAATGGATCAAACTATAAGAAGGCATGCAAGCTGCTACAACGTAAGTATCCCATTGTGTGGCCCCATGTGTTGCTCATACGATAAATTTGAGATGTTGAAGTCCATTGGTGAGTTTCCGTAGCACAAAGCCATGATTGAGGCACCTGGTGAGTTTGTCGTTATCGTACAATCACAATAAGCTTGTGGACTATGTTCCTGTGAATGACACACCAACCTCCAGAAAGCTTGCACTACGCGCTTGTGTCTCGTTGTTGTTCCTCCAAAGGGTTGTGAGCGTAATTGGAGTACATTTGCTTTGATCCACACAAAGGTGCGCAACAAGTTGTCTCACAGTGCTACACAAGTTGGTCTATGTTAACTACAATCTACGTATTCGATCGAGGAAGTTTTCAGGTACAAGCCACTGTATGATGATCCCCATTTCATCGTACCAATGGAACTTTCTTGTGTGATCAAACAAATCCGATACTAGGATTACTCTGAGAATGGCTGCCCAATGCCGATCCAAGATTGATGAGGAGACCACCGAGATGACACTCCTATGCCATCTTAGATGTGGTGGTTCAAGAGGACACTCCCCACTGATCTTCAAATTCATCGGCACTTCTTCTCTTGTTGAATGGGCCGATGAAAATGTTGGTGACACACATATTGGTAAGCGTAAAATGCAATCCGACGGAAGGAGAAAGGCAAATAAGAAACAATTAGAGAACAAATCAGAGGATGATAGTGACGGCTAGTGATGAACAAAGTCCATCTTATCAAGAGTTCCATGGGATAGCAGCTCTCTGCACCTCTCGCATGGCACCTCGGGAGGTGCCATGGTGGCACCTCTGCTCCAATTCTGGTACCAAATATCCAATTCACAGTACTATTAAGATAGAATATTGCATCATACAAATTCTTTGGTTGTTCACTAATCCTTGGCTTCCTTTTGTAGCTTATAACATTTCACTCACGCAACGCAAGACCAAGATCATGGTCGCCCACAAACACAGAGATCAATTATTCTAGGGCCTAATACAAGGTAGGCAACATCATCTTGGAACTTTATACTTCTCCTCACACAGCGTAGCTGTCCTCCTTCACCACAGTAGCCTCTTCCTTATGCCCATGGTTACCACCGACATCTTGCTCCCGCCACCACACAACCAAACTCACCTCTAAATTGGGTGTACGAGCAGCAAAGATCCTGATTTTACAACATGTTGTCGACGATGGCAAACAACTCACAGGACGGGACAAAGCTGGAATGAATTAAGCAAGGCGATTATTAATACCGTGGAATTGCGCTAATGTCAACCGAGGAGTGTTGCCAACCTGCATGGTACTCACTGCCCATGGACTTGAGTGCAAGTCATATGAATTTGTGTTGAAGTGTAATGATCAGTGTATGAATTTATGTTCTAAATATTGCTGACAACTCTGGGACTTGTATTAGATAATATAGTTGTGCCTATGTCTAATAACTCTATTTGACTTCTATTTGGACTATTTATGCCTAATATTGTTCTTTTTGTTACTCTAGAAATCGAATGCAATTTTTTCGCTACGTTGTGCTATTTCTTTTCTTTTCAAATTTTATTCCGCCATTAATTTCACGCAACCCACGGATAATCCTGGCCGACTGCCTAAGACCGACAAACCACTATAATCCCATTTGCCACCCACGAGGGCACAATCAATTTTGTCCGCTAATCGCCGTTTTTCCTGCTTTCCAAGCAATCCCGTGGCTGGCCGGAGCGGTTTCGACGTCTGCTCGCCGTCTCAACCTTGGTACGCGACTCTCGCTGGGTGTAAATGGAGAACCGAAAGCATAGGACCAGATCCAGCAACAACCGGAGGGCGCCCGGGCGGAAGCAGGCTGAGGTGCTAGTGACGGGGAGGGAGGCGGCGAGATACTGACTCCGATTGGGGAATTTGAAACGAGGGCGCGTTGCGTGAGGAAAGGGAAGAGTCTCCGCGTCTGGTAGCAGCCTTTTTTTTTCGTTTAAAACATCAGCTGGAGTACGCACGAATTTACAAATCTTTGTTTTTTTTTGGCCGTCGTCGATCAACAACACGAGTTGCATTCCCCTTGATCGACAGAGAAATGACTAACATCAGAACTCACAGCAGGTTTAACTAAAAAGAGGCTACAGCTAATCCGCAGATGCTGCCATACATTGAAAATTGACAGCATATCCTCGCAGCATATGCATTACAGGGCTAAATGCACAGTTTTCTGGGACGTTACAACAAATGGTCCGGTTGTCCACTGCCTAGTTACACAATACACATGCTCAGTATGTGTTCTGAGGATTGAATCGCCTCCTACCATCGCGCTTGTAGTACGGTGTATCATCTATGGTCCTCCTCACGTATTCCATGAAAGGCTGGGGCGTACGAGGTGAGAGCTGACCATTGGCTGGGGACGCAGGATCAGCCGTTGCAGCAGGTCTGCCTGCTGGTGCCGGTGTTGTGGGCGCTGCATGCCTCCTTGGTCCCTGTTTAGTTGGTTTCTCCAGTAATTTCATGAAGAGCCAAATAGTAACCACTGGCACAACAATGCATGTGAGAATAACAGCTAGTGTGGTTATGCCTGATGCCGGTGGCTCAGCTTTTTCTCCAGTGTCATAGATGATTTCAACTTCCTCAGTCTGGCCTGCATAAGGGAAAAGGAAACAACCATCCAATCAGCTTTGGCAAACGTAACTTGAATTTTATAATATTGCATGAACGAGAATCAGTTTGCTAAACTGACTTGTTTGGATTTTGGAACCAAGACCCATCAATAGAAAGGTGATTCAGCGTGATTAAACTACAGGAGATACTGGTTTCAGGTAGCCAGCTAATTACAAGGATTCTTTCAAAAAAAAGATTGAACAACATACCAGTGGCTGGAAGAACTATAGTGACCTTGTCAGAGAAAGGTTGGTTTTTGAGTGCTAAGACCTGCAAAAGCATGTACATAACTCAAGCTAGCATTAGAATTGCTTAAAACAACACTGGTAGCTGTTACTCACCTGATAAACAATTTGACTATGAAGACCCTTATTTGTATCGACTCGGTGAACTGACAGTAAATCTTTACCACTCCAGAATAACTCGACATCTGTTGCAGGAAGAGCTTCAGAAAAAGCATAGCTGAAGGTAAAGAAATTCTATTCATAAAAATCAATAAGCTTTTTCATACCAGTATTCCCACCAATAGTAATGACACTATGATTGCTACTTGGAGTCAAATTTAACTGCATGGAACAGCCACCTTATCAGTGGAAACCAAAGGAGTTAACAATTTCACGTATAAAATAGAGGGAAGGAAAGAGTACTACCTTTGGCTGTTCTTTGATGTAAAATCCTTTCACAAATAGGGCATGCACAGATCCTGTAACCTTCGGATCTTCTTTCAGATTTGCATGAACTAAAATGTGTAGAAATCCTTCCTTCGAGTTCAACTTCGCTAGCAACAGCTGTGAAGGTGAATATGGATGAAATATGCAATAGGATTTCTTCGCCGCATGATCAAACCATGGCTCAACAAACCTAAGGGGGCAACAAAAGGGAGATTCTATTAAGATTCTGGAGGTTGAGCGAGTCATGTGCCTGATTATGCGACAGAAACATACCCAACAAAAGAAGGTTCAATCTTGCAATCAAATGGGACATTCACAGAGGATCCAGTACTGTGCTCCGAATCACTAATTACCAAAAAAAGAACAGAAAGGAAATGTCATCAAGTGAATTATACAAAATGTAAGCACATACCCTATGACAAGAAATAGTTGAAGATGCATGTAAAGTTCTCCAGTATAGAAATATGTTTCATTGCGACTACAATCCTATATATTACATGCAATCTATAGTCTTAAAGCTCCTGAGAGAAAGAAAAGAACCACAGCAGCAAACTTATGAATATATAAGAAAGCAAGTTTTCAGATTTTTGTGGTCCAACCATGTGCCTACTGTACAGTGTAATCGGCAGTTCATGAAAAATGATGTAAAGGCATTTACAATGATCACTAATAATAGAGTAGCTTCAGCTTTGACAATACTATTTTCAACAAAAATGCAGAAGAAATATTATGACATGAGCATGACAAACCTAAATCTCACAGAGAACTTGTATCCATCAGGTGGGCCAGCAGCATTAGTCAGTATCCCCGAAGGAGCATCAATAACTATCTGATTCACCTTGAGCACAGTGACAGTAGTTTGCAGCTTTAGATTTGAACCTTTGAAGATTACTGTTTAGAAAGAGAGAACTTGTCAAAGAACAATAACAATAACAATAACAATAATAATAATAATAATAACAATAATAATAACAACAACAACAACAACAACAACAATAATAATAATAATAATAATAATAATAATAATAATAATAATAATAAAGAAAGAATGGCATCAAGTTGATTTGACCACATGTGTGTATACCTTCTGTTACACCTTCACCACGGGCATGTGCTTCACCAGTTATTCGATTAACATGCACAATATTTTCATTGCTGCTCAACCAGTGACCCGATCCGCGTATATCCATGCCTACAAAAGTAGCATAGTTATAAAATATACAGTAACAAATATTGACACACAAATAGCCACAAAAATATTGAATATTAAGTAGCTAACAAGTATCAGTAGTTTCGACCATCTGAAGATTTTTTTTCCTTAATCAACCATATGCTAACCATAATAATATTTGAAGAGCAAATACCACAAAAGTAAAGATAAATTTCAATGATTGGCCAGGGGAAACTGGAAAGCTAACAAGAAAAATGATTTCAGTGAACATACTGTCTCCAATAATAGTGAAGTTCAGGTGCTGGCCAGAATGAAGGACCACATCCCTAGGATACATCTGAGCGCCAACAGATACCTATCGAAGTGACACATGAACAGTAAAAATGAGTATTTCACTGCACGTAAGCAACTTAAAAAGCGATAAGTATGTCATTATTGTTTCTATGATGTTTGGTTAGTCTAGCGGCATGGCCCAATATTGATGTACACTGTTGGTGATTGTTTTGGCACGCCATACAAAATAGGTTAAACTTGCTGCTACAGAAGAATGCTCCCTAATGTGTTTCACAAAGAAATGAAACAGTAAATAATTATTCATGTCTAGGAAGAAATAACTCAATGATGTATCAGCATTTAGCATAAACTGAAGCTACATATGTATGTAACAAAAAATATACCATTATGAAATCCGCTTTCTTGGGAATATGATTTATCTGCATCCTTATAAGAGCAGTCCCAGGACCTCTTGCCTTATGAAAGAAAAACAAGAAAGAAAATATCAATTCATGAATACAGTTTGCATAAAAGACTGAAAAGTTAAGCATACTCAAGGTAAAACAATTATTGTTGTGACAATATTCCTGAAATGAGCAGACACATGTGTGCCATGACATACCTGAATCACAAAGCGCTCATGTGTACCATACGAACCATTACCATCTTTTGGCATGAGAATGGACACAACATCAGGATAATTTGTCTCAATTTTTACAGGGGCCACTCCATTTGCTTCACTGAATATATAACCTGATGAAAGATGGTATTACGAAATTAAATATGTAAATTGAAAATGTAAAATATCAAATGACTAAAAGTATAGATCTACCTAATTCATCAGCATATTTTATATCCAATTCAATTCTATCATTCACAGAGAGATAGGCAATCTGGATCGATGATTCCGATGCAGCTACTCGTACTTGTGCAACCTGAACAATAATGATCACACCATCAGCATATAAAATGAATCGGTTATGCGATATTAATTATAACCTGAACAATATGATCACACCATCTTCACTTATTAGATATACAGAAATCAGCAAAAAATACATTAGTAACCCCCAAGTCTTGGACTACTTGGAGGTGATCTTCTTTTAAGCTCCTTTGGCATTGTGGATGTGTGGCTTTCTTAAAGCAAATATATTTTTGCCCTTCGAAACACAAAATTAAATGCCTCAGAATTAATACCAAAAAGACAGTAAAGAATATTGTGAACCTTTTTTATTCAATGGCATACAGAGCAAACATGATAGCAGTAAAAGGCTAGCCCTCAATAAAATGACAGGATACCACAGCAGTTGTCTCCCTTACTGTACAATGCATAATTTATATGGCACAAAATGGTAGTCATATGTATTTTAAAATATATCACTAATTGTTTGTCACAAAACTTCTATACTTATAGAGTATTTTTTTTTTTATCAAACGCTTGTCCTAACAAAATGCACTGTGCCTCATAAAGATGGATGGATGGAGTACTCAGGAGTGTGCAGTAAAAATAATGAGTTTCAGTATCCCACCTCAGCAACTCGTAGACATGATGCTACTTCCGTTCTTCCAGTTGAGTGATCTTTTGCTTGAATACAATCAACTGCATTGCTCTCTCCAGTCCTAATTTTACTTCCATCAATTGTGCCAGAATCTTGGATCACAGAACCACTTCTACCACTGCCCCTAAGTAGCGAATACGCTACAGAATTATCATGGTCATGTGAGTCTGGTTCTCCTAAGGAATTCTCCGATCCAGGCAAAAGGCTTGAAGTAGTGTAAAATGGTGGTAATAACCAGGTTATAGGAATTCCAAGTGCTAGAGGAGGATCTGGTACCACCAGAATGGTCTTGGAAACATTGTAAGATACAACAGATCCAGAAGTTCCAGGTAGCAAGAAATCACAAGTAACTAAGATGGAAATTGTGGTTTTCCCAGCAGACCTGTCACAAGAGTAGGGGAAAAATATATTAGGCCTTGCTACGCGGTCTATTAAATATATATCCGGATATTATATTATTTTCTATACCAAACCAAGATTTTTCATGCTAAAAAAAGAGAATTAATTTGTTATATTTCAGATGGTCCTAAACAAAAAAGGCAACGTATCCTATGAGAACCAGATTCGTATGAGAACTATGAGAACTCCAATCTGGGTCACATGATCTTGAATCAAGTGTTGGGAAGGCTATACTGTACCAAACCCTAGTCCTTTTGGTGCTTGAGAGAGAGAGAGAGACGAGCACCGTACTTGATGAGATCGCTGGTGCTTCTGAATAGTTTACAGATTAAGTAATAAGAATGGTACCCAAACTAAACATAATTTCTGGAGCAAAGTTACTTTCAGTGTAATTTGAGAACTGACCATTAATAACACTCCTACACTAGGGTTCATATTAAGGAACTCAGTTATACAGTCCATTTCACTCTGTTGTTTCGTGCAATACCTTCCAATCACGTGATTGGTAAAAGAATTGCTACTACCATTGGAAAACCATGGATAGTCTTTTCCTTCTGAATATAGTCCTTGATCAACTTTGTATTGCCAAGATCTAGCTGATTGGAACATCACCACCTAAAGAACACAATGTTAGTACAGATTAAGTTTAACAAGGAAACAAGAGCAGTATTCAGACCTTCTCATCTGCTATCTTCCAACTGTAACTCTGGCAAGTTTCATAGAAGGAAAATAGATCCCCCTGGAATGCAATGTCAGGTTAAATGAGTGGCATATACTTACAAGATAACAAAGTGGAGATCAAGCCCACCTTAGGCAGAGATGGATAAATTGGCATGCTGCAACCGACACAAAGACGGTCACTTTGAGTATTTAATATCATATCCACTGGGATATCCACTTCAACTCTTCCGAAAGCTTCACAAATGAAGGTACCTCCATTTGCCAAAACAGCAGCACGTACAGTCTAAATAACAAAATAGTTTTAAAAAATGGTACAATAGTTCAGTACGATGAATCGGCAATGAATCCACATTAAGTAATAAATGATTTCAGAAGAGTGTGCTTACAGAGTTCCCGACAGCCCTTGCAGACAGCTTTCCAGTAGTATTTTGAACTTCCACAATGTCCATATTCAGACTTGAGTACTCAATGGAAATACCAACTTTAGGACCACCTTTAACGGAAAGCTAACAAGAGAAAGGCAGAATTCATGACCCATTTTGTTCTTGATATAAGTAAAACTAAAATGTTAACGAAGTGGGACAGCACGTGCTAGCAATTTGTCCGTTTCCAAAAGAACATACAAATTTTGTGGGAATTTATATACAGCTGGCATAAATCTATGGAAAGAGACAAAGGTATTAATGATTACCACAAAAGAAGCACCCGGAGTGAGGTAGATGTACTCAGGATGTATTTGCAGTGGTTTGTACACTTCCACCTTAACAACCTGACTCAAAACCCTTTGTCCAGAGTATTGCTTAGTACTAACCTGAAGATAGGACGTAATACAGGGGTCAGCCAGTAAGCAGCTGAAGTTTAACATACATCTAGTACTCGTATCAACTTACATAAAGAGACGTCATTCCAGCTTTTGCAGCTTTAATTGAAAATTTTGGCCCATCCATCAACTCGTGTGGACTAACAAATTCCAGAATCTCATCACCAAGATGCAACTCAAGGCCCATGTACTTGTACTGCAAAAGTGAAAATACAATGGTAACTGTAACAATTCAATGTGCAAAGACCACAGGAAAGGCATTCGATTGCCACAGTATAAAAAATTAAAAAAGGAAAAGGGATGGTGGAGACAAATGAAACCATACATGAAGGTTTACACAATAATATGGGCATATTATTTTCAGGAAAAAATAATTGTATTTAATTGAATACAGCTGCAAAGAATCCAAAGAGTGCCAGCTAAAAATATGAGCATGCTAAAACAAGATTTATTTCACACAGTGGGGGTTTTCCCTGCTGTTCCTCAGTTCAAAAAAAGAAAAAAGATTTACTCAAATGAACACAAATTGGCTGATAAAGTACCTAAATGAACCGAATATACAAGATTCAAACATTTTTTTTTTCTCGGATACGCAGGAGAGCTGCGCATCATTATATTAAGAAGAAAAAGAGGTCCAAAATAGACCGTACAGGCTGCCCGCGGGCAGTGTCATTACAAAACTAGAGATTCAAACATGAGATAAATATATCAATAAGTACCTGAGAATCTCTAAATACTTGACCATCTTGGGTGCCAGCCAAAATTTGAAAATCTTTTGTGCTACCTTCCTAAAAATCATTAAAAAAATTAACATGTGAATAAAATATAATCATAATAAAAGAGTATATCCGTTACCATAAGGCTGATGTGATCTTCAGCTACTATCTGAATCCAATCAACATTTGCAACTCTAACCTGCAATAGACAACACAACACAAGCATGAAACTTGTCAATTGGAAATAAAGTGGGGTAAAAGGAATATTTGCTGGGTGATGAGAGTTGATTTGGGAAGAGTGGGTGACATATAAATCCCATAAATCAATATCCCAAGAGAAATGCCAAATAAAGTATGGAGAAGACAGGTCCAGAAGATGGCGCCCATTTTACCAATACAAACATGGTACTACCTATATCCACAATTGCCAGCATTTCTGATTGTGGTAAAAGTCAAACTTTATAAATTTGAGCAATCTTTCTAAAAATAAATTCTTCCACATAGAAAGAGATACATATGATGATGGTTGCTTTTAGGATGAACATACTATTACAAATTTTATGTTGTCAATCTTTATGAAAAACTTGCTTAAGTATGAAAATAAAGGAGAGAATTGGAAAGAAAAGTGTCAGAGCAATGTACCAATGAACGAGTCGTTGCTCTAGGAGAAAGGCCAATATCCTGGATTGTCACAGTAGCACTGCCTAAGCCGCTAGCACCAAGAATCAATTGAGAGCATAGGGTTTTTCCCGGATGTCGAACAACTTGCACTACTTGTGTGTCATTGGTAGAGGCATCCAGGGAGCATGTCCCACCACTAACACTTAAGCTTTCCTGCAGCACAAATGCATAACGGCAAAAATTCTATTTTGTATCATGCCCTAGAAGAACAAAAGAAGAGACTATTACATACCTCTGCTTCAGGATGGAAAACTAACAATACAAACTCTGGAGTGACTTTCAAAGAGGAAACGATCTGTATGAAGCATATGTTACGATCACTATCGAAAAGAATCATAAAAAGTATTCATTAGAAAATGACCAATCAGATTACCTGCAGCTGAATAGCATCTGTGAGACTGTCTTGTGCCTTTACTGTAGCACGCACAATGCACTGCAGGTTCAAATAATGAAAAAAGTATGAAGTGGGACATCTATATCTAAGGGAAACAATGAATCTGCAAATGAAGCATAATGCATGGGAGTGGTTAATGCAAAAACAAACAAATCAAAGTCCAAAACAGTTTTTTGGCCCATGAAGTACTAACCAATCCTGTTGAATTCTGTACGACAAGAAATTTCTCCCAAGCTGACTCATCTTGCATTTCATCAGCTTTGGCTTCATCAAAGTAAGCAAGCCCTTCACATCCAGTGACTTGCCAGTTCAGGCAAAGAGAAGATGAATTGGCAAAAAATCTTCCATTGTCATGGATACCCGCAGCAGCTAGCCGTATGGTTCTTCCATTTGAAATTACAACAGGAGAGGATTGCATTCTATCAGGACCACGGTCAGCTTTGCTTGCGGCTTCCAAAATATCAAGTCGATTTTCTGTTTAGATGTCAAAATGGAAAGATACTCCCATTTAGTAGTCATCAATGAAGTACAACAAAGATGTTCGGTAAAGGCATGTTGCCAATTAACATTCAAACTGGAATTTTAATAAAAAGAAGAAATTACCTTTTTCATTAGCTATAACTGTTATGGCAGAAGGAAAATCACAAACAACAGCAAGCTCTGATTTGGCTATAGCAGGAACAGGGTGATCTTTCCCAATCATGTTTCCACGTGAGAACAGCAGTTTCTAGGAAAAAGATAGATGATTTCATATATTAAGCAATGTATTAGAACTGATAGTAACATGATGGAGATGAATGGAAATGCAAACATCCATCCCATTTACTTACATAGCTCACTTTACTTCGGCAAGATACTTTGTACAGTCCACTAGATAATTTTTGCAGAGCAGTCGAACCAGTAATTTGATTATTTGATTCAGCAATAACATCAACCGTTTCAATAAAATCCACACCTTGGTCCCACTGCTCAGGCCCTCCAAAGAGAAATACATCCATTGTTGATCCAGGAACCAAGTACAGTTCCTTCGGAGAGTTGCTATCCATGGTTTGAGTCCTACTATGTATTCCAGATAAGTCAAACCAATACCCACCGAATTGGTTTCCATTCCCACCTTGAAGAACCATAAGAGGATAATATGCAGCAACTTTCGAAGTTGCCTTCAGAAGAATAGGTCCAGTAAATGTATCCAAATCAGAATTTGAATCAAAGGAGAATGTTGCTACTACTGTGGTTCGGCCAGCAGTAGACGCGTTAAGAGATATCCAGGCACATGGGTTGCTATTTTCTCCCAAAGAACCAGCATTGTGTTTTAGGTCTTCAATGCTTGAAGCTTCAGCATTGTGAAGAATCTGAAAGGACTCATTCTCAGACAGTAGATTCCACCTTATGAACGAATTAAAATGATCACATCGCGAGAAGGAGTATCCTGTGAAGAGAGAAGAGACACATCAACAACAGTAATTAGAAGAACAGAACAGCTGAAAAATTAATCAGCTATCTTCATGCTACAAAACTGATGGAAGTTTAGCATAGCTTTTCATTACAAATAAATGAAAACTATGGTCATGTCTAATCTTTTAAGTGTGCACCAGTATTAATAAGACTTTTCATGTTGCTTGCAGACAGAGTATGCAAGAAAAGTTAGCAGGAATGAAAGGTAGAATTCTTGTATGATTATCATTTAGTAAGACTCGTGCTACTTACTAAACTTATCTATGTTGTATAACAGAGGGGGTATCAGTTCAATCAAGTAAACTACCATTAGATGTTTTTAGTGCCACAGCAGCATGAAGTTGCGTTCCAACAGGCACCTCCACAGGAAAGACTGGCAATATAGACAGTACTGAAGGAGTGGATACTTCAACAATGATCTGCATTACCAAGTAGACAAAATGAGTAAAGGAATTTATATTATAACTCATGATGATTAGTATCATGTTGCGTGAAAGCTGAGCTAAACTTTGGATGTAGGTAGTATTGTGCAGTGAAAGAAAAATAGTTCAGGAGGAAAAAGGATAACTGTGGAGAAAAAATAGAGAGACAAACCTCATCAAAATTCAGGAAATCAAACACAGAAACTACTCTGATGACAGCATGGCCAGGCCTTCTAGCACGCACGATACGGGAGTCAGACACAGAAGCAACACGCTCATCAGAGGAAAATAACCTGTAGTCATCTGGCATCTTACCACAACCTTCAAAATACAAAAATATCAATCAAGTCAATTTGCAAAAAAAAAGTGGGTAAAAAATAAAAAATAATAATCAACCTCCAATTGCTTTCAATTCAATTTCCTGATAAACTCCAGGAACCCATGGAAGGTGAATAACATTGGAGTTCTCCAAATCTTCATCCCAGAATGCCTTCACCTTAGTACAAACATTAATTTCTTGCAGCAGCTTGAGAACCTAATGTGGAATGTGCCAATCATGTAATCAGCAAACCATGAATACGTTGCTTGTGGAACTTCCGAAATCATCCAAGCAAGCACCACAAGAGAAAACAACATAGTAAAATGTGTTGACAGTACCTTTGCTGGTCCAGATGCCTCTGATTGGTATGTTAAAGAAGCAAATAAGTCTCCTTTCCCCTGAGATAAAGGACTTAGCAATCTTGAAGTTAGCATTTCATTGGAATCTATAGAATCGTCTGGTATCTGTGACAAGTTCCAGAATTCCACAGTACTGCTCTCTATTTTCAGCTCATTTTCCTACCAGGAAAAAAAAAGAAAATTATATGCATATAGAAATATCAGAATGAAAAATGAATTCGCCATAAAAAAAACTTGTCACATGGATGCAATCAATTTGTGTACATATGTGCTAGACAGAGTAATGCATGAGTGCAGCAATTATCTGAGTGAACTAATGGAATGTGATTATTATGGCAAATCCATCATGAGGCAGGCACTTGTGATGGCCCATGTGATTTAAATGCTGAAGTTACTAAGATACGCATACTAATCAGTGAAACCCAGCATTGCAACTGAATAGAAACTTATGATGCTCAGGGCATGTCTTTTGAATTTTTTCTGCTAAATATTAAAAGATGGAGTAAATGATCTTTCTTGTCACATCATCTATCACATAATGATCAGCGGAATTTGGGAAGCTGGAAGTGTAGAGTTACACAGGTTATCTTTAAATTAATCTTGGAGATATTTTCCATTCCCAAAAATGTTTTTACAGATCAAATCAATATCTGTGTAGTATCCATGCATCTAGGCATCTAGCAGTAGGTAACATATAAAGACAACAGGGAACCAAATCCATCAGATGAAAAGTACCTCTGTAATGGATATTTCCCTGGCATCAAATCCCTCTGCAAATGCTTTTGCGAGGACCTTGTACTTTTGTCCAGGAAAAACGTACCAAACTTTTGAGGATGGAATATGTGTTGCCCCATGAAGATGGGAAGAATCATCCATAATGGGAATCAGATAAAGAAAGAGTGTCCGTGGAATAACAACATGTACAGATGATACTTGTTCATGACCAGAAACTCTTGTGTCTTCAACAACCACCTCCGTAAAGCCAAGACTTAAAGCACGTAAGGTACCCAAAGAGCTATCCACTTGGGCCACAGAAGAATTTGTCGCATGCCATCGATGATATCGTGATGGCAAATTAACCACTAGTGAAAAATGTAGAAAATGAAAAAGGATGTGTTAGCATATAGGAGCACTGCACCAGACGTATGAAAATATAGAGAAAACAGTTTCTTTTTTTCCCGATAGGTGCCACTAAACCACCGTACATTATCTAATATCAGATTACCTGAAACCTTAACACCATTTTATTGAAAAACTTGCTCATTTGTTCCCTGAATAAAAACCTGTATGCCTTATATGATATCGTAAATCATAAAAAAATTGTGATACCCTTCATATCTATTCTATTATATGGCATGGCACCAACAAATGATTTTGCACACTAAAGATAAATAATTTGCATTCCTGTTTCTCAAAATAATTTACATTATTTAGCTGGCTCATTTACATTATTTTTTGTCAAAATGCTTAATTGTGGATAAATTACCTTGAGCAACTTTTTGTCGAAACACTTTGAGCTTAAACTTCACCAAAACACCTACAGTCACGAGGACTGGTGATGGTGGCTCCAGTGACATGGCTTCAGCAACAGTCAATGTGATTGTGTCAATCACATGCTCAAACTGAGGCTCAAGTAACTGAGCTGAAACAACCTCTTGACCAATCTCAATGCCCTTCACCACAAATAAATCTGAACCAAGGTTCTGCACAAGTACAGTAAACGAATTCAAAAAATGATATGCAACTGAGAGAGTGCTGGACATAAGAACATCTAGGTTAAAAAAATACCTTATCTTCTAGCTCAAACCGTACATTCATATCACCACAGAAGCCACTACAGTCACTTAAATGTGTTTCTTTCAGTGGAATATGAACAAGATGATGGCTACTGTTATCAAGCATCCTCGGGATAAGCTGCCACGAAAACTGTAATCCCACCAATGACGAGAATACATTTTCTGAATAGAAAAGGAGTCAAATTAATGTGTTAAATGAAAGACATTAGTCCATAAAAATATGAGAAGTAGCCCGTCTGAAAGCAAGGCTAAGAAAACTATATCAATGAGACAAAAACTATTCCACAAGGAATTTCTTATGCAGACAAGATTCCAGTGAAGTAGAAACTTAAAAGGTAATGCAAATTGATAATTGACAAACAGGGACAATATCTAACTGTATAGAGGGAAATAACATAGCAAAAAGAGAATCTACAAAAATACTATTTACTTTACTATTAACATTAAATGGACTAAAAGGAAATTATAAAATTTAGACGGATCCAGCAATCAATAACTATGATAGTCCATCACCACTGTTCAAAACAAATATCATAATGCATAGAAAAGCAGTACCACTGTTGCTTCATATAGTGATACTTCCCCTATATAAGAGATGTGAGAAGAGAATGTTCAAAAATAAAACTACGGCAACTTTGTTTACCAAGATGGAAAAGTATAAATAAATTACCTTCACCATCAAAGGCATGCACACGCAAAGTGGCAATCTCATCTAGGTCAATTTTCACAGCATGATGGAAAATCCTGATCCGAGAGATCTTGTCAACAAAAACCTTGCAGTGTATGGTGATTCCACTGATAGCATCAGTCGCATAGACAGAAGTCTCTCTTCGGCCACTATAAGGGGCAATTGACGCCAGACGTGCACTAGTCGAGCATCTGCTAGTGTCATTGTACTCCGGTTGAACAGAAATGATGTCATGATGATCCCATGACCTGAAAGCAAAAGAAATTAAGCATTTTAACTTCCTCATGTCGTGAAATGGAAACTGTCGATAACTCAATATTTCAGTGGAGGACAGAAACATGGTCCAGAAATGGATTCTGAATTTTCAAACATTCTTCTGCGACCGTGTGGAGACCCCTCAACAAAGTACAATAGTTTGCCAGAGCACCTAGTACTAGGTAGCTTTTTATGTCCATTGCTTGTGTAGCATGAACCAAGGACAGTCATACAATGCCAGTGAATTTGTTTCAGATCCCACTCCTCAGTAGTATTCACTAACTTAATCAAAGGTGTACATAAATACCAGAACAGAGCTAGAGTTGTGTTTGCAGTCACAAACAGTGGCCAAGTAACAGAGACCACAGTTCTAAACCATAATCGAATCAAGCAATGCTACAACAGAGCAACTACAGTACTAAACCATAATCGAATCAAGCTTCGCCAGCAACAGGACCACATCAGGTGACTCGGTAACTATCCCAGGATGCAAGGGAGCAAATTGTGGGACAAAAACACACCTCTAGGCACTAGCGGCGGCAGGAATCAAGCCCTCGATTGAGCCCCACGAGGCACAAGCGGCAGAGAAAGCGCATCGCCGTGATTTGGAACGACACTCCACACCACAGCAAGCGATTAAGATAGGGGCGAGAGCTTTAGAGAGCATACCATGAGAAGCAACCGTCCCCACCGATGAGGCGGTACTCGACGGGCTTGGTCATGCGCGGGGGTAGCAGCACGCTGAGGTCCGCCATGTGGGGCCCGCCCGCGGGGCTGGCAGCGGCCGGCGCGCACAGCGCCACCGCCATCACCACCGCGACCGTCGCTACAACCGCCGCGGCGGGCGGCGGCGACGGTCCCATCGCCGCCGCGCGAAGCAGCTTCTGGAACCCACTGCACTTCTGGAGTCCGGCCACTAAACCCTAGTTGGAGAGGAGGAAGGGTTTAAGGGGAGGAGGAGAAGGGGAAGGTGGGGAAGCGAGCGAGCAGCGGAGCACGCACGAGGAAGGAAAGGTGCTTTGTCTTTAAGGCAAAAATGGGACGGGAAAGGCCGAAGGGGAGGGAGGGGCCTTTGTGTGGAATCCTTCCTCTGTAGTACTCTTTACTGTAGCATAATAAAGTATAAACCCGGGTAATTAGGGGAGTTGAAGATTCACGAGAGAGAGTTTAGCCTTGGTAATAACTGGGGAAGGGGGCGTGGTAATTCGGCGGTCGGCGCTGCGCTAGTGGCGGGTTGTCGTGGAGGCGTGCCATTGGCCAGCACAAACGGAAACCTTGCGTGCACCCTTGTCACGAGGAGGACTCAAGGCTGCAAATGCGAATCCAGATCCAGCGGCATTGCATTGGTCGGTGGTCTGCTGATGTTGACCGACAGGCAGTCGGGAGTTGCTGACCGGTGGTAATGTGACATACTCTCATTCTGTTCTTAAATTATTGATTTCGTTGATTTTTTTGTTATGTTTAATCATTCGTCTTATTTAAAATATTTCTTCAAATATGTGAAATTATAAGTTATATGGCAACTTCCATTGATAATAATCTATTTGATAATCCTTAAACTTTTTTGAATAAGATGGTCAAACGTACCAAAAAAATTCAACGGTGTCAACAATTTAAGAACAGAGAGAGTAATTAGAAACGAGATATCGTTGAAACACTGTAGCAAAATTTGTGAGATGGTAAGTAGCAAAACACAAAAGATCTTTTGGACATATGTAAATTATTGTTTTCATTCAATATTTAGCTATTTATATGTTAAAACAAAAGATGTAGACTGATCTACAAATATTTAGTAGCAAATTTAAATAATGATCATGATATAAATTGAGATCAATAATTCCAAAATTTCACTTCTAAAATTTAATAGAAGTGAATCCGATTAACAAACTTTCTTGGAAGATTACCCGAGCAAGCAAGTATCAAACTGCTCTGACAAAATGATGTGCTAGGGGGAATTTTGATGAGAATAGAACAAACAAAGTAGAATTTAGTTTTTTTAGTGGAGCATTTATAGGTTTATGAATAAATAGTAAATACATAGCCACGTCGGGAATAAGAATACAAATGACATGATGTCGCCAACCGGAGGAACTTAGGAGTGCAAAAATTATAGTTGGCTTTAAAGGAATAATAGAATTGAGATGCATAGTGCAGGGAGGGCTACTTTTTTATGTAATCAGTACTAATTGAGGAAAATAGTTTTTTACACCTAGTCGTTGTCGATTGAATCTAAAGCAACATGATCCATTACTCTTATACAGGAAACAGATTATGCAATTATAACTCGGGCACAATAAACAAATAAAGTTGTGCATCCGAAAGAGAAGCCAAATGAATCATGTATTCATGAATAGACAAATTGTCCATCTAATGTCTCTGCAAAATTTAGCAGCCCCACATTTCTCCTTGAGCACCATGTAGACCTCTAGCATTGCAGGGTGAATTAATAATGGTTGACAATGGAATCAAAACATGACGATCCTTTGCCTCTTGGCTTAAGTTATATGATCCTGCAATGCAAAATCAATGAAAGAACAAAAACAATTCAAATATAAGATTAACATGTAAAGATAGACAAAAAAAAGGTAACAAAATTAAAAAAAAAAAGTTAAAACAAAAATTGGAGTTTGAACTCGGATCACGCATATCTGTATGCAGGCAGGCCAAACAATAATCATCAGAGATTGTTCTGACAGAAAACAGAAGCATCAAAAAAAAATGTTGCAAAATATGTCAGTTCTTAAAGAAAAATGTTGGTGATAACTAACCTGAACTATTATCCTTTCTTTTAACCACGGCCAGCAGATTCTAGGACTACTGTCAGCTCGTAGTTGAGACATTAGTGGCAGGAGCGTTTCACACATATACCAATGGTGATGATTAATCTGAACAATGTTAACATATGTGTACAGATCAGTGAGGCTAATTTAGCACTGCGATCAATTCAGTTCAATAGTCAGAAGAAGAATTTTCATATACTAGTACTTCAAAAGAACCATTGGTACAACTGTTTCGCCAGTAACACATTTTGCATACACCTTATTACTAAACAGTTGTGTCTTGTTAACAGACAGTCAACCGGTGATGAAACGGTTGAGATAACAAGATAACAGCCGGTGATGAAACAAGAGGTGGGAATGCAGGGTGCGACGAAATACTAATATGCTTTCAGGAACATAAATTATTTTACGTACGTCCTCGACCGCACCCAACTGGAAAACAAAGGCCACATTCATGCTCGAGAGTGTGACCATCTGGCAAGCTGACGGCATGGTGCAGCTGCACGAATTCCTTGAGCAGGGCACGACGGTGAGATCTGTGTAGATATTGCGAGCTTGTTATTTACGGAACCGTTGGAGAGAGATTTTTCATTAACAATATTCTAAATTAAAATGTAGTGAGTGCTTTAAATAACTCTTAGAGCTACTCCTAGCTCCCAACAAAATTCCAAAAATGGCATCCAGGAATTTAATTCATTCAACAGATCCAGTTTAGCTCATGAAACATAAACAAGGGAATTGACAAGTGACAAGGAATTTTATTGATTCATCCATTCATCACAGTAATTGTATTATCACAAAAGTTCAGATGTTCTCCACTTCTATTGGGCAGAGCCCGAAATCGGACAAGATTACCATGTCCAGAACCCATAGTATCAGCACCTTACCCTCCAAAATGATTCCCATCCAAGAACAAATGTACCGACGACCTGAAATTGGGCACTTTACCGGTCAACCTATTGTTTCTGACATCTAAAACTCGAAGGTTCGGGAGTGTCGTGAGACCACTTGGAATTCCCCCGTCAGATGATTATTGGATAGGGTAAGCCTTTCAAGCCCTTTCAAATTAGAAACGGCCGGTGAGATTGTTCCTGACAAGTTGCACTCAGGTAAGCTGATGAAGATAACAACCTTATTCTGATCGCAAACCACGCCACGCCAGTTCAGGCACGGGTTGCCCCCGTCCATGTCCGTGCAACAAGAGGTGGGAGACCAAGCCCAGCGGCTATCTGGAGCAGAGTGGCCACTTGGGGGTCAGCGTCTTTAGATCCCATTTCCGCCGCAACAAGAGAATACGAGAGAACGGCTGTGACTATGACGAGGAGACTTAGCCTCGTCTTCCCCATGATGAACGGAGTGAGGGACTCAGGACTTGGGCACTTGGCTACAAACGCGGTGGTGGGAAGTTTCTCGGGACTGAAGGTTCCTGTCGGTATTTATTGTGGGAGATAAAGGAAGATACAGTACTATTTTGTAAATTTTGTCATCACAAAAAATACTTTATCTTAGCAGCACAAAACAATCTGATTTACTACTATTTTTCTTATAACCTACAATGAATGCTCACCTCTTTTCGTGAGAAAAATGATAACCTTGGAGGCAAAGTCCTGCATGGGATTTCATCAGGGATAAAATATCATGGTAATCCAAAAGGAAAATACCAATCCAAAAATAACTGATATTTCTTACATGAAAACAAAAGATATGGTCTGATCTACAAATATTTATTAGAGCATCTTCATTCTTCAATAGCTATATAAAAAAGAGACTTCCAAAGATTGGATAACAATTATTAGGAGGAAAAAATTATCTACTCCATCAATTTCCAATTTTCAGTAGCCAAATCTTTCAAATCTATGGAGACATCAGTTTTTTTTCTTTTGGTCTATGCTCATGGTATGGTCGTTGCTGTTGAAATTCTCATGCGGGCGTCCTCGCGTTGGTTCCTGGATCCAGATTTTTTTTTCTTTTGAGGAAATGTTCCTGTATCCCAGTTGACCAGATCGATCGGCTCTTGTGGGACTACGGCGGCTGCGTGATGGGTCTTAGTCCAAACATATGAGGCTATCTCCAACCCGCGCCACCTAAATTGAAGACCTATAGACACAAATAGGTAGCCATTTGGCTGAAGGGGCACCACTAAAAAATCTCTATCTCCAACGGAAGACCAAAAAGTGGCCGGAGCTGTCACAGTCGCTGTTGCCAAGCTCTATCTGATGGCCTTCTCGACGGCGGGCTCCGGGCGCGCGGTGGCGGGGAGCGTGATGCCCGCCTCCTCTGGCGCGGAGAGGCACGAGGGCCACTCCTGGAGCACGCATGGGCCCCACGTCCCCGACGGCGGCGGTGAGGAGCACCGGACTCGCACCGGACTCACCCCCGCGCGGCTCCTCCATGGCCTCCGCCCCCGCTGCGCGCGACTCCTCCATGGCCTCCGCCCCGCTGCGCGACTCCTCCCGCTGCGCCGCCGGCCTCCGCCCGCCGGCCCATCCGGCGCCTGCCCACACTGTTTTCTTTTCTCGTCTGTACGGCTCCAGCCCTGGTTGTTTGGGTAGCCAACAGTGCTGCTTCAAATGTAGATGGCGACCTTCAGAGATTTTAGAATGGGTCTCTAATATAGGGTGCCGGTTGGAGATATGTTTTGATGATTTTTGACCCAATTTGGGTTTGGGTCACCGTATGGGACATGGGTTGGAGATAGCCTGAGAAGCCTATTATCGTCGCACTGAGGAGTGAGGACAACCAGAGCTGCCCGTTGTGGCCGTTCGTGATCCAACCTCCAGATCGGCAGACAACACAGGCAGCATGGCTAATCTCAGACAACATATGAAGCTATTGCTCAATATCAGTATGCAGGCAGGTCAATAATCATCACAGATTGTTATGACAGAAAACAACAGCATCAGGAAAATGTTGCAAAAACATATCAGTTCTTACAGAAAAATGTTGGTGACGACTAAACTATCCCTTCTTTTAACCACAACCAGCAGAGTCTAGGATCACACTGCCACCTTGTAGTTGGCACATCATGGACGACAGGAGCATTGCACACATAGGCCCTGTTCATTTCCTGCCCTCTAAAATTTAGAGAATCTTATTATTTACGAATATTTTGATCAATTTAATTACAAAACCTTTTTGATAGATTAGTGCTAATTTTTGAGATGAATCTAATGAGCTTAATTAATCTATATTTTGCTAAAGTGATGCTACAGTAACCGTCTTCTAATCACGACTTAATTAACCTCATTAGATTCGTCTCAGTAAATTAGTCTATGGGTCTGTAATTTATTTTATAATTAAATTTTATTTAGTACTTCTAAATAGTAAGATTCTTATTGATGTGACAGCTATAAAGTTTAGACAACTATAAAGTTTAGACCCCAGGAAACAAACACACCCATAGACCTGAACAACTTAACATGCTTGTGTACAGATCATTAGGCTAATCTAACAACTATGGATTCCGTTTAGGCAAATTTAGCATTGCGATCATTCCAGTTCAATATTCAGAAAAAATGAATTCCCATACCTGAATACAGAACCATTGGTACAACTGACAACTGTTTTGCCCTTTTGCCACATGAACACACTTTGCGTACACCCGATTTGTGAACAGTTGTGTCTCGTTAGGGCATGTACAACGCGTCTATTCACCCCGTCTCCATCATGTACATTTTACAAAATTCCCTCGCTTTTGCCTAGAGACGAAAGGCCCGTCGCCTCGGCGAGGTGACGCCCTCCTCTCGTGCTCCGAGGCGGAAGAGACGAGCGTCGGTCCGTTGTACCAACTCGTCTTCCGAAGCGACGACGCGCTAGGATCTCACCTGGAGCGCAAGCGCGGGAGATTTCCACACCAATTTCACTCCACAAATCGACACTTCTTCCCCAAGTCGGTCTGCTAATTTCCGTCCTCGATTCGTCCTCCTCGGTGAACCATTCCTCGATTAACCGCGGTTGCGTGTTCCTCTCTCACATGCGCACCTTTGTGACAAGGTTTCACCCCGTATTTCGCAGCCAAGCCGCCGCTCGCCGTCCTCGCGCTTACGCCGTCCGCACAAGCACGTCGTCCGACCAAACTGGTGAGTTTTGATGGGGGAGACCTTGTCGGCCAAGCTCCTTGCGTCGTTACGGTCCCGGTGTTACCATTTTCCTGGCACCTTGCGCGTCCCTCCGCACATCGGCAAGCCGCCGTGCTGCAGACCACGCGCAGGTCGGCATGGCCAAAGCTCCAGCACGAGCTGGTGCTGGTGGCCCGGATCTCCTGTAGCCGAGCAGCATGTGGCCCATATGTGGGCTGGATCCAATTGGCTGTGGCTAAATTTCTTATTTATGCTTTATACATTAGCTAAATATTGTAACCATATTTCAAACAGCCACATAATTATATACACAATTCTATTTATAGTTGATCTTAGTAACATACATAATATTTAACTGTCTGCAGACAATAAGATAGTCTATGAGTTGTATGACATATCTGCATGTCTGCTTACATGATCTGTTTAGAGACGACCTCTGTCTCCGGGTTGTATATGACCTTAGGAGTTAAACTCCCACCAGTACCCCAACGGCCATACAACAGGCCTGGACCGCGCCGAACTGGAAACAAAGGCCACGTCCATGCTCGAAAGTGTGCGACCATTGGGCTAGCTGACGGCACGGTCCAGCTGCACGAACTCCTTGAGAGCAGGGCACGGCGATGGGATGCGTACCCCTAGAGCAGCGCGCATGGAGAGGCGGCGACGTAAATTAGGGTATGATGGTGCCGCAGTGCGAACCCCATTCGGCTCCTCGACGGTGGAGCAAAAATTGCTGTTGCCAGTCGCACGCGGACGCCAAAGATCAAAAGATGACAGGCCACGAAACAGGCAAACCCGTGACGGTTTTGGTGCGTAATCAATGAGGACGGGTTGGGTCGATTGGTAGTGCCAAAAGGATGAACTGATGCGATGACAGGAGCAAATTAATTAGGAGAAATAGAATGTGTAAATATTTTTTTTGACCAAAGAATGTGTGTAAATATTGAAAGCATGTTACTTACATACTTTTGGAGAGAGATTTTGCGAACGATGTCCTCAATTAAAATGTAGTGACTGCGGTCAGACCAAAAAGTCTAGAAGTGGCATCCAAGAATTTAATTCATGCCCATCAGATGGAGTTCAGCTTATGAAAGACAAACAAGTGAGAATTGAGAAATGGCAAGGAACTTTATTCATTCATCGCACTAATTGTCTTTTCACAAAAATTCAGAAGTTTCGACTTCTATGGGGGCACCTGCCATGTATAGAGCCTGAAGTCGGACAAGATTGCCTTGTCTAGGACAAACAAACATCAACACGTTATCCCTCAAAATGGTTCCCATCTAAACGCAAATCCACCGATGGCCTAAATTTGGGCACTTTGCCTGTGAGCCCATTGTTTCTAACATCAAGATATTGAAGGTTCGGCAGTGTCGCAAGGCTACTTGGAAGTTCTCCGGTCAGATGATTATTGGATAGGATAAGCACTTTAAGCCCTTTCAAGTTAGAAATGACCGGTGAAATTATTCCTGACATGTTGTAGAGGGATAATTTGATGAGTACAACGGCTTGATTGTGGTCGCAAGTCACGCCCATCCAACTATTGCACGGGTCGCCTCCCGTCCACGTCTGTGCAACAAGAGGTGGGAGACCAAGACCCGCAGCCATCTGGAGCAGTGTAGTCACCTGGGGGTCAGTGTCTTTAGACTCCATTTCCGCTGCAACAATGAGAGAATAGAGAATGGCTATGACTACTACCACGAGGAGACCTGGCTTAATCCTCCCCATCGTGAATGGGTGGGTGAGTTAGAGACTCAGGACTTGGCTACAAACGCGGTGGTCGGATGTTTCTCGGGATTGAAAGGTTCCTGCCGGTACTTATTGTGGGAGATAGAGGGAGAAAGCAGTTATGATATCATGCAAAGAATTAATTACATGATATCGCTGCTACTACTATTTTGTAAACTTTGTCATCGCAAAACAATTACGTTATTTATTTCTTGATATCTTGTGAGCACACAAAAGGATCACGCGATTTTTTATTTCTGATAGCATGCAAAGAATTTTCACAACAACTTTTCATGACAAAATGATAACCTTGGAGGCAAATCCCTGCCAGGGATTTCAGGATAAAATCTACAACCCAAAATATATCACGGTAATCCAAAAATTACCGATTTTTTTATTTAGTAATTCCGGAATTTCGAAGCAGTAATTCAGTGCAAAACTTTTAAAATTAGCAAGGTTTGGTTTGTAGAATAGCGTCCATAACTGGATTATCAAGGTATCCCAAAAATAACCTTTTTAATTTTATACCCATTAACTAATTAATAGTTACGGAATTTCAAAAGTAGTACTTCATTATAAAAAAAACTAAAATTATAGCAAGGAAATTGTGTGGAATAGCGTCCATAACTGGGTATCGCCTTTGTTAACATCCGGCTCTAACACTACTGTTTGCCATAGAGTCCGTAACATGATCCAACCAGCTTGATCAATCTCTCAGAATGATCCCACTGGCGGTCATGACAATGTCGACGTGTCTATATTGTCTGATGTGTCATTTAGTCACACCAATTAGTTTGATGTGATTAAAGTACATGTCACGCTAAAATGAACAGAGGTACTATACAAATGTTGGTACGGTACATGTCAAATGATCAAGAAAATAGTTAACTCATAAATGATTGACATTATCATCGAATTTTAAATGATCCACTATACACAAATTACACCTCTGGAGTACAGAAAATGACCAGGTCAGCAGGCTTTCATACATCTTTTTTTTGAAAAAAAAACAGCAGATAAAAGGTCATACCAAGGTGCAGGGTTGTAACAAATCAACTGCTGATGCAATATTATCAAGTGTGTATGAGCAGACAAATGGATTGATAATTAATTGAACTAGCATCTGCATACATAGCAAGTCAATATTTACATTGCAGCCATTAAAAGAATGGACATGACAAATCTGTCCAAGCCATTCCACAGGAAAATTTGTTGCATTCTTGGAAAACACCATCAAAATGCAATCCATCAGGATCTGTTTTGTCTTAGGGCACTCTGACTCTCAGATAGGCCATATAACTGTGCACCATGGATCATTGTAAGGTCAAGATGCAAACTGTTTCTTCCAAAGTCACACGAGTTCTTCATCTTTGCAGATAAATAGCTGTTCCTATCAAAAGGATCCACAAAGTGACAATCACCCAGGCACTCTTCTTCCATTCATTCGGTCGTCGCAAGAAAGAGAAGTCTCCAAAGACGTTTGGAGAAGGTTGAACTTGATTGCTAGCAGCAGACATCATTCTTTTCTTTTCCTCTTGTTCCTTGGTTTTGTCACTCCATGTTCCAGCATACCTAATTCATATGATAATATTTCATTGTGTTATAGGAACTTCAAAAGAGAACTTGTGCAGATCATATTTGGACGGGAAATTTTGCACTACAAATAGTTGGTTTTGGATGTAGGACACTGAAAAAGTGGATATTTGCTGTAGGACACTAAGAAACTATGACTTTTGTCCCTAGGACACTAGCATCATAGGAGGGTTGTTTTGAACTTTTTTAGCACAATGCACAAAATATGTGATGACTTGAGATTTTGAACACACATGCATTGCTACAATTTTTATCCATATGATTTTTACCCACAAAAAATTCAATTGGTTGCATCACTTTTCAACACGATTTTTTACCACAAAGATATTTATTTTTTAGACCAAATTATGTAGACAATAAAAAATGTGAAAAAAACATGTAGTTGGAGAATGTAGCGATGCATATATGTGAAAATTTTCAAGTCATCATGAATCCTGTGCATTGAGCTAACATAATTTATAACAACCCTTCTACAGTGCTATGATGTCCTTGAGCCAAGAGCCATGGTTTCTCAGTGTCCTCTAGCAAATATAAGTTTTTTTTCTTTTTCATGTCCTACAGCCAAAACCAACTATTTTCAAGCATGATCTCAACAACAACAACAACAACAACTTCACAACTTCTAAAGTATTTGAAGACCAGACATGTCTTCTTCTTGTACTTGTAAAGCAGATAGCGCGTTCCTTTTTCTTTAATCAACTTGGCAAATTTCTTTCAGATTGCTACTTCAATACTTTGACAGAACAATAGAAGGCTACAGAGTGTACATATATAGAAATTAAAATTCATAGGTGAACTGAAATACCAAATAGAGAATGTAAATAAAGAAATTAAAATTAATTGCTGAGCGGCATAGAAACAGTGAAGGCAAATAGCAAAATCTCAGTTAGGACACTAACCAATCCCAGCTGCTCCCGATTTGTGGTATTGAGACCACCTCATCATTCGATATCTTCAACCTGGGTGCCTCTGAAATGTATCTGAGTTCAGCTGCCTGCCGCCTGATGCTGATAATGGGGTGGGTATTCTCCAACTCTTTGTACAGTGCAATGCAATCCTTGTGCCGCCTATTGGCCTCATATGCCATCGCAAGCCAAATTTGGATCTGGAGACGGCAACAATCAGAGCAAGCGCTATATATCACAATTTCATGCACCGATTGGCCTCATATGTCTTCATAACCATTTGTGAACTTTTAACAGGGGATTTGTAACTGATATAGCACATGGTTTGAGGCTCACCTGATCAAAATTATGTTAAAGTGCTATTGATTTAAGTAGTGGCATATTTATGGGTTTGCAGGAGTAATGCCACCCAATCCGGGTTTACACAGGATATATATTGTCTTTCAGTGGCATGACATTCAGAAGACAGCTAATTTAGTCTAACAAAAACTGAGGCTAACATATTTGTATCTGATGCTACCACTTTCATGTAGATGTAGTACACTTGGTCCTAATTAACTAAGGTTGGCATCAGCAGCAAGGTATAGTATTACGGATCATTCCTAGCTCAAATGCAAGCCATTTAAACAGTCATATACATTCGAATGAGGCAGGATATCTTACCTCACCGCCAAGGAGCGAGGAGGGGCGTATGATAGTGAGCGCCGCCTCCAAGAACTCGATTGAGCGTCCGTACATCCCTCTCCCATACGCCTTCTGCCCCAAGTCAAACATCTGCTTCGCCGTTTCCCTTCTCTCTGCCTGCTCCTTGGCTACCTGCATCCCAACCCCACGCAAGAAAATGATTCCCTTTCCCAATTTCCCATGGAGAGTGCAAATCTAATGGTAAGGCTATAAGTTGAGAGACCTTCTCGAGCTCGCGGCGTACGCGCTCGCGCTTCTCCTCCTCGGACTCCTCGGTGGCCTCGGCTTCGGCCTGGCTCTGCAGCTGCTCGGCCGTGCGCTCCAGCTCCTCCATCTCCTCGGCCTCCTTGAGCCGCCGCGACAGCTCCGCCTCCCACGCCCTCTGCGACTCGTCCTCCGGAAGCTCCTCGCCGCTATCACCGCCTCCCGAAGCAGAGGCCGCGAACCTTGGCACGTGGCCGCGGCGCGAGCTCCGTGACGACAGGGAAGCGGCCGGTCCGAGCGGTGGCCGGAGGGGAGCAGGGGCCCAGCTGCGCAGGGAGCGGAGCGTCGGTCGGTGAGAGATGGCGTGGTGTCCTTGAGCCCCCAGGGCGGTGGCGTCGCCGAGGAGGAGGCCGGCGGCCATCGCCGCTGGAGGAGGTCGAGCAGAGGAGGAAAGTAATAATGGAAAAGAAATTTTCTGGTTTAATTTTGTGCACCAGTTAAATTGCTTCGCCGCGGGAACGGAACGTCCGGCACGGCAGCGGTATCCATGACACGTGGGCCCAATCTGCGCGAGATATTTCTTTGGTTGGCCACAAGCGTGGGAAGAAATGGTGCAAGGCGGCCGGGCGATGCAGGAAGACGGGTGGTGGTGCTTGACATTTGCAGGTGTAGTAGCCGTCTCTGGCCAGTGGCTCTCAACACTCACCCCAGCTTCAGCTCTGCTTGCTGGTCACTTGAGCTGACATTTGCAGATTGTAAACATGGCATGTAAAGCATGTTGGTTACCGTGATTGACAAATTTTATAAGAGTTGATCAACAGTGAAGCTCCTCCACTTGTTGGTGACGTCTCCGCCTCGCACAAAGCGTCACCAACCACAGAATATTGACCCTGGTGGTCGATGCGCGTTGTCCCGTGCTGCCCGAATCCAGCAGCAGAACGCCATTTGATGTATTTTACCGGGAGAAGAAATTTCCGACGGGCTTACAATTCCCCTCTGCTTGTCAAATCAGGAATCCCCATCTCCTCGCAGAGACGTTACCGGCGAATCAAGAGCCGCCTCGTCGACCTCGGCCGGATCTGGTTTGAGCAAGCGGCGCACGTGAGATATCGCCGGACCCAACCACGGACTGCGGGCGGCCGGCGAGACGCCGCCGGTGTCCGCAGTGCGCCGCAGCTCCATCGGCCAGTGCGATCCATCCGAACGAGGTAAGCGATGCTAACCTTCCGGGAGTAGTTTTGTAATGGGCCCGTCTCCTTGTTCAGACAAGAGCGCGTAGTATTGTTCTGAATCGGATCCAAAACAAAACATTCCTCTCTTCATGTATCAGAATCAGATCTGTTGCTACACATGCCGTTTGCTGCGTACAAATAGTAATCCATTCGCATTTATTTGCCTCTGTATCAATCAGCGTCTTCCAATCGACCGGTAGAAGAGATCGTTTGCCAGCTGATTGCAAGTAAGCAGCGGTGCGTGTCCTGGAACCCAATTGCTCCTTCCAATTCTAGCGATGGGTGCGGCAAACGGCGTGGCAGCAGTCCAGGCAAAGGCGCCACCCCTGTTCTCCTTCGGCGTCATCGCCGACGTGCAGTACGCCGACATCCCCGACGGCCGCTCGTTCTACGGCGTGCCGCGCTACTACCGCCACAGCCTCGCCGTCCTCCGCCGCGCCGTCGCGAGCTGGAACGCGCGGCCAGGCGGCGTCAGCTTCTGCATCAGCTTCGGCGACATCGTCGACCGCCACTGCCCCAAGGACAAGTCCCTGCGCGCCGTGCGCGAGGTCCTCGCCGCGTTCGCCGAGCTCGCCGGCGGCCGCCCCACCTACCACATGCTCGGCAACCACTGCCTCTACAACCTCCCCCGCAGCGAGCTGCTGCCTCTGCTGAAGATGCCAACGTCTGAACCGGATGATCGCGCCTACTACGACTTCTCCCCGTGCCCGGGGTTCAGAATCGTTGTCCTGGACGCGTACGACTTCAGCGCGCTGGGCCGGGCCCACGACCACCCATTGGCCGCGGCGGCGAGAAGGTTCCTGGACGCGAACAACCCCAACGCCGACAAGAACAGCTCCGACGGGCTCGCGGGCCCCGCGCGGCGGTTCGTGGCGTACAACGGCGGCGTCGGCGAGGCGCAGCTGGCGTGGCTCGACGGCGTGCTGCGGGGCGCGGCGGCGCGAGAGGAGAAGGTCGTCGTGTGCAGCCACCTGCCCATGGACCCCGGCGCGGCGTTCCCGGAGTCGCTCCTGTGGAACTACGGCGAGGTGATGGACGTCGTGCACCGGCACGGGTGTGTCAAGGCCTGCTTCGCCGGGCACGATCACCACGGCGGGTACTGCGTGGACAGGCGCGGCGTGCATCACCGCGCGCTGGAGGCCGCGCTCGAGTGCCCGCCCGGCACCAGCGCGTTCGGCCTTGTGCAGGTGTATCCTGACAGGTTGGTGCTCCTGGGTTCGGACAGGATGGCCCACACCGAAATGAGCTTCTGATCAGCCCCGTGGTGCGTGGGAGTGTGGTTTGTTATGTAACACACGAATTCACATCC
Organism: Chloris gayana; assembly: GCA_031894775.1. Classification (NCBI taxonomy): domain Eukaryota; kingdom Viridiplantae; phylum Streptophyta; class Magnoliopsida; order Poales; family Poaceae; genus Chloris; species Chloris gayana. Next base: position 177,803 of record JAUNZO010004250.1, on the reverse strand, counting down.
CGGTATCGTTCTGTTGGAATTGACACAGGTTTAACAGAAATTGTTATGGTGTTTGAAACTCACGATAGCAATTGAACATGATGATCCCCTTCTAAAATGCAACCTCATGATTTCAGTACACTGCAGTATGGCGCACTAGCTAAGCAAGCAGAATTTGTTTCCGAAAAAGAAAAAAGAGCAAGCACAGTTTGTTTCGAAAAAATAAAAAGAACGTTTTGACATCGCGGGCTGGCCCGGTTCGTTCCAAACCCAAATTGTTCATTTGGGCTAGGACAAGCTTGGGCTTCTTCAGATCGGTCATGTGAGCTCAACTAATCCAGATCCGCGACGTGGGTAGTCAATCAAAGCGGTGTGGGCAACAAGAGCTGCTCATAAGGGAGGGAGATCGCCGGAGCATCCACCGCACTCTACCCTTGCGGCGGCCACATCTTGTCGCCTGTGCCCTTAGCCATCCCGCTCTTCACTCGGTCGAGTTGGGTGGACTGGAGATCCAGGTTCCTTCTTCTACCGGTAAGCTAATAGATTCCCTGCTCATACTGTTCCTATAGTTTCCCGTCGAATCCAAATAATCGTTTCTCTCCACTCAGTTAGCTGTGGATTTTTACGTCGTTCCCATCTGCCCGTGCTTAGATTAGGTTCTTCATTTTGACGAACGAGCAAACACGCAAGGTTGATTGATCAATCTCAATTAATATGCAGGAGCCCTCCATATTCCCATAGATTTTAGTCAAAATAATTCAAATAGAATTCAGGGATTCAATTGAACCTCCATACCCCCAATGCTTCATTTATTCTGACCGAATCTTGTTTTTCTTGATTTGCAGTGCAGAGATCATCTCCACGGATCTTCTATTGTTCATTGGCTCCGAAAGGTCCTTCAATCCAGATTCCGGTGATGGCTGCAGCAAACGGAATAGCAGTCAATGGATCAGCTAAGGCACCATCGTTTTCCTTTGGTGTCATTGCTGATGTTCAGTATGCTGATATTCCGGATGGCCGCTCATTCCTTGGTGTTCCACGCTACTACCGTCACAGCATCAGTGTTCTCCAAAGGGCTGTCAGTAGATGGAACACACATAACGACCTCAAATTCACGATCAACTTTGGTGATATCATTGATGGCTTCTGCCCGAGGGACAAATCTTTGTGGGCAGTGCAGAAGGTCCTGGATGAGTTTGACAAGTTCCAGGGGCCAACCTACCACATGTTTGGCAACCATTGCCTCTACAACCTCCCACGCAGTGAGTTGGTGTCTTTGCTGAAGATGCCAACAGAATCAGATCGTGCTTACTATGACTTCTCGCCGTGCCCAGAGTTCAGAATTGTTGTTTTGGATGCGTATGATTTCAGTTGCCTTGGCTGGCTGCAGGATCATCCGGTGACTGCAGCAGCGATGAAGCTCCTAGATGAGAAGAACCCAAACTCTGACAAGAACAGCCCTGAAGGTCTGGTTGGTGTTCATAGGCGATTTGTGAAGTTCAACGGTGCAGTTGGAAAGGAACAGCTGTCCTGGCTCAACAATATCCTCCAGGATGCATCGACAAATAACCAGAATGTTATCCTATGCAGCCATCTCCCGATGGATCCTGGCGCATCTTCCCCAGCAGCTCTCATGTGGAACTATGACGAGGTCATGTCTGTTGTTCACCAGTACAACTGTGTCAAGGCCTGCTTCGCTGGGCATGATCACAAGGGTGGTTACTCCATAGATTCACATGGCGTGCACCACCGAACCCTTGAGGCTGCGTTGGAGTGCCCTCCTGGCACCAGTGCGTTCGGGCATGTTGAAGTGTATCCTGATAAGCTTGTACTTGTAGGTTCTGACAGAATGGCTGATACTGAAATCTGTTTTTGACTCCTTAGAGCGATCTGCTTTGCAGGCATAAAATCCATGGGACTTGATTGTTTAACAACTCAATCCATTAAAATTGCTCAAAGATGATGGGATTGATACAGTTTCCCCCTTCCCGTTGAGAATACCTCTATCAATGCAGTAGATAGTTACATGATGTTGTTTCTGCCTGGAGTTTCAGTATACATGTCTTCTAATTATCTACGAGGTGATGATGGAGCAGAGTAGTTCCTGTCTAATCTAACTATGGATTCGATTGTTGGTAATATCTACGTGCACTGTTCTAAGATATCTCCTTTTTTTCCTGATTTGTTAGTTCATTGTACATTAGGCAGCATCAGTCGTGAAGTTTGGCAAGTGATTGTATTCCAGAGAGCAAAATTATCCAAGAATAGTGATGCTACAGCTATAAAATAGGGTGTCTTAGATGTGTTGTCATTTCCATCTGTTGTACTGGAAAATTGATGTAGAACTGTTTATCTTTCCAGGAGATTGAAATTTTGCTCTCTCTTTTTTAGAATTTCTATCTCTCTTTTCAGAAAATCCAGCAAAAGCTGGATTAATTCTGACTGCAACGCAACAGATGGGACCAATCATATCCAGCAAAAGCACCAAAGATGTACTACTCCCTTACTAAATTGTTGTCGTCGTTGACTTTTTGGTTAAGTTTGACTATTTGTCTTATTCAAATAAAGTTTAACAAATATCATATATTTTGTTGGAATATGTTTTATCACTAAAGAAACTTGAAATGTAGCATATTACTTTTTGTATTTGAAGAAATTTTTTGAATAAGACGAATGGTCAAACGCCACGAAAAAGTCAATGGCGACAACAATTTAGTAAAGGAGGAGTATCCTTGAAAGTGGATGGGCCAGTGTGATTGTCGAGGAGACAGACTTTCAAACTAGACTGCTATGGCCGAGGTAGAGTTACCTGCTATACGAGTTATTCGGTAAAATCATTCCTTAATGCTCTTTTTTATTTGGATTTTTTCCCAGTTACGTGTATTCTTGTATTTGTCTAATCAAAGAGTTATGGCTTGCCATTTGAATAGCCTTAAGGTTCAAGACTTGGGCCAAAAACAAGTAAAATTATGGTGGTGAAGTTATAGATACAGCTTTTTGTGTGCATGCCTTGTTGGCTTGGCGAGTTATCTAGATGCAATGTATATCCGATCCACACGCATGTGTATTATGATCTGCCTACAATGTGATTTATCCTCGTCTTCTGTGTATTTATATGGTTTGCCAATCTTGAGATATAATCCCGTTTTCAAAAAAAAATCTTAAGATACAATTTAATCCTTGTTTGTATTATTCAAAAGAAAATATTGTTTCAATCATGAATCGTAGTCAAATGTATACTAAGTGGAAGCCGGTACCTACTAGGGAAAGAAGTTTTACGCTACTAGGATACTAGGAAATAACAATGATGATACACAACAAATTTCCCCATATAAACATTGCCATCATTTTCTCTCATTTATGCCTAAAATTACACAGGACCTTCAATAGGAAACAATTCACGAAGCATGAGAGAATATAGCCTCTGATTAATCCTTGTCTAATCAAAGAGACAGACGTAGCAGGTAGCACTAGCACACTGACACTCAATTCTAGATTAGAATTGTTTGTAGTAGGTTCATTTAAGGAACTCATGAAAAAATTAAAGTTTTTTTATTGTGTTCTTGAAATCATTTGATGAGCTAGTGCACAGCTCTGACTATATTGTTGAACACATGCTATGTTCTAAGCATGGATCAGTAAGAGCACAATATATTGCCGAAGTAAGAAATATTTTGCACAAGTCTGATTTCGCTCACATGTATTCCTTTCTGCGATTTGGAATGAAGAGCCATGCTTTCATATCATAACAAACAAGTTCCTCGACCTCTAGTTTAAAAACTATGGCTCACTATGTCAGGTCTATCATCAGGCTTTTGCCCTGGAATGAATGCAAGAGCATCAGCTATTTTCCTGCCACTTTGGATTGCACGTCAAAGTTATGAATAGATCTGGAGATCCAATAAATCAGCAAAATTGTTATTGCATCTTGATAATTTTGTACCATATACCTTTTACTACCATTAAAGCTAGCAAGTAAAATAACCCTTTTTCCTATATTGTTTCCATCAACGTCACCCTTCTGAAGTGCATCTTGTATACCCTTGTAAAACTAAGACCTCGATTTTTTGTTATTACTAGTTGGATGCCTTTGCTTTGCTACGGAACAACTACATATGCCAAATTGGTAGTAACTTAAAAATGGCAACTCTAATATTGCATCAAATTAGATGCAAATATCAAAAGGCAATCTATATAAGAAAACTTGTTCACTGGCCGTGCATTGCCATTGAATATTTTGATTTGATGTCAAAAGCACTACTACATCCAAAGCTCCACCATCGCTAGTTCAGAAGCACTAATACATCAGCATATGCAATCACTCTAAGCTAGATGAAAACAATTCAAAAGGATGTTAGGACTTCTTTTGCTCCATAAAGCAACACTTCATCTCCTTGTTCCGCATAGTCATGGAGAAGATACCCGGTGAGGTCATTATTGACCCTACATGACGTTATTAATTTTAGTCATTGATATTTAAAATGCAACAAAAAACAATGTCATCACTAAACTTTTGATTACCTTTGCTTTAATTCACGCGTGACTGCAATATCCGGGTTAAATGCACCCTACTAAATATTGTAGTCTCGAGACTACGACCTAATAGTTAGTTCAAACACAACAATAATGTATTAGTAAAGAATATAATTGTTAGATTGTACAAAATCAATAAATGTTTATATGCAGTTCATAGTAGCAACAACAATAGCATGTTCAAAAGAACTTTTCTTCCACACAATCAGATCACCAGTGAGTGATTTGTCCCATACAACCAACTTCATAATATTAAAGCTACAAAAGCAATACATATTTTAGAAATAAAAAATTGATAACTAAAGAATACATTCTATAAGCAATTATATACATGCATACCTTGCCATGGATCAGGCAAATGTTTCTAAATGGGATCCTTCTGTTGTCCAAGCCCCATGGAGCTTGCATATAAAACCATTCTAATAAAATCCTACATTTGAAAATAAAAGACAATTAGTGTGAGTATTGTTAAACATGACATCTATGAAAATTAAAAAAATAATCATGAACTCACCAACATACATATCATTGTCCATAGTAACTGTCAAACTCTATCAAGAGGTGTAAATGGTGGAAATAATAGAATCAACTGATCCTTCACCATTTCTCTATCTCTGACTCCGCAATATTCCTCTCTAGTTGTATTTAGTTCCTAGCTTGAACCCTTACTCCCCGTAAGGGAAGCTTGAATCATTGCTCACCAAGAGGAAACAAGATTGGATATTGCAAACCATATAGTTAGTATGAAGGTTAGTAGTTCTTCTAAGTCCACCCCCTCTGTCATGAACGATTATGTCAGGGTTTTTCTTGCTTCTGTGAAATCAGCTACTATTAAACCAGCTATCACGTTGTATTGAGGTGTAGCCTTGGACCTATCATGCAATAGTCTAAGACGCAAAGGTTGGCAGTGGCCCTGTCCCTAGTAGGTCCCTAGCAGTCCTAAATGATCTTACCAACACATTTGATTCATCAAACATTCTAACCAATCCCTCAACAATTTTTCTATCCATTTCATTATGGTCATCACAATCTCTATCTCTATTGAAAGTTGACATTCGACATTGTACTTCATTCTCAAGTGTCAAAAAAGGTACACCTTCATCTGATAGCAAAGATCAAATTCGATGATGAACTTGCCCATTAATTTAAAATAAATATGGTCTAAGACCTTTTGTTTATTCCTGTATCAGTTTTGTCACCCAATGATATGAATGCAAACATTGAATTATATGACCTTATGGACTTAATAAAGTATCTAGAGAGAATGTCACCGCTGAGATTCAATGACCCATAAAAAAGGAGGATCTTTAAGGAAAGGCAATCTGGCGACTTTACCTCCTCTACAACAAAGGTGAAAACGAACACAAGCTCCTTGACCTCAACATGATCATTTTACTCGTTCTTGGTACCAAACCTAGGCATTGTAATGTTGTCTGACACTCACTCTTGCGCAGGGACCTTAGTATTGATTCTCGGTAGAAAGATTCAATACACATGAAAGAGAAAACAAACTTTTAGTCAACTGTTACATGCAATGTATTGAAACATTCCCATCACAACAATGCACTAAAGTTCATAGCTGCCTTGATGTGTGATGGGAGCAGTAGTATTTACTTGCATGTTTCAGCTGAATTTCCTAGATAAAAACATAAATGCCACATATAACCAAACAAATTCTACAAACGCGTAGAGTGTGAGCATCCAAATAGCTTGCACAGGAGCACAACTATATGTATCACCAACTTGCTTTTTTAATATATTTTATTTTTCTGGTGTTCTTATATATCTTGTATTGTTTCCTGGGTAGAATATGCAACCCCATCTACAAATGCAACAAAGAGGTACCTACCATGAAAAAAATTATGTGACGAAGTACACATAATCCTAATTTGGCCATAGCAATATACTGTCATTTGACCGACATACTAGAAATCATGTCTTTCATACTACATGGTATTTGTGGAAGTTAAATAAAAAACAGTAGCATAAAGCAACTCAATTTGGTAGGAACTAACGGTGCTATCACAAAGCACTGAAAGAGTTAAGAAAGTAATGGAAAACATAAGATATAACTTTTATGGGACAATTGCATAACTGACCCTCTTTTGAAAGCTAATTGCATGTTTGGCCTCGTTTTTTATGTTTTGCATATTTGATCCCGTTTTTTAAAACCGAAGCACATTCTTGACCCTGTTCTGTTAGAAGTCATTAACAGTGTGAAGTCCATGGTAAAAAGACCTTGATACCGTTGCGTAATTGCCCTAAAAATTATGATCTTTTCATGAATGACCTTATTTTTAGAAACAAAACTGTGACAAGCAATTTAGCTAAAGTTTCGAAATTTTAGCAGCAATTTAAATTCAGATTTAAAAATTTGAAACTAACTGAATCGGGAAGAAATCTGGGGAACGGCCAAAGGGAAGAAAGAAAGAGAGAGTATTTTGGCCTTTTTCCTTGTCGCTTTATTTTTTATTCTTTTTTTAATTCTCAAATCCTGGTTTGATTGGCGGGTTTACCAAATGGGGTCAAACGGAGGCTTCAGATTCAAAAAATAGGGTCAAATATGCAAAACGTGAAAAACAGGGTCAAACATGCAATTAGCTTTCAAAAGAGAGCCAGTTATGCAATTGCCCCAGCTTTTATACGGGTCACATGGAAATAATTATATGTCAATAAATAAAACACATAAATAAAAGATGAAAAAATCACCTAGCTTTCTATTTGATCTCTTGCTACGCTACCAATTTTTAGAATGGCTGCCGGAAGATGCACTCTTCATGTAACATCAGTACATGTGTAAGAGGATCCAAGGATCATAAGAACAAATACAAAAACACAACAAATAAGACCAGAAAAATGAAACTAACATAAAAAAACATTTAAATGACAAAGCAGATAAAATAAATAGTGTAGAACATTAAGTTAAATTAAATTATGTTGTATTAATATTTTATCAGTTAACTCCTATATCTGTATTGAAGGCTCATATATATCACGTTACATTCTTATTTACCCATCATTAATATATGGTTTAATAACTCTATTGTATAATTTAGAGTACATATATAGCGTCAATTTATTTGTGACATACTTAAATGTCAATCTAGAACAATGAAACTATAGAACTCCGAGTCTCTGTCACCAATAGAATGGATGAAATGGTAGAGGGCTAGGGTGGAATGGACACAACACTATTCCTATATAGTAAAGAGACGCTCCTGCAATGCATGAACCACCGGAAAAAGACATAATAAAAAAATACAATAATGCTGAATTAATGTGACGTGACCAAACACTGTCAAAGATGCGCAATACGTCACTGATCTCACATTCAAGAAAAGCAAATGTTTATTAGAACCGGAACCAATAAAGGCTAAATGAGCATACTAGATGTCGTAGCCACTGTGAAGAGAAGCATGTTGTAGCGTATGAGCCATTAGAAAGGACAAAACAAAAAATACAATGGTACTGAAGAGAACGCCGTCATTATAGATTCTCCCACATTGAATTGATGAATCACTATTACACATGTAGCTGTGGATATAGCTGGCCAACGGGCCGGGCCGGGCCGGCACGGCACGGGCCCGTGACGGGCCGAGCCGTTTTCTTAACGGCCGGCACGGCCTTCTAATAAACGGGTCGTGCCGGGCCGGCACGACGGGCCTGCGCCGAAGTCCAAGCACGGCACGACTTATTTTAAACGGGCTAAACGGGCCACGAGCTAAACGGGCCGGGCCGTGCCGGGCCGATCCAAGATTAAAAAATAGTTTTCTACTGATTTTAATTATTTTTAAATATAAACGGGCCAAACGGACCATGCCGGCCCGTGAAGCACGGCCCGAATAACGGGCTAAATGGGCCAATAACTAAACGGGTCGTGCCGTGCCAGCCCGACGGGCTGCGCCTAGGCCGTGCACGGCCCTCAACAGGCTGCGGGCCGGCACGGCCGTTACCAACGGGCCGGGCCGTGCTCGGGCCGGGCTAAACGGACCGGGCCTAGAGAGGCCCTTTTAGCCCGGCCCACTTGGTCAGCTATAGCTGTGGACATATTTATTTATCTCATATTCAAGAAAAGAAACCTCTACCAGAAACCATTCAAATGATATCTTTTATTTTTAACATGATTCAAAAGACATCTAATGAATCAAACTAAATTATATTAATGTGGACTTCCCTGAAGACCGCGGAGACCTTATATTTCTAGACTAGATGGCACCCTTCTTGGTCTGAAGGTATTGCTGAATAAAACATCGGCTAGATTCACTTTCGAACTGATAAATGGCATTGTTATATCTGAAACTTTCGACTACCGCACCGTATAACCTTTTTTTAGTCGGTACTAATATAATGCCCGTGGTAACGCTACGGCGATATCAGTAATGCAAACAAATTGTCAAGAAGCCATATGTGCCTTAATAAACAAGTCTAACAGAAACTTAAACCTCTTATAACATAAGACAGTGGATACATACTACGTACATTCCAACAATATGAAATCTGGCATACCCAAACCTCACATGTCACAATCCTTCCAATTAATTAGCACACATGGTAGAATCTTCAATCAATTCCAAGGGACGCAAAAAACAGGAACACATGGAAGATTATCAAATAAATTTGTTCGTGCTATGGATCTATATAAAAACTATGATAAGTGTAACTTAGGATGCATATATAAGATTCATATGAAAAAAGGAAGGTGCAACATGAATATTAAACATAATTAAAGTTTAGCAAAAAGGAAGTGATGTAGTTCACAAGTTAAAATATGATACATTGGCTTAAAAGCCACCTTCAAGGGGTCATATAAAAGGGTCATAATAAAGTCCTAAAGTGTAAGAAGGCAAGGAATAGGCCAGAACATGTTACGACCTATTAACTCTGGTCAGCTTGTTTTTTTATTTCTATATGTCAGTGCACTTTGAATGTTCCTGAAAACAGAAATAAAATAGATTAGTGATCATGTGATCAGTAACCCATTTTGAAGGGGAATACTTGGATGCACACAAGGACCCATGCACACACACCATCTAGGTGACGCGTGGATCTAGTTAAGTTGGGATACTAAACTTTGTTTGATTAACGACTTTGGGTTACAGCAAGGATACATATAATACGAACATATAACGGGCGGTACGGTGCACAGCTATGCGCCGGCGCACATGGTTTTTTCCAGAAACAGTGCAACACATTTACTCTACCTCTTAATGGAACCTCCACTGCCGACCCGCCATATGTGCAATTAATGGAACCTCCACTGCCGACCCGCCATATGTGCATAAGCTGACCAGGACAAGCGCATTTCATGGCATATTGGTAAATTATAAAGCACTTATACATCTCCCTGCTGTCACTTACAGTCACAAGATTCTAAAAATTTTAAATATCTTTACAGCAATTAGCCAAGAATACACCCTCAACTGTATCCGCGACTCTAAATACATGTTATTTCGACAAAATGGTAACCCCGTTACATATTGTGGAAAGATTTACATCAAATAAGACGGGTTTGCATGTGTTTCTCAAGGTTGGAGGGCATTTATGAAGGATCAAGATTTTCAGGAGGGCCAGATATGTGTGATAATGATTCACAGGGATGCTGATATTTGCAAGGATACAATTGCAGCAACAGTCACAAGAATCGGATAGACAGTTGTTTGCATGCCAAACATTTGCACTTAGGACATTGAGTTTATGCATACTTCTATTGTGTGCATACCGTCCCAATGGTAGGGTAAATGCATGTACCGCACAATATCCCGAATGTAATATTAGTAGGTACAAAAACTCTCCTGTTTGATCAATAACTAAGTTTTCCGTTTGAATCTATCAATACTTGATCCTCTAATATATAGTCGTTTAATTTTTCTGATTTTCTTACGATAACATCGTGCTTTTTATTTACCATTTACTTTTATCGTATTTCCTACTTAGAAGAAGATTTCACTGGCCATCCTACATGATTTTAATGTCACCGGTATGGCAGTTATTTTTATTAATACCCCTGCCGATCCCTGCCAGGTAGTAATTGATGGCTTTAACCCAACGCCATCATGGTGCAGTCTGCCCCTGGGTGATTTTAATCCACGCACGCGCTCGAACAGAATCGAGCAAACCTTCCGACAGGGAGACAACTTTCCTTTTTCATAAAGTTTCACATCCCGCATCTTTCCAGTTTAGGAAAGTTTTTCCCAAAACTTTTCTAGAAACTTTTTCTCAAAACTTTCACATAAACTTTTCCGCCAAAACGTTCACAAGAACTTTTAAATCAGTCAAAGTTTCAATCAAAGGTTGATCGAAAAAGTTTGATTCAAACTTTGAGTCAAAGTTTGAATCCAAACTTCAGTCAAAAAGTTTGAATCACAAGTTTAATCGAAAAACGTTCGATCAAAATTTTTGTTAAAACTTCCATCCAAAAGTTTGATCGAAAAAGTTTCATTGAAAGTTTGAATCAAAGTTTAATCCAAACTTCAGTCAAAAAATTTTGAATCACAAGTTTAATCAAAAAAGTTCGATGAAAAATTTCGTTAAAACTTTGAATGAAAAGTTCAAATCAAAGTTCCATTGAAACTTACCACAAAACTTTGAAAAATTCAGAAAAAGAGAGAGAGAGAAAGAGAAAGAGATAGCACTGTAATCAAGTCGTTGGGGCTGCGTGCGGGTTTGCGACGAAGCCTGCGAGCGCTCACGCGCGGAACAGGATTCCCGGTCTGCCCCTGTCGGACAAGCATATCCCAAAAATTTAATCCCTGCCCCAGCCTTTATCTATGGGCATATCCCGATCAATCACAACTAGTATATGCAGCTCTAATAAAAATGGGTTTCCATGGTTGCAACTACAGATGATTTTGCATTGATTATCTAGCCTGTTTGTTCTCACGACATGTTTGTTCTCACTTGCTAACCTTTTTTACCGTTCTTTTAATTTTCTGTTCATTCGCCTCATACCACTTTGACTGCACCTTTTTCCCTGACGGCAATAGTTCTGTGGTAAGAGCGCACCCAATCTGCTTAAATAGGTCATCGGCTGCCCAGGGAATCCATTTTCGAAAACTCGAAGGCGGGACAATAGTCCATCGGATGCCCTGCAAATCAAATCGAAGAAGACAACCAGCTGGCACTCATTTATTTGTTTCAATTGCATGCAGGTTCGATGAATCCGTCCCAAATAAATGCCCCAGCTGCAACCACCCTAACACTAATGACCGTGTTACGGGATTGAAAAATTGTTACGTTATCCGATAGTCCTCCAGTTCGCACCAACCTCAGAGAAACACGACATCCGACGGCACGGGATCGGGTGGGCATTTGGCGATGTGCTCACAAAAATCGCTCTCCATTTTGAATGACCATATATTGGATGACAAAAGAAAAAATAGCATTGTCGGTTGTCTGCTGCTGCTGCTGCTTCTACTACCATCCACCACCACCACCACTACTACTACTACTACTACTACAGTGTAGCAGTTGCATTTTGCAGAGAAATAGAATAGCTTGATCCAAGGCTAATAAGAAATTTAAACATTGTGAAACTCTCTACTGATGCCCACACTAACAGAGGACCAGACCAGACCTCAATAACCTCCAGCCTGAGCGTGTGCAGCTTAACATAAACAAATCATATTTTTATCCCTGATTTTTTAATTTTATTGGCATGAACATATATAAATTTAGGAATATTCAGGGACTATAAAGGCCTAAAATTTCCTAGCAACTGTTAGCGCCTCATTTTTTTCTCGTATAAGACCAAAAGCTACACAACTGTATAATTTCTTCATTCTTGTGCCCATGCTTCATCATCAAATGATTCCCTTATACAACATATAAGATCTTCACCATAGTAATCTGCAAACTGCAGCTGGTTGAAAAGCAGTTCAAACGTAACACAAATGAGGTCAGATGCTCCACAGCTGCAGAGCGCGACTTACTCATACCTTATACATCAACAAATCACCACAGAATCAAGGCATTTCATCAGAGAGTGCTTGTCTTACCCCATTGTGATAAGCGCGCTAATTTGCACCGAGGGGGAGAGGAGTATGTCGTTCTAGTTGGAGTGGGAGCGGATCTCTACTGGCGTGTACAGGGAGGGATGTAGCTTGCGGAGGTGCGGTGAAGTATAGACATTCCTGTTGCTCTAGAGCTCAGCGGCTTGGGCATGGGCCAGTAGGAGGAGGATGTGGCACGCCTAGGAACGGATCAAAGGCACGCGACGCGGCCGTCGGCGGCGATGAGCACGTTACGGGCCTTGACGTCGCAGTGGGGGAGCTCTGCCACTTAGATGTGCGACGACGGGAGGAGGACGTCACAAGCTCGGGCCCGCAGGCCAACGCGACCTTCGATGGGGACGGGTGGGAGATCGGCGGCGCTGCGCGGAGGGAGGAGAGACAGCGGTGACGCAGCCTTCGAGGGGCGGCACCGGCTCACGGCCCTCGATTGAGTGCAACGCTTGGATGCCGACGTGACCTTTGATGGGGAAGATGGGAGATCGGCGGCACCGTGCATAGGGAGAAGACACCGGCGGCGACGCAAACGGGCGGCAATTGCCTTTTTTTTTATCATAATGTGTCGATGGGTTGGGTGGGTGGGGGGGGGTCGTACGGAGGAGGTCATTTACCGTGGGTTGATCCGATTGTTTTTAGCCTTTAGATGTGATATAGTTTATTATGAATCTTTAGATGTGTAACATTTTCACCGGTGAATTTAAGGAGCGGAGATGCAGACGGCGATAACCTCTTTCTCGGAAAAAAAATTCTCTACCTACCGACTGTAAACCCACCAATTTACAGTTCCACCTAGATCAATGACACGTGTCCAACCAATCGCATCTCAAAGCACATACTTGGTCAGCTTCGTTAACCGCATCCGTTTCAGCCCGCTCGGACGTTGAAGCCGGCTTCCTTCATCAGCTCGGTTCCGTAGAGAGGAAAAAACTAACAGTCAACAAATCCGCCGCCACTCGTCTCATCAACATGGAGGCTGCCGGTACGCCGGACAAAACGAGGAGCTCCAAGCATCTCTTCTAAAATTCAGCACTCGTCACATCAAAGAGAATATTACTATTTATGAATATTTTGATTAGAGTAAAGTTCATGGCCGGTCCTTACACTTGTCTCGCTGTGTCATCTAGGTCCTTATACTCTTAAATTGCATTTCTAACTCCTTAAACTTAGCTTTGGATGTCATTTTAGTCCATATACTCTCGAAATGTAAATATAGGTCCCTAAACATAGCTTCGGAGATCATTTAAGTTCTACAATATAGTGTTATTGTAATGGATTAGCCAATTAGATAAACCTTACCCAGAATAAAGTTTATTGCTACAACATTTGTAACCGGTTAGCTCATCGCACTCACTACACAATCTATCTTTGTAAATTATCCTTAATAAAGATACTCATTATCGAAAAGAAAAGGTAATGACAAAACCAAAATCTAGCTAATAGCAATATCTAGCTAACAAGCGAAATGAAGTACTTCTATTGCTTAACATCATAGTATCGACAATGGAATACAAGACCAATGGTCCTCCATTTTCTTCAACCTCCTGCTCGAGTCTTCTCTGTTCTCTCTTCGCGTCATGATGGTTGCATATGTCGTCACTCCCCCACCTCCAACCACCTCCCCCATCTTCGTCGGTGCCTTCGCCGCCGCCCGCCACCGCCACCCGCAAAATTCTCCGGCGAGACACGCCACTAAATGCTCGATGAGGCTCGTCGCTAAATTCTCTCGGTGAGCCAGTGATTTCCAAGTTCGAAGCAGGAGATATTGGATCAAGGGGTACAAACCATGTGGCAATAAGAAACCTAAATTCTTCGGCATGTGCACCACTAAATTCTCCGTCGAACTCAATCTCGTTTGAACGTCGACTAAAATCATTGATTTTAGGTGACTGAAAATTGGTATTTTCGTTCCATTAACTATAAGTAAGTTATATCTATAAAAAATAAAATATAATCAATTTATTTAGAATAACGCTATATTTTGAAAGTACGAGACCTACGAAACCAAGTTTAGAGAGCTAGATTTTCATTTTAAAAGTAAAGGGACCCAAATGGTACCCGAAGCTAAGTTCGAGGAGTTAGAAATGCAATTTGAGAGTATAGGGACCTAGATGACACAGATGAGACAAGTTGAAGGTCCGGACATGCACTTTACTCTTTTGATTAATTTAATGATAAAACGCTTTTGACAGATCGGTGTTAATTTTTGAGATGAATCTAATGAGCTTAATTAATCTATGTTTTACTAAATTGATGCTACAATAACCGCCTTCTAATCATGACTTAATTAACCTTATTAGATTCGTCTCATGAATTAGTCTAGGGCCTGTAATTTATTTTATAATTAAACTTTATTTAAGTACTCCTAAATAGTAAGATTCTTTTTGATGCGATAGCTATAAAGTTTAGACTCTGGAAAACGAACACACCCTAAGTATAATGGAGGACTTCAATACTACAGTCGCTCGCGGACACTTAGTTGGTGATTCTTGCCGCAGGCTTGAGGACGTTATGTTCTTCGACACAACTTGGCATTGAGTCTAACCGACTGCAAATATTCGCATGGAATTGGTGTCTTCCTATTCGGCAAAGTAATTAGATTGCAGCGAACGGGGCACGATCTTGATGTTGCCGCTGGTAGGGACTTCACCGGAAAACATGACACGGGCTTCATCATCGAGTTGGATGGTCGCAGGAGAAGGTCCATAATATCGGCCTTGCCCTCACGGCCTCACCTCCTCTTTCTTTCTCAGCCGTTTGGAGTCTTTCATAGCTGCCATCGCAGTGGGTCAAGGTTGGGGTTCTTAATTTTGTTTCATTAATCCATCAAAAAAGAGATATTTCGCTTTTTCGAACGATGATAGCCGACGAAGTTGAGGAAACCGGCTCGATCGATGTTTGCTGACCTGAAACGATACCAATTAGTATGTGCTTAGACTAAAAACAAATTAGTATATGCTTTGAGATGCGATTGGTCAGACACGTGTCATTGATCCAGGCGAGACTGTAAATTGGTCCGCAGAGAATTTTTTTCCTCTTTCTCGCATAGCGGGCAGCGGCGCAAGCATATTCTATTCGGCGTGGCGCGATTTCTGCCAACCTGGTCAAACCAGCAAACCCACCGCGAGTCGCACGACGTACGCTACCGGCCTACCGCATCCGATCCCCGTCGTTATCACGGGCGCCCCTCTTCCCTTTCCCCTTCCCGCGTTTCCCGCTCCTCCTCGACCTCTTCCAACGACTCCCAATTCCCTTCCCCCAATTCAGAATCGAGCAAAGCAAGCAATAGCCATGGCAACCAAGTGTGCGGCTGCGGCGGACCTGCCCAGCGTACGGCCCCGCAAGCGGGCAAGGCTGGGCTGGGACGTGGCGCCGGCAACCGAGGTAAATGCACCTTTACCGAGTCCTCTACTCTGATTGAATTGTCTGGATACGGCCTGATTAGGAGACGATTCGCATGGAATTATCCACGATTTCTAGCTGTGACGGTACCAGTGTTATAAATTGTGAATAAATGGTCGTTCTAGATCTACGTCGCCCAATATGTATTTAGAGCATACTTCTGGAGGGAATTTCGGTAGCCGTTTCGTGACATTAGCTTTTCTTTATCCAATTCAGAGTAGGTCCATTGGCGCAGCTAGATTTCTGAGCATAATTAACTCCAATCGTACATATTCCCAAGGAACACACCTTGAGCCTGCATACTATTACTATTGTAAAAAATTAAGTACCACCTGTAAGAAAATAATTAAATACAAGAAAAATTTGGGTTCAATACACATCATCATATTTAGATATGCAGAACTTGTTTTTTGTTTGACTGCTTAGTCCATGAAAACTCAGTGGTAAAATATGTTCAACTGAACTATCTAATTTTATGGTCTAACCGAATTCAACTTAGTTGTATGATAACTGAGAACCAAAGATAGCTTTCTCTCAATAATCCAGCACATGTTTTCTGTTGAAGTTTACATGTTAATACAAGCATTCAAAGAATGTACAAATTGTTTGTTTGAGTATTTACAATATTACATGCTTAGAAGTTATATAATCTGTCATTGTTGTGCATTTGTGGTGTTTTACATGTTCTATTCTGCATTTTTTTCCCTTACTTGGCTCACTTGACACATGGGGAAGTATTTGTTTATATTGTTTTTGCATGAAAGAATGAATGGATGGATGTGTGTAGGCTCAGATAAGAACATTGTGTGGGCAAGAAGTTGGTGATGTGGCTAGCCTGCTATTGTCGGCAAATCCTTCAGACCATACTTGTCTGTCTCTGCTCCCGAAGGGTGTGGCTCGAAATGCTTCCCTCCTTGGAGAGAAGATGATAAAGATGGCCATTACGTATTTGCTGTTGGAGAGAATTTGACCTCTCGCTGTAATTACACTTGACTATCATTGTTGGAGTAATATCTCTGTGATTTTAATCCTTAGCTCCTCACCCTGTTTGGAGTTTAAATTTCATTCCTTCACATTGATTTCTCACAAGAGAAACAATTTTGCCATTTTCTTTGAACCAAAATGTATATGTCAACTTTTGTTTCTTCTGACATCATATACGGTTTAACCTTGTTTTCCATTTCAAACATCTCGCTTTCAAAATGCCATTTTCACCACTCAAAAATTGATCAATTTAGTTTTTGACCTTCATAACAACTACTTCGTTGAACAAAAATCGTTTTCTTTGCTTTTAGTTTCTTACATGCATTCGTTATTTTTTATTTATCAATAGTCTATGTTTGCTCAAAAATTTTGAGATCCTTCATGTTCACTCTTTTATAGATTATCCTGAACATGTCACTGTCATAATTCTTTTTAGTGTAAAGCTCCTTTTGAAATACATGCCGATTGCCTTTTTTAAATAAAAAAATTGACTGGTCTGGTTGCCTTTTGTATGTGTAGTTATATGGGTGTGTTGTACTTATTAAAACATCACTTATCTAATATTCATTTTTGTGTTCCTTTTCAGATAAAATATACAGAAAAATAGGTGAAGGTTAGTACTGCTTTATCATCACATTTTTATTTATTTATATATAGTGAACTGTTCATTGTAATTTATTTCACTAACATTGTTGTTTTGTGTAAACTATTGTGCCATTATTGAGACTCTTTTGATAATTGACTCAGTGAAATTTTCTGTATAGGTACTTTTGGCCAGGTACTCGAATGTTGGGACAGAGAAAACAAAGAAATGGTGGCTATTAAAGTTGTCCGTGCTGTAAAGAAATACAGTGATGCAGCAATGATCGAGATTGATGTGCTGCAGAAGCTTACAAGAAATGATGCAGCTGGCAAACAGTAAGTTGCATTTGCCTGTTGCCAAAATAAAAATGAAGAAATAAGCGTTTAATTTATTAAATTATGATTTTATATAGTTGCTATGCTGGAGTTACATGCAGTTGATGTTTTTGCAGTTGTGTTCAAATAAAGAACTGGTTTGACTATCGTAGCCATATTTGTATTGTAAGTACATGGTTGATTTATAGCACTTACTCAGCATTTCTAGTAGAAACTGGGTTCGAATCAATTGGTAAATTTCGGTGAATCAACAGGTCTGTGAGAAGCTTGGCCCGAGCTTATATGATTTTCTGCGGAAAACTGGCTATCACCCATTTCCAATTGATCTAGTTCGCCAGATTGGAGAGCAACTTTTGGAATCTATTGCATGTGTGTAAACAGTGCTCTACAAACTTCAAATCTGTTATTTTTCTCTTTCATAATTCTTTCTTGATGCCCCTTTTCTGTTCTCCAATTCTAAATTCAACTGAAATATTGAGTTTGGAAATTACTGCTAATTGTGAAACAAAATGCTTACCACCTATTATATTTTACTAATTGCCCTCTTACATTTCTTTTTTAGGCCCATATACTTGCGTTTGAGTACTTGTAACTAGTTCCAAAGTCCAAACTGTTCTCATGTGATGTTTTGCTTTGCTTTTTTGTAGTTATGCATCGTCTGCAACTAATTCATACTGATCTAAAACCAGAGAACATCCTCCTCATTTCTTCGGATTATGTCAAGCTGCCAGATCCCAAGGTGCATTTAATTGTGCATTACTTCAATAAAGTTTCAACAATTGGAAAAGTAGTCATATTTTGACCATAATCTGACCAATTAAATTGTGTTCATTTTTTCTTTGCATGTTTGTCTGCTTCATTCCATATAGTGACTAACTTTTCAATCTACTAGGATGGATCATTCTCAAGGAAAGTACCAAAATCAAGTGCCATAAAATTAATCGACTTTGGCAGCACAGCATATCATCACCAAGATCGTAGCTACATTGTCTCTACTAGACACTACAGAGCCCCCGAAGTCATTTTGGGTATGTAGTTGCTAGTCACATACATTCTTGTCATTGCCATTCGGTACTCAAGCTTGATTTTCTTTTCAATGTTGTTAGGCCATGGATGGAGTTATCCATGTGATATGTGGAGTATTGGTTGTATACTTGTTGAGCTCTGTTCGGTATGTATTTCCTTTTTCTTTTTGGGTTTATTTCTACCCCTGAGAAAAGTGCATGCCTGATTGAATCAGTGGCCTCTTGTAATTTTCTTATAGGGTGAGACACTGTTCCAGACTCATGAGAACTTGGAACACTTGGCAATGATGGAGAGAGTTCTAGGTCCTGTTCCACGGCACATGCTGGAAAAAGCCGAGTACGCCTTTCCCACCTGTATTGTTAGCACCATTACTTATTAGCGGTTTATTATGCCTTTGAATTTGATTCTAACATTTTTTGGCTTTTGGAAATCCAGTCACCATGCAGAGAAGTACGTCAGAAGAGGAAGATTGAACTGGCCAGAAGGAGCAGCAACAAGAGAGAGCATTAGAGCTGTTCTCAAACTGCCTCGTCTTCAGGTAAAATGTGGCAAAAGACTAGTTGTGGGCTGATGCTTCTTCTTGCACAAATTTCGTTGCTTTAGATACGCTGTCTGCTTTGCATTTTTTATGTTTCCTGATTATAAATTAGACGCAATGGCACTCGAAGGTTTCTTATTTGAAAGCTCACTACTGAAAAGTAAATCGATTTCTCCTAGTCACTGTCGTGCTTGTTTCCATTCGAATTTGATGATTAGTCTAACAATACACGTTTCTCCCATGCAGAATCTGGTGATGCAGCACGTGGACCACTCTGCCGGGGACTTCATCGACCTGTTGAAGGGCCTTTTAGCTTATGAGCCCTCGAACAGGTTGACTGCTGAACAAGCGCTAAGTCACCGCTTCTTCACAAGATATGGCGACAGACGGTCGCTATGATATCAGCAATGATGCTACGCTGCATCAATCTGACGTGAAACTGACGAAACTTGTGGACAGTTGTAAGTTATGTGGATTAGGAAGCAAGGGATGTAGTAGCCTTCATAATCCAGATGCTCGCCGAGGCAGATTGGGGGCTGCTGAGTGTTAGTTGTTATAGATACTGTTGCCGTCTATCTGCGGTTGTAAGGAGCTGTACCCAGAGTATGCGTGCAGAGAAAATGATGCGTATCGCTGTCGCCTGTAGCTGTTTGTTTTTTAGTACAGGATTAGATGGCCAATGCCGTCGGATGTGTTAAAAATCGTATGTACCTGTTGTATACTTGCAGTTGAATACGATGCGCGTTTCTTTGTAAACTGCGGGCGAATACGAAATCCAAGAGCTGGTCAATCAGATTAGCCACTTGAATTCTTTCTTTTCTTTGATGTTCTTGCGATGAGCTTCGCTTATGCTTTCTTCTTGTTGAAGCAGAGTCGAAGCCGTCCAACAGAGAACTATTTTTTTTCCTATTTTAATCTTTTTTCTCTAAAATTTTAAAAATAGGCCTCCTCAAACTAAATTTTCAAGATGTGATCCTTTTAGTCATACAAGCAACATGGTGTGACACATGAATACAACAACACAGCGTGGTCAAATCTGATCTTAGTCAACCATTACGTGTCATTTGGACTATGACGTGATCATATTCATGTTTGTTTAGCGTGACAAAAATACTAGATTCTAAAAAATTTATTTCAGAAAAAATCAATTTTAAAATATCAAAGAGAAAAGAACCAAAAAAAAAAATCTCCGACAACCAAAATAAAAAAATTCTCCGACAAAGCAGTTCGTGGTGCGGTGCCGCCGCCTCCAGCAGGCGGCAACCCCACCGAAAACAACAGAGGCGAGATCGCACCTCACCTATCACCCTGCCGTGCCCGACCCGCGCCCACTAGAATACGCCAACACCGACCGGACTCTCTCTACCTTCCCGTCCACGCGACGACCCTCGCCCACCACCGAGGCCGGCCATGGCCGACGACGACGATATCGTCCTCTCCGACGTCGACGAGGACCCCCTCCCCTCTCCTTCCTCTTCACCTCCATCCTCCGCAAACAAAACCTTGTCCCAACCCCAGCCTGATGCCCAGGCGCAGCAGCAGCAGCAGCGGCTGCTCGACCTAACCGCGGAGCTCGAAGAGGAGCGCCGCCTCCGCCGCGCCGCCGAGACCTCCCTCGCGGAACAAGAGTCCCGCTTCGCCCGCCTCAAGGCCTTCGCGCAGGACGTGCTCCGGAAGCGCGATGAGCTCACCGCGGAGGCCGCCGCATCCGCGCGCTCGCTCGCCGCGGCCCAAGCCGAGGCCGCCGCCTCCGCTCGCGCGCTCACCGCGGCCCAGGCCGAGGCCGCCGCCTCCGCCCGCTCGCTCGCCGCGCTCCAGGCCGAGGCCTCCACCGCCTCCTCCATGCTCTCCTCCGGCTTCGAGAGGATCTCCGCCAAGGCGTCCCCCTCCTCCGCCCCCGCCCCGCTCCCCACCTCGCAGAAGTACTCCACCGGTCTCCCCGCCATCGCCTACGGCGTCCTCAAGCGCGCCAACGACATCGTCGACGACCTCCTCGCCCAGATTGATGCCGCCAGCCGCGACCGCGACCGCGCGCGCGAGCAGATGGAGCACCGCAACTACCAGATCGCAATCGAGGTCTCTGAGCTCGAGGCCGCCCTTTCCTCCAGGGCTGCTGAGTGCGAATCCCTCTCCAAGTCCCTCGCCCAGCGGGACGCCGAGATCTCCGACCTCCGTGACCAAATCGCCTCTCTCGAGGGGAAGCTCGATGCGCAGAGGCCCGTGCTCGCGGAGCAGATCGGCTGCGCCTCCAAGCTCTATGACGAGATGCGGGAGGTGGTCAAGCTGGTGGACGCCGACGCGGCCAGCTCGCTGTCTGATTCCGTCTTCGTGTGGAAGGAGACGGATGTGGAGGAGAGCATCAAGGTGTCGTTGGAAGGGACCAAGCTGGCGTATGAGCTTGCGGCCATGGCCCTGAATAAGGTGGGAGCGTGGGTCGATGATAAGGAGAGCAAGCTGAGGGGTCTGGAGGACAGGGTGGATGAGCTCATGAGGGAGAAGGAGCACATTGGGGTGCTTCTTCGGAGTGCATTGCAGGCAACCACAAGTGAGGTGTTGAAGGTTGCCGAGGATGGGCTGCGGCAGGCTGGCATTGAGATTGGACTCGACTGAACGCAAGGAACACAGGCCAGGTAGTGCCGAGAAGGATGAGGTCTACACCTTGGTAAGTTCGTTTTTAGGCTACCATGATGTTTCAAGTTTCTTGATCTGCAATGTGCACTAAATTGTTTGCTATGCAATCAATAATGCAGGCAGGGGCACTGGAGAATACCATGAAGGAGTCCCAGGTTAAGATCATTGAGCTACAACATCTTGTCGAAGCACTAAGGTATGTACCATTACTGTTGATTCTTCATTCTATTTAGTTAATACCTCAGTTCTTTAATTATACCCCCATACCTAACTTGACCAATAGAGAGAACTCTGATTCATGTATTGGTTGCGCTTCTTCTAGTCTGCCACTTGTTGAACTTCGAACAACATAAATGATGTTATAATGCTATTGGAGTAGGTTTTGGGGCTGTAGCAACTACGTTGTTTTAAAATGTATGCTCATATTATTTCTGTAGCAACCAGAACATACATGAATTGCTAATAATAATTGTTACATCTCACATTCATGGAATCATAAGGATGATTGGAACTGTATCATAATTTCCTGTAGTGGATGTTTTTCTTCCTGCTCTGAACATCTGTAATTGATGGCTTTAAGGGCGGAGTCTGGTTTACTTCGAACAAGGCTGGAAGGGCAAGAAAAAGAAATTGGCCAGCTAAGAAAGCAAATTAAGCATCTTGAAGAGAAGGAAAGGGTGGCAAATGAAAGCGTAAGTTTCTCATCCTTAGCCTGATATTTCAAGTACACTACATTATCTTTAAGATCATGATCATTGAGTAACCACATTCTATGAATTCTTTTTCAGGTTGAGGGTCTGATGATGGATGTAACAGCTGCTGAAGAGGAGATAAAAAGATGGAAGATGGCAGCTGAGGAAGAAGCGGAAGCTGGTAGATCAATCGAACAAGAGTTCCAGACTCAGGTGCTTTGACACAAACATATTCCATGTAGTTCAGTTTCAGCTTATTCATTCGCTTCAGACTCCAGTGCCCTCTTTATATGTTTTAGACTTTTAGTGCGCACGAGTACATACAAACTTTAGTGTCATATGTATTTGATTACAAGCGTTCTTTTGTAGTACTGTCACATTGAGCTTGTTCCATCTGCAATTAGGCAACCTTGATTTGTTTTGCAACTTAGTTGACTTAAAAAATTGGTTTTGGAACTTTGTGATTAATGTTTTTACTCCCTCCATCCCAGAATTTAGCTACTTTAAAGTTTGTCCTAAATCAAACTTTTCGTTTTACTTTGACTGTCAATAGCGGAAACATTATGAACATTCACAACATATATGCACCTCTACATGCTCAACATATACTACTAGATTGATCACGAAATGAACTATCTTAATATGCACCTCCACATGCTCAAACTTCCTAAAATTAGCTATACAAGATCAATTCAGACTGGCTCTTAGCCGTTTACAACATGTGATTCATAAAAACTAGCCTTTGCATTCTGGGTCAGAGAGAGTGTGGGCCAGAAATGTAGAAAGCAGATTGATTACGGGCACTATAATCTGATAACACAACAATAACAACAACAACAAAGCCAAGGTCCAAGTTGGGTTAGCGTTAGGCTAGAGATGAAACCCACACAACCAGATACAATAAGGCAAACAAAATATGCCTTGCAGATGTTATTGTACAAAACATTAACAAAATCTGCAACCCAAAGCAAGTTGGGTAGGCTAACAGATGTTATTATGCATAAATGCAAGTTTGTTCTCGACCAAAAACTTGCAGATGTTCTTGTACATCATATTGTAATTATACCAAAGCATAAATGAAATGGTGTAACTGGGTGTGGCAAGCATATGACTGCAGAGAAATACCTTTTATTCTTTCTGTTTCTGAAAAAGTGGGAAAAATATCTACTTATATTAAATGATATGGTGCTGTGTCACGCAGTAGTATGCTGTTCGATACTGTGAAACTCTAAATTTGCTTCACATACTTGTAAGCTTTATTGCCATCTTTATCATAATTTTTGTTGACATGTCGGCGTCTTTGTCAAGAATTTCTTTCTGCTTGCCCTATTTTTGTTAGTAATTGAAAGTCAGTACTCGATGATGGTATCATTCTACTGTCCCTAAGAGCATTCCTGGATATGGCCTTGTCAGCTTAAACATGGTAAATAACTTCAGCTGAGAAACAAACTGCTATTGATGTACAGTAGTCTATGCAAGGCCTTGCGCAGTAAGTGGCAGCAGCAGATGCATCAGTATTATGCACAAATGCCACAAGGACTGAGAAGGATGCATCAGTTTGCAAGGGAGATTTGATAAAGCCATTAATTACTCCTCAATTCCGAAAATCATGTCGTTAGGACAGCAAGATTAGTTCAAATTTGAACTAATCTTGCTGTCCTAACTACATGACTTTCATAAATGAGGAGTATATTTTTTACTTTATGAATAGTATGAGATGGTAGTAGTTGTTGCTGTTGTCGATACCATGAGATTTGTATGTTCAAGAGAACATTAACTGATGCATGGGACTGTTTTTTTTCTTTTTTGAGGGGGTAAAGGATCATTTCTGTTATAACCAACCATCATGTTGATCTTTTGATTAGCCAAACTCAATTTTGTTGCACAGATATCATCCCTTCGCAAGGAGTTAGATGAGGCTAAGCAAGCTATGCTGGAGCTGGAGAACAAGCTGAAGTTCAAGGAAGAGACAGCAGCTGCAGCGATGGCGGCACGAGATGCTGCTGAGAAATCTCTGAAGCTAGCGGACATGAGATCTTCCAGGCTACGAGAGAGACTGGAAGAGCTTAACAGGCAGCTGGAAGAGTCAGATAATAGAGCGGACTTGGTTAGTCGCAATGGTCATAGGTACATGTGCTGGCCATGGCAATGGCTGGGGCTGAACTATGTGCGGCTGCCTCCAACTGAGACAGATCAAACATCCAATGAGATGGAGCTTTCTGAGCCTCTAATAATATAGATGGATGGATGATATTGATACATAATTTTTCTACTGGTCCAGATCTTTTTACTTTAGAGAGGGGAAACAGTAGATAACTGTTTTGGTTTGCACTATTCTGTAGAGGTTTTTGCCCATTTGCCCATGTTTTGCTGTGCAGGACTACGAGGGTGTTTTAGATGGCCCCATGTAATTGTAAAGAATTGTAAAAGTTACCACACCAGTTGGAATATAGTGAAGAAGATGACAGATGTCCATTCTTTTACAGTACTCTGTTGCTTCATTTTAATATCAAAGCTTCAGCATGATAATATGCTATTTTGAGTAGACGTTGCAGTGTACCGAGGCAACCGGATGTTATTTTGCTTCAGAAAACTTGGATGTCAGCCTCACAAAGGATTGATTGAACCAGATGCCGGTACCAGTGAGGGAATGAAGATGCCATTCCTCGGTCAGTGGCTCAAGTCAAGTCGTGTTCCCGTCGCACAGAACGCGGATTGCTTTTTTACTCTAATTTCCAGGAACATTGTTGCTCTTGGCATTATCTGCTCTTTTCCTGTAACAAATATTTGATCATCTATATTACAACAACAAGCATATGTACTCGAGGGTTATCTGAAGAGGCACCTTTTCCCGCTCTTTTTGGCTTTCTGAATCTGATGGAAAAAGCAAGATGATATTCCAGCGACCCACCACCAGGCTACTATGAGACGACCAGCTTTACGTTTTTTTTTCAGTCAATGAATCAACGCACGCCTGGCGTCACCGTGTTTTCTTTCGGAGACGCGTTCGCTTGTCGCGCTTGTCGGTGCTGCACTAGCGTAGTAGTACTACTACTACACTACACTTCTCTGAAATTTTAAGTATGGCGCACTACGCCACACGGTACGTGTATATGATATTTGATCCATTTTGCTACAGAGCCCGTTGTACATAGGAGTGTCCGTCGTGATGCGATACCCTTTACGCGTGATCACAAGTCACCCCGAGTCGTCGCTGTGAGGCTTCACGTGCAGACACCTGGACCAATCCGTTGCCATTGCTTGGTGCATCCATCTTCTTCAACATTTTCCCTCGCTCTTCGCTCCTTGTTCCTGCCACTACAGCTCGTTGGGTTGTAGTAGTATAAAAAGGCCCCTGAGGAGCACTGGAAAACTACCTCTCCGAGTCCTTCGTCGTTCCTCTGCCGCTGGGGATGTTCTTCTCCACCTTCTTCCTGCTCTTCTGGACCGTCTTCACCTGGACCTTCGGTCCGAGAGACGACGCTGCCGCTTCGGCAGATGCAGCAGCAGCCCAACGGCCGTACTCTAGAATCGACCGCAACTACGACACCTTGGATCAGGTCAGCAGCTCATGTCCGTTCACTCGCACACACTACTACTACTACTTTGTACTGCAGTTGTTTGACGAAATAGATGAACGAAGCACAGATGCTCAACGCTGCTGCTGACTGATATCTTGGGCAGGTGAAGGACGCTCTTCAGCTGGCCGGGCTCGAGTCGTGCAACCTCATAATCGGGGTCGACTTCACCAAGAGCAACGAGTGGACAGGTACGTGTGCCTTCTTTCAGTTCGTGACCAACACCTTGCTCTTTTGTCCTTCCACCTGCCCGATGAGACTAACCGTGCAGTTACATCGATGGATTCATTAATCAAAAGGAAAGCGCTGTTTTGACGGGAGAAGCCTGCACGACCTCTGCGCCGACCGTCCGAACCCGTACGAGCAAGCCATGGACATCATCGGGACGACGCTGTCAGAGTACGACGAGGACAGCAGGATCCCGTGCTTCGGTTTTGGGGACAGTAAGCAACGCGTGCCTCTTTTATTATGAGTCTCTGTCATGTCGTTGTCGTCAGCAGAGAGAGATGCCCGTTGCTCGAAGATGAGATTAATTCTGCCTTCCTTTGTTTGTTCTCAGCATCGACGCATGATCGAGACGTCTTCAGCTTCTACGGAGACCAGCGGCTGTGCAACGGTGTTCAAGAGGCGCTGCAGCGGTACAGAGAGATCGCCCCCTCTGTGCGGCTGTCCGGTACTTGTCTCATCTCACTGCTGCCGTTTCGTGCTCATCAGTTTGGTTTGGGTCGAGTTTTAGCCTCCGCATATATCGTGGCTGATGAACCCCTGATATGCTTAGGCCCGACATCTCTGGCTCCCATAATAGAAACTGCAACCAGGGTTGTCGAAGAGTCTGAACATCAGTACCACATCCTGCTGATCGTTGCTGATGGCGAGGTACGACGGTGTCTGTGGCTTCGATTACCAGCATACTATAAACAGAGCACTGCAGCGTTGCGCCGTAATGCTCCACCCCCTTAATTCGAAATGTGCCGCGCACAAATTAACCTGACATGGCCGCCCTTTCGATATACCGTATCTACAGATTTAGTGCTTCCATAATTGTATCACTCATGTCATGACAGGTTCTGAAAGACGAGAACTACCTTGAAGAAAGGACCATTGAGGCTCTCGTACATGCCAGGTAATACTGGGAGCGGGGCTATGAAGCCAACCGACCAATTGGTATTGGTATTGATATTGACATGTTGGTACTTTCTTAGATACCATGGCTTGTTTTGTGCAGTAATTTCCCTCTGTCTATTGTCCTCGTTGGAGTTGGCGATGGGCCCTGGGACGATATGATCCACTGCTACGAGAGCCGACGGCAATTCGACAATTTCCAGGTACACGTGGCCACAATCACTATAATCAATCCTTGTTGTCGGACTGTAACGATTGCTCTCTCTCCCTCTCTCTCTCATGTCCCTGTTTGACTTTATTTTCCCTCTGAAAGTCCTCATATGCTATTTTGCGTCTCTCCTTGTAGTTCGTGGACTTCACCAAAATAATGGGAAGAGAATCATCCCAAGCCGAGAAGGAGGAACAGTTCGCGCTGGAAGCGCTGATGAAGGTCCCGGACCAGTTCAGCGCGGTGATAAGCCTGGGGATCAGGTACAATTGCTAGTTATCGCTGATTCAGTTGGGTGGTATGCTTGTGGCGCTGGAGTTTTGACTGATTTCAGTGTTGCGGTTGGTATCCAGGGAACGGGCTGCAAGGGCAACTCCCAGAACAACTCTGCCTCCACCGTGCTGAACAGTTTTCTAGCTATAGTGAACAGGTGGGTTTTCTGATGATCTGGTCCCATTTTGTGGTTCAAAAATGCCGATCTGAATAACATCAGTCAGACTAAAAGTCTGAAACTGTCTCAACTGACAAAAGCCTTCTTCTTTCCTCTCCCAGATGTAGGCAGGCGCAGGTGAGGAAGTGGAAGCATATGATGTGCAGTGCAGGCACTTGGGTCTCAAGCAGTCGACAGTCCATGTTAACCTTAGGTTCCACGTAATGTCGGTGACACATATGCATATGCTAGTGTCGTACTCGTGTCCAGTGGAGATGTACTACTAGCACATACTGCTGTTTTTGGTGTCATTTATTCCGATGACTACTACTCTAGTAGGGAAATGTAACATTCTCAGTCGTATGTGTTGTGATCTAAAAAAATTATTTATTTCTGAGAGTAAAACAAAATGAAAATTCGTTTCGAAACTGGTCCTTGCGAATGGCGATTACTACTCGAGGCCGCGGCCCATCGGCCCATTATCTGAGAAAACGGGAAGGAAAACGAGGGTGAGAAAAATATCGTCGTCGGCGTAGTGCTCCGGTCCGGTCCCGGGGCTCGCTCACCTCACCCCCAAAATCTTCGCTCCTTCCTCTTATCCCCTTCCCTTCCACTCTCCTCTTCCCTTCCATTCCCTCCCTCCCATCGCGCCACCTGCCATGGCCTCCTCCATCGCCATGTCCCTACGCGCGCTCGCCGCCACCCCCTGCGCGGCCCTGCCCAAGCCCAAGCCCGCGCCCTCCTCCCCCTTCCTCGTCCTCCTCTCCCCCACGCCGCCGCGCCTGCTCCACCTCCGCTCCGCCCGCCGCCTGCCGCTCGCCCCGCTCGCCGCCTCCGACTCGTTCGAGTCCTCCGCCGCCGTCGACTTCGCCGAGCCGGAGCAGACGTCTGAGGACGAGGCGGGCGCGTTCGCGTCGGACGACGAGGCCTCCGCGGCCGTAGAGGAGTTGGAGGAGGAGGTCACCGCGGAAGACGGCGGTGCCGAGGAGGTCGGGGAGTACGTCGAGCCGCCCGAGGAGGCCAAGGTCTACGTCGGCAACCTACCCTACGACATCGACAGCGAGCGCCTCGCGCAGCTGTTCGAGCAGGCCGGCATCGTCGAGGTCGCCGAGGTCAGGGTTCATTCCTTCTCATCCCCTTCCGCGCGCAATATGCTGCCTGCCTGAGATGAAACCTCACTGCGACTAGTGTAGCTGCGTCATTCGTTTCCCTGTCACTACTGTAAATGTGCCATTGCTAGGATTAGGTTCTGGGTGTTGTAACGTGGTCTTGCTGGTTTGGGGAAAAAATGAGTCATATGAGTTGTTCTTGTTGTGCGCTGGGATATAAAGTTATTATCAAAGCAGCACATACCTGGCTTACTAATTACTAGCCACACTCGATTAAAACAAAAAGGGATATTTCATCTCCAGCAGCATTCATCAGTAAAATTAGATGTATAATTGTAACGTGTGGGTGGTGAACTGGGAGTTGCACAGGCGCAGTTGCCTGATTTAAGCTTTCCGTGAGATGTTTAGGTTCAGTCAGTTCTCACATTTGTGAGATGTCCTTATTGGAACAGCATCCTTAGCTGAGTGATTGCTCGCTTGTTAAAATAAAAAGGGAATTTTTGTTTTGGTCTTGATCAACTTTCTGTAAATAAAATTCTAGCTAGGATACAGAACTTATTTATTTGTTATTAAGCATGTAACATTTCTTTACCTTTTCATGTTGTTGAGTTGCCTAACTCCAAATGCATTGTTTGAGATTTTTGTTTGATCAGCATTTAAGGTATACATATATTTCGACAGCAGTTCAAGCATATTCACAGTCTGCTCTTTTTAGGATATGTGTTCCCTTTGCCCTTGGCTTAAAAAAAGAATAAAATAAGATAAACTTTGCTCCTCTACTGAAATGAATTATTGTTTTTTTGAGGTAACGAAATGAATGAATTATTGTGTTGGTGTGCAGGTCATCTACAACAGGGAAACAGATCAGAGCCGTGGATTTGGGTTTGTCACCATGAGTACTGTTGAGGAGGCTGAGAAGGCGGTGGAGATGTTCCATCGTTATGTGAGTAACTATATGGAGCTTGTTTTCTTCACATTTAATGCCAAACCTATTTTGTCTTCTCTGGCATAGTTCACCTAGTAATCTATATACTTACGGTACTAACGGAATGGTCTATTCTTCCCATTTTTAATTTATATGTCTTTCCAGTAAATATTAATACATGGGTAAACATCGTTTTCATTTTTATGATGTTAATTATGGATGCACATGATAGTGTCGCAGTGCCTGATTTAAGTTGAAGTTAACACCTTCTTGTGAAGACAGTTAATTGCCTTGTCACTGCCCTTTATTAGTTTGCTTGATTCATATCTTCAACATCCCATAGTGATTTGAGCAGCCCACTTCTATATTACTGGCCATTAATAATAGTTACCACTAACTGCTCTGATATGATGTACTTGATTCTGTCCTCTCTTCTGTGCTTGGGCATGTAGTGGAAAGTGCTGAAGAACGTAGGAGTTACATGCTTTACTGATTAACCTTTACTTTCACAGGATATTAATGGAAGGCTTCTGACTGTAAACAAGGCAGCTCCGAGGGGCTCGCGTCAGGAGAGACCTCCCAGACAATTTGCACCTTCTTTCAGGATTTATGTGGGCAACCTGCCGTGGCAAGTGGACGACTCCAGATTGGTACAGTTATTCAGCGAGCATGGTAAAGTAGTCGATGCGAGAGTTGTCTATGACAGAGAAACAGGGCGTTCACGAGGATTTGGGTTCGTAACCATGGCGTCACAGGAGGAATTGGATGATGCTATTGCTGCCCTTGATGGACAGGTCAGTATCAATCAGCTGCCTAGGACATTCCCTGACATTTTCATTACGTCTACAGCCCTAGGTTCAGCTCAATATACATACCTCTTTTAAATTCAAGATACATATTTTTTAAAAAAATAGCTTTTTTGAAGAATAAATTTGAATTTGGCTTCTTAATTTGGCCCTAATTCATGATCTTATCCGAGCTCTATGAGATCTTATCCGAGCTCTATGAAAAACAAATTAAATTGAAATAAAAACCCAGTAAGGCAGTGGACTAATAGTGTTTCTCTCGTGTATATTATGACCAAGTTATCAAAGTTTACCTTTGTTAGCCCAAGTTATCAATGTTTACCTTTGTTAGCCCAAGTGTCACGACTTTTGATTTTGAATTGTGCAGAGTTTGGATGGCCGTGCCCTGCGAGTGAACCAGGCTGAGGAGCGACCGCGGCGAGGCTTCTAATGAGGTGTACAACAACCTTGTGGCATAGGAGCATCAGAGCGCCTCTGATACTGGTTCTAGACCCTCCATTTTCTCGTATCATCTGGTCCTCTCCTCTTCACTTCTATTCTGTTTACCTCTGAGTTTAGCCGTGAGTTATGTATCATTGTTGGCTACTGTTATGATGTTCCTAGCTCAATTTGTCGATTCAAAAGTTTTGTCTGACATCAGCTTATATAAGAAAGAAAGAACGGGGTGTGTGTGTGGCCGTTTGGGCAGCATGGCCCTTCGGTTTTCATTTATCATTCTTCGAAGAACATATGCAAGCACACAGAAATTACATTGTGAATAAAAATTTGCTGATGTGAATGTTATCATATCCCACGTGGTCACAGAAACGACCTAGCAAGAACCAAAATCCTACCATGGTATACCACCTCCAACAATTATATTTATTTTTGGGTATATAATTTAATTTTTACATGCTAATTACCATTTTCGTTGTGAGGTGAGGTGATGCTATCATGGTAACCAAGCTAAAATTTTGTAATTTTGTCTGAACAAGGCAGCAAGATTAAAGGCTTGGTTACTGGTTACCGATTGATTGGTATATTTCTGATGAATTCAAAGTGAGAAGGTTGTAGAGGGAAAGTAATTGATGTGTGCTCAAATCCAACAAGAACATCTAATGAAATGATGGAAAAATGCATATATTCTGGCATAGCTGGGGGATTTTGAATGAATTCCTTCTATTCACTGACTCTTTTCGTGGAAGCGTATTAGAATAGGGAGACCTTTATTTAGTTTTTGTGGAAGCGTATTAGAATATGGAGATCTTTATTTAGTCTGGGCCCCTAAAGTTCCCTATTTCTCATTGATATGGGTATCTGACTTGTGGCGGTAGCAGCTAATGTTGGTTGGTACCACCATTTTAGTTGCTTTTGCAGTTTGATTGGTATTTCTTTTTCTTTTAAAAGTTTAGGGACCTAAAAGACCAATTGTTGATTCAAAGATAAGTACTCTCTTCGTTTCAGATAATTTATCAATATGCGAATTGTATGTTATGAAATTATTTATCATAATGAATAGTATAGATCTTATTTTAATTTATAAAAGTAATGGTCAAATGTAAAAAAAATGATCTAAAATGAGCTCCAATTCAATCTTGCGTTGTGGAGCACATTCCCTAAATTTGGAGCACTATATCACGAGCACAGAAGCCTTGGCAGCGTCTCGTCCTGAAAATTGAATTGTTGCATAACCCATATTGAACATCCATTTGCCAGTCGCCTGGAACATGACCACGTCCAGGATCCAGGAACCACAAGGTCAAATAGGTTCCGTTCTAGCAGAGGAAAAAAACATGGACATAACTCTATCCGAACAATTGTTCTTCCTAAAAAGTAGGCGCAAAGTACATGGTAGTCGAGTAAAAATCCTCTGTTATAGCTGCGTGGTTCCGTTGGGAATTCAAGCGCCGTGTCAATCTAGTGGAGTTGCAGCTATGCTAGGAATGAATTCGTTAACGTGAACGCTTTTTTCCCCAAAGGCAGAGCAGGAAAGCTAGCTGGTAACATCATCAATTCAATCATACCTTCACGGCCAAAAATAAATAAATAAATAATAGGTAATTGAGATTCCTCGTTGGGACGCTATGATCACCAAAAAAATATTCGCAAGAAATCAAACTCCTACATTCCTACTAATCCTACTATAATAACCGTGGTATATATGAGACACATGGACCCACCTTATGTTCGTGCTCTACAAAAGGCATCTAAACAAGAAAGATCCTCGCCACCTCATTCAAAAGTATATCGAGTTATGAAACGTTCCCAAAGATTCGTCATCTTGTGCCCTTAATTCGGGTACCATGGAAGCGGCGTAGACAAATTCCGTGGCGCGTCGGCGGTGATCACGGCGCAGTATAAGTTGCTCTACGATCTCGCCCGATCTAGCTTGTTGCCATGGCCGACACCGTGGCCGCGGCGTTCCGGTGGTCTGACCTCCCGGGCGATCTGCTCCGCGACATCTCCGGCCGCCTCCGTGACCCCGTCGACTACGTTCGCTTCCACGCCGTCTGCAAGCCGTGGCGCGACACCGCGCCGCCGTCCCCTCCGCCGTTCCTGCCACTCCTCTTCACGCCGAGCGGGTCCTTTGGCAAGCCGGGCCCGCTCCTCCGATCCGTCTTCTCCGACACCGCGTGGCGAGTGCGCAGCGACGCCGCCTCCAGCCACCACCAGCACCACCACAAGTGGCTGGCCCGCGCGGACGGCGGCGGCACGTGGCTGCTCTTCACCGGCGGCGAGGCGCCCTGCCTCGTGGACCCCTTCACCGGCGCCGCCACCGCGCGGCTGCCCCGCTTCCCCGACGAGATCGGCTGCTTCGTCGTGCAGTGCGTCCCCGACGACGGGACCGTCCTCGCCGACGGCACGATCGTGCTGTACGTCGTGGACGAGTTCGTGAAGAACGGCGGGCTCGTCCTCGCGGCGGCCGTCCTCCGCCCGGGCGACGCGGCGTGGACGGCCGTGGTGGAGCCGCTGGTCGTCACCTACGCTGACTTCTGCACCAGGTCAACCCCCGCGCTGGTCAACGGGGAGATCGTGCTCGCTGACTTCGGCGGCCGGTGCGCGATCAAGCTGCGCGTGGGCGTGGCAGGTGGCGCGGCCGACGTGATCCAGACGGAGTGCGACCTCGACGGCCCCGCCGGTGACTGTGGCAGGAAGACCTATCCCTACATCTTGGAGTCCCGGGGCGAGCTGCTGTCAGTGCACGTTACCGTCATCGACAACGACAAGATTGTTGGCGAGGGGCTGTCGCTGTCGGTGTCGCTGCAGGCTCTGGAGGACGGGAACTGCAGGCCGCGGTGGGTGAAGAGGGACGGCCGGAGCCTGGCCGACCGCGTGATGTTCCTGAGCCGACACGCCAGCTTCACCGTCGATGCCGCAAGGTTAGGCAGAGCTGTCGAGGCCGGCTGCGCCTACTTCGTCGTCAAGTTGACCCGCCTTTTTTGGCCGGTGCTGTTGCCGGAGGCGTGCCTAGTTTACAAGTACAGCTTCATGGACGGCAGCGCCACAGTGGTGGCAGAGCTGCCTGAAGGTTGGGAGGAGATGACCTTCATGTGGTTTGTGCCGCAGGTTGTCACCATAGCGACAACCCAGGTAGGTAATCGTTTTCATGCATCTACTAACTACTCCCTCCGTCCCGGAATATTTGACATTCTAGGTTCATCCATTTTTCTCAAAATGTTTGGCGATTCTCACTTCCAGAGACACCTTTCTCTCTCCCCAATACATCTCTATCTCTATCTCTTTCCTTCTCGTTTCACTGCGCACCTACTTTATTCCTTCTATCTTAACCTCCGTGCTCTGAGCTAAAATGGCAAACATATTGAAACAGAGGGAGTACTAAGTAGTAGGTATCATGTGCCTCTTCTCTTCTGTTTAAAACTCTGTACTGGTATCTATTCCCTTTCTGCTCCTTTCTGCTTAAAACTCTATGTAAATCGTCTCCAATCCACTATATATCATGCAGGAGATCAGAGATAGGCTTCAAACTCCAAACACACTAAAAAATCCAGCTCCAACCTGCAGTATCACTTTTCATGCCAAGAAACCACCCCGACAGTTCGGGCCTTATTTCAAGATTTATGTGGGCAATCTGCCGTGGAAGGTGGACAACAATCGCTTACGCCAATTCTTCAACCGGCATGGCCAAGTAGCTGATGCCACGGTCGTCTACAACAGAGAAACACGACGTTCCAGGGGGTTTGGGTTCGTAACCATGGCGTCAATGGAGGAGCCGGCTGTAGCCATTGCGGCCCTCGATGGACAGGTCAGCGCTAAGAGCCATCCTTGCAGCCTATAATTATGTACAATATAACTGCTTATTAATTAGTTTCACTACCATGATGTAAATGTCGCGTTAATGCTATATGACATGAGTTTTACTGACAAAACTATGGATGTACCTTGGATGATGCAGGTTTTGGATGGCCGCGTCCTCAGGGTGAGTTTTGCAAAGGAGCGGCAACAGCAAGAGCCATACATGCCGCTGCTTCTTTTTCCGCAGCAACAACCCATTTATTGGTGGTGGTGGTGGTGACAAAAGGACAATATTCACAGGTTACTCAGGGATCATGAACAATGTTTTGTTCACCATTTTCTGATTGGGCTTCTCCAATTAAGAGGCATTTTCTCTCTTGGAAAAGCTAGATCACAACTAGTTTATTTGTCAAATATTCATTAGCTAAGCGTTAATTGTGTACAATAACTCAGAATACTGATACAAAAAAAATGCTCTCAGCTTTTATAACT
Source organism: Chloris gayana (assembly GCA_031894775.1). Lineage (NCBI taxonomy): Eukaryota > Viridiplantae > Streptophyta > Magnoliopsida > Poales > Poaceae > Chloris > Chloris gayana. The sequence goes on along the minus strand of JAUNZO010004250.1, from coordinate 142,194 downwards.
TCGGTACGTTCATATATAGATCAAGTGCAGTTTGTGTATGCGGTCCATAATGTACTGTCCTTTTTTTTGTGTAACAAATTCCACAAGATAGCTGCTAGCCCGGAATTTAATTGCTTATTTACTTGGGGTCTATCTAAGATTTCAGGTGACTGAAATTTTGCTAATATTTCAGTTAACTTGTGGCAAAAAGAATGTTCTCTGAAAAAATGAAAATGTTTCACTCAAAAACTAATTATTCTAGCAGTACAGTTTCATTGTTCAAGCGGTGCATTCGCATTGTTCCAATAGTATATTTGCATTGTTCCGAAAATCTGACTGAACCAAATGCAACGGTGCATTCGCATTGTTCCAATAGTATATTTGCATTGTTCCGAAAATCTGACTGAACCAAATGTAAAATTTCAATTATTGAAAACTAATAAATCTGATTTACTAGCGACGTGTTTGGTTCATGTTGACGTAAGACAATTACAGAGTGTAAAAGATGACGTTACATGTGTTTGTTTTGACATCCTCCGCAATCTGTTACCCGGTAATCAGACTCCAGCCTATTCAACTTCGATACACTCCTCTCCCATTGGATTCTCACTCTGATACGGAGGGCCACAATCGATTTTCCTCTTCTCCGATCCTCCTTCATTGCCTCACGCAAAAATTCCGTTCTTCGATGGCGGATGATGCTTCATCGAAATGGAGCACCTTGCTTGATGCTTGGAGCCTTGCCCTGATTAGCTACTCCACCTCCGTTGGGCTACTTGGAGTATAGTTAGTTTTAGTAACATGTTCCGGGCACTAGTATTAGCAATGATTGCTATGTTAGTATTAGCTACTCCACCTCCTTGCCCTGATTAGCTACACTACACCACCGTACCTTCCGTTGCCCCCAAAATCCATTGGATTGGATTTGAGATACGGGATGAGCAGCGACCTGATACGGGATGTCGACAAGTAATAGTATCCTAATCCAAGGACGATGAATTAATGAATTTGGTTTTGACACGGGTACAGATTTTCTCTGTGATATATCGTCGTACGTGAGAAAATGTTAATTGATAGACCATCATCGTCGGCCGCATCACAACGACCGGGTTAAGTTTTCTTTTTACCTTGTGATACGTGTCTTAGTACGTACATCTGGCACGTGAGGATACGATGGACTATGGAATGATATGACAAATGAGGATGATGGCGGGAGTAAGCGTGTATAGGTTTTAGGATTAATTAAATAAATCATCCATAAGTCACATTTAGATTCTCACACTTATAAATCCTTTTGTTACAAATTGTTACTCCCTGCTGTATTTTATTGGCAAATAAAACACCCCGAAGTTTACACAGCTGAGCCACATCATTTATAGCAGAGCGATGGCATGAGTTAAGGTGCGAGGAGCTTAAGCCTTGTTGTTTTGAGTCAGCAGCGGCATCACAAATGGTCCTTTTGGTCGCCTCCTAGTCCTAGCAGACTGTTTCTTCACTTGCAGGACATGGCCACAAAAGATCTGCATATCCAACATGGAACAGAGAAGGGCATTATGCAATGGGGTGAGATGACTAGTACAGAATACCTTTTTATATCAAGCAGTTCAATCACGTCTTCTCTAATTCGGTACACACTCAATTTTTCTTAGTGTCACTACAATTGATTTGGAGTTTTGTTAGACAACTACATCTATTTGCATGCACACCAAATGCATTTTTGTACCACCATGCATGGTACCCAAATGCTAGTTGAATAAGCTCAGGAAATCGAAGCAGTAACATTATCCATTCTTGTTTGCCAACAATTAGTCTTGGATTTTCACCAAAACAAATATTTTCCACCAAAAATCTTGTTTATTTGTTCTGTTCTCTTTCGCTGCCGATTAAACAAATTTGAATATAGCACTACTTTATTCTCAGGAACCAACAAAAAAAAGTAGTAAAAGTATGTATGCTGCTTACCTCTCCTTGCAGCATGGCGAAAAATTCCTCTGGTTCTTCAAATGTTGCAATGGTTACAAATGCATAACCATATGAGCTTCCAGTTTGTGTGTCATGGATGACTCGTTCATCTATGACGTCACCATACTTGTAGAAAAACTGTCTTAGCTGAGAAGGGTGCAGCCATGATGGCAGGTTGCCCACAAAAATCTTGAAAGGTGACCCAAGTTGTGTTCTTCCATGGCGGGTGATGCTGGTTCTTGGACGTGGAGCAGCCTTCTTGCTGCCCTGAGCTCGAAGAAGAAGCGTTTCCCTGATTTTCTGCACAAGAGAACATTTCATCCGTTGAGCCTACTAGCTAGATTGCAAGCACAATGTTTGATTGATTTGACTAGCTAGTTGATCAACATGTATTTTTTTTGGATAATTTAAAAACACTGGAGAATAATGGAGACGACAGACAGCAAAAGGGAGTACAATGGTTCCAGTTCATATCACGGAATGAATGCCATCGTCTCCAAATAGTTTGTGCTACTTTGCTTGTAATAATTTTCCTCTTGCCATATTTTCTTCCTGAAGAAAACGAAAAGAAGGAATCTGAATATATAGGGTATATGCACTTACATTGGAAGGAGCTATGGCGGAAGGTCGGGGCATGACCCACATCATGGCCTTGTCGTCCTTCCATCCTGTGGCGAGAGGCAGCTCATCCACCTCCGTTGCCCTGCCATCCTCGAAACTGTATCTGTACACACGGCTCGCCTCGGGGAGAATCCTCCCCATCCAACCTGCATTCCGCGAGTTGAGCACGAAGTAGGCGCAGCCACCCCTGACGGCTCCGCCCAACGGCGCAGCGTCGACGACGAAGCTGGTCGGGCACCCCAGGAACAGGACGCGGTCATTCGTCAGGCTCCAGCCATCCCTCCTCACCCACTGGTGGTAATGACCACCTCCCTCCAAGGCTTTCGTATCCAGCGCGTATATCCACACCGACAACGCGGAGGCCAGATCCCTGGCCCCCGGCGAGGTCGTGAGGACGACAGAGGCAACAAGCAGCTCACCGCGAGACTCGAAGACGTGGAAGCTCAGCGATGGCACGGGCTGAAGGACATCGTCACGCTTGGTCTGCATGACCATGATGCCTGCCATGCCGCCCAGCACCACCATGTACTTCTGGCAGGGGTCCACGAGCACGATGGATCCTCGGTAATGCGCCGCGGCGTAGCGGCCCTCGAAGCCATTGTGCAACAGGCACCTATGTTCCTGAGCCCACCATGCCGCGCCGGGCCGGAGCACGGCCGCCAAGATGTAACAGAACTGTTGGTTCACGTGGACGGCGTGCAGGGAGATGGTGCCGTCGGAGGAGACGGTGCCGTCGACGTACGGGAAGCTGGCCTGGGTGATCCATGGCAAGGGCGGCAGGGTGGTAGCAGCTCCGGTGAAAGGGTTGATAAGCCGTAGATGAGATCTGCCGCCGGCGGCGAGGAGCCATGTTCCCTTGCCATCCTCTGTGCTGAGCCAGCGGTGGCGGCGGCTGTATGTCCCGGGCGCGCACCAGGTGGTCCTGTGCTTGGAGAAGATGGATCGGAACAGCGCGATCGAGGGATGGCTCTGACTGCCTGGGGCGAGGAGCCAGGGGAGAAACGGCGGCGGCGGGTAGCGCGACGACGACGACATGGTGTCGCGCCATGTGCTGCAGACGGCGTGGAAGCGGACGAAGTCGGCGGCGTCTCGGAGGCTGCCGGAGATGTGCCGGAGCAGATCCGGCACGAGGTCGGCCCACGGCCGCACCGTGGCGGCGTTGACAGATTCTTCCATTGGATTTTGGATTTTAGTAGATGGGAAAACGTCGGCTGAGGGATGCACACATCCATCTCATCGATAAATTGTATTTTGGCACGTAATGCTATTCTAATCTAGTTTCCTGTACCCCTGCACACGGCATATAATCTGTTTAGACGATGAATTGTACTTTGACACGGGTACTAATTATTTGCTGGCATTGCACATTAATCTTAGAAGGTAACAAGAATTGCCGCGCCTACAATCTTTATTTTGAAGATTTTTAAAATATATAATTATATTTATATACTTGTTATTATATAATTTATATTATTATATTTTATATGATATAAACGTACATAATTATTTATATTTTAAGAAATAAAATAAATAAATTTCTAAACTTACATGACTTCAATATAGCACACTATTATTTCATAAGAAGTATGTATTGAATCTTACGATAATCTATAATAGGATAAAAGTTCACTTTACTCCCTCCAACTATCGATAAAATCCACTTAACCCCTTAAACTATAAAATCGTTTGTTTTACTCTTTTCAAATTTATAACACAATTCACTTTACCCTTTGGCCGTATGATAGATGGTTTTGGCGCCATGATGACTATGATAGGCCTAATACCACTTGTCTAGCCTCGGCAAGGAGGCAGTGACGTATGTGGAGGTCGGCGAGGTGTGGCTGCCATTCCGCAGCCCAGCTCCACCTCAATGACGCCCTTCGCCTTCATGTCTGTATCCACATAGGACCCCATCGGTCTCTACACTCACCGATGGCACCTCGCCTCGCATCTAATAGGTGTGTCCGGGTTTATCTTAGCCGTTAAGGTGGAAAGACCATCTCGCAAAATCGGGCAAGGGTAGTACATTGAATGGTATTGTAAACTTGGAGGGAGTAAAATACATGGCTTTATAGTTTATGGGTTTATATAGACTTTGATGATATTGGAGGGAGTAAAGTGGATTTTATTCTATATAATATAATTAAAATATAATTGACAAATTAATGATTTTGCATTCACGTGGTTAAACAAATCAGGTAAAATATTGTTGACTTGTTGACAATCTTATTTTTAAATGAACCCTAATGTTACGTGGAAAAATGTATGTGAAATAAGATGTTTTCATCAATAATTTTTTGAAAGTGAGACATGTAGCATAAGTACGTGATTCCTAAAGTTTGTATTGTTAGTTTAACAGTAATCGAAATACATAATGTAGAATTTGGATTAAAAAATAGATGTAAAACAAACTATATAATCAAGCAGAAATCTTTTTTTATCTGACATCTATTTTTATATTCAAAATTTTGACCATTAAGAAAAAGGAATCCAATTGAACCATATGATATATATGCGGAACTATTCATTTTATATAGAAATTATTTTTGATATGAGTTACACATTGTAAGATAAATTAGTATATGTGCACCTAAAGAATAAATTAACTGGAATGTTTTAAGGAATTTTTTGCTGATTAAATATAACCATTAAAATGTTTGATGCCAATAATTTGTTACAATAAATTTGGACATGAGTGTATATATATATGCAAATAGAAAATCCAAGCAACATCACCAACAAACACATATCATAAAAATATAGGCAAATGAATGAAATCTAGTAAAAAATCAAACAAAAAATTAATTATTTACTCGAATGGAATCAATGAATAGATTGAAAATTGATGGATACATATATCATATATTTATTTCTCATAATATTTTGTTGTACTATATATTTATTTATACATATTTTTTAGTAACGAGACGTTATTAACATTTTAATTGATGTATGTTCGTATAGATACAACATTGAATACCGCCAGGTTCCAAGCGGCTAAACCGTGTCTTACCCCCACGGGCGTTAATCGCCTCGCCCGTCGCCTTGCCTTCCAATCTCTGCGCCAAATCCCTTTCGGAATGGTTATGGGGAACCAACATGAAGCAAAGCATCTGCTGACTGCTGTCTACTGGTACTGGTAGACTTCATCCCCTTTTACCCGCGCTGCACGGCACTTGCTTGACGAAATGCCTGCCTGGCTCAACCGCACTTCTGCGCCGGCGCGCTCCTCCATGGCTTCTCCTTTCAGTTCAACCGCTTCCCCGGCAACTGCCTTGATAACCTTGATGCGCCGCGCTGGATAACAAGGGAGGACGAAGCTGTCCTGTTGGAGTCTCAGGTACTTGAGAATGAGATACTGAATATTGATATTTCCAACGTTTTGTCAGGAAGACATATCAACATCACTATAGGGATAAGCTAATATGTGGTTGTGGTGCTTCTTAACAAGGGAAGGGACGAGGAACGAAAAGAGCAACTACAAGCAGGGGAGCAGAGCAGCATGGAGCTTCAGTCCCACTCACACTCACCCCAGGACACAAGACGCAAATGAACGAGGTGCAGTGGATAGGATTTTCAGCACAACACTTGTGCTTGTGCAGCTCATGTATCCAGCGTGGCCAACAGGATGATGAAGTAGCATGTCTGGCCTGAAACAACATAGCGCTATCGTCTCAACAATTTCAGAAGCCAATTTGCTAGGATGGCGACTAAAATTCAGACAAATATCAGTGGACAAGCTCCTGACCTATCTGATACGTGATACATCCTTTTCAATATGGATGCTAAGTTGCTAACTTATAAACCATGGATTGGTTACTGGCAGGGGATGGCTTAGCAAGCTATAGGGGTATGCGAGGAGGGCTGTACATGGTTCTGCTACCCACTAGTGGTTAACTTTCCATGACAACTCTGAAGTGTGACAATTTTTACTTGCCTTGATTAAGAGTCACAAGCTTGGACTTTGTGAAATGGAATAATAACTGATTCATGATAACCAGGTTACCAAGGGATGTGTCCTGGCGCACCCAAATTCTAACATGTGGTGCAGGTGTATCCCACTGAGTGATAGAGGATAAGTCAAACAATACGAAGGGACAAGAAACTGGTGGGCTGGAGCTGAACTCTAAGGAGCTTCGTAAACCATTGGAGCAGTTATACATATATGGAGATTCAGCAGGAAACGTGTCTAAAGGTGGTGTCATGAAGACCAGAGTGAATACACATGGAAGTGGCATTTATTAATAATATGCACCATACAAGGTTGAAGGTACTGTAGCACATTCACCACTACGCAGCAAGTCAGTGTGTCAGTAGCATGGCCTTCAAGCTTACAAAATATCAGTGAGAAATCTTTACTCCTTTGAATATCTGTGCAGTGCATGTTCTTTTGCTCTTAACCATTCTTTGATTCATCATACTTGCTTCCATTGCTACCTTGGCCTGAGCATGTATCCTCATCTTCGGACTTTTAGGTTCTTATTCTGTTCTTATGCTACTGGGCGGCACTGGAGGAGAGAATTGAAGCTTGTCTCGTTAACCGCTTTCCCCGCCTGTACCAGTACTAGTTATATCCCTTCTTCTCAGAATGATCATCTCCTATTGGTCCCATCTGCAGGGCCTTGCGAACAAGTGTTATCTCCAGTTGATTGCTACTCCTCTTTCCCTTGTGGTACCAATAACAATAGTATTAAGAAGGAAAGTAAGAGGAGAAGGTGCAAGAATAAGAAGGAAACAACCAAAGAAGGGTCGTGTTTGCCATCAGAGGAGAATGCGTCGATTAGTAAGGTGAAGACCTACCAGAGTGGTGACCCCCTTGGACGGAAGGAGTTGGGCCAGCATGTGGTTCAGTGGCTAAAGAAGGGCATGTACTTAATGGCTTCTAAATTTGCTTCCTTAGAGATACATGGTGGTGGGGCAGAATTGTTGTTAGGTGGAGAATCTTCAGATGGACATATGGGTTTTGTGATTCAGGCACAACCATACCTTTTGCGGCTCCCATGCCTAAGGGTCAGGAGGCACTCTGTTTCAAGGCCGCCACACACTATCCCACACTCTTTGATAACTTTCAGCGAGAACTCCGTGATGTTCTGTTGCAGCACCAGAATGAGTGCCATATTTCTGATTGGCGTTCCACACAATCCTGGATGCTTCTGAAAGAACTGGCGAAATCCTCTGGGCACCGGGCAGCAGCACGCAAAACTAAAAAACCAGATATGCACACTACACTTGGTATAAGCATGGACAAGACAAGGCTGATACAAACTAAAATAGATGACTTTGTTAAGAAGATGACAGACCTTTTACACCTAGAACGAGATGCTGAACTGGAATTCACCCAAGAAGAGTTGAATGCTATTCCAATGATGGATGTTAAGTCGAAGATGCCAGTACAGCCAGTTGAGTACTTGGTAACTCATGGTCAGGCACAGGAGCAATGTGACACCATTTGTAATTTGAGAGTTGTCGGCAGTTCGACTGGTATGTTCCTTTTTGACTTTTCAATTTTGTGAGCACTAGTTTAGTTATGCTGCAGGCATTATTAATGTGCTGTGTGTGGAATGATAATTGTTCGGATGGGTATCTTCTTTTCTTTGTGGTTAATGGCACCATTTAAGTTTTTCAAGTGTTTTATATGCCGAATCACACAAAGATGATTGTAGAAGTTTCTGCATATTTTCTTTTCTCAATAAGGTCAAGGGATTATTGTTTTGAAAAACGTTAGAAGCCAAGGGGGTCATCAATTATGTGGGCTTCTCAGTGTTTGATCACTAGTTTTGCACCTAGGAGGGTTAGGTTGCTGCCTTTTAAAGTTGCATTTGGAAGCTACAGGTTCATATCCACTTGGGCACACTACATAGGCAATAAGCCATGCTCTTCTGGCTCGTGTTTTTGGATGGGTAAACATAGTGGTGAAGCCACATTAGGTTGACATTTAGCACTAAAGAGCTTATTGGTACCATGTTATTTGCTTGAAAATGGCACATATTAGCACCACCATGAACTATAATCTAGCTTCACCCCTACATAAGTAATAGATAACTTGACAGGTGGGAGAAATACTGCACCCACAGCATTTCTTCATAGTCGAGATTTACCCGTGTTTGAGCCCATTTCCCATACACGTGGATCAGCCTTCCACTGTTCCACAGGCCAGTCCAACTCATGTGCGCGACCATAACCAGGGAAAGCGAGTCTAGGACCCTCTCGGAGTATTACTAAAGCATCTTGTCCACTATGCTAAAAGCTTTTTTCACAATGGCATAAATAATAACTCTCTGCTGTTAGTCATTCATACGTAGTTGTCGATAGAGTTTAATCTTGTCGTTAGTGCATGATAGGAATGAGCAACTCAATCTATTAACAGTCCCCAAGGGGAAGAGATATATAGCAGATGATGTACAATATGCAAGCAAGCACCCTACACTAGGAGAGAATTACATTACATAGTAAATACACTTAACACTCACCCCCCCTTCCTCAAACTCAGGGTGAATCAACAACATTGAGTTTGGACAAAATAACTTTGTTGTGCCTGCGTCCGTGGCTTCGTGAAGAAATCAACAAGCTGAATCTTTGAAGCCACATAGTGAAGAGTCACAACCTGCTCTTGTACTTCCGACCTCATATAGTAAACATCAACGCCGATGTGCTTGTCGAGCTCATGCTTCACGGGACTGTGAGCAAGACTAATCGCACCCGTGCTGTCAAGATGAAAGAGGAGTGGGGGTGGTAGTAGTTACACCAAAATCCTCAACTGGCCATCTCAGCCATGTAACCTCAGTCGTCACGATCGTGATAGCTCGCAACTCTTCTTCAGCACTCGAACGAGAAACAACTGTCTTCTTCTTGGTCTTCTAGGCAATCAAGGAAGATCCAAGGAAAACACAGTAGGCAGAAAGAAAGCGACAACCAGAAGGATCGCTAGTCGACGTCGCGTTAGGGTACGCATGAAGACTGGAGCTAGGAAAGAAAAGATGGCAAGAAGGTGTCCCACGAAGGTATCATAGAATAAGAAAGAGATGAGCATAGTGGAGATGAGAGGGAGCAGAGACGAACTGATTCAGGATGTGGACAAAGTGAGTGATGTCAGGATGAGTAATCCCAAGGTACACAAGGCTCCCAACAAGGTTGCGGTAACGAGTAGGATCTAAGAGAGGCTCACTATCAGTGGGCCGTAGGTAAACACCAAAGCTCCATAGGGGTGTTAGCTGTGGAATGATCTTGAGAGCAGCAGAAGAGAGGAGATCTCAATCCCAAGAAAGTAGCGAAAGGGGCCACAAATCAAACATCAAGAACTTGTCACTGAGACTCTTCTTGACAAACTCAATGAACTGAGGGTCATCACCAGTGATGATCATGTCATTAACATGGAGAAGAAGGATTGCACGACCACGAGAGGAAGTATGGACAAAGAGAGCAGGGTTGTGATCACTGGGCGTGAAGCCAACATCAGTGACAACAAAGGAGAAGCGCTCAAACCAAGCTCGAGGAGCCTGCTTAAGGCCATACATAGAACGATGTAACCGATAAACCATGCTAGTGGGAATAGAGTACCTCGGAGGTGGCTGCATGTAGACCTCCTCGCGGAACTCAGCTGGGAGATGGACTAGTGACGAACAGAGGCAACAACCAGAAGGGTCCGAACAGTAGTGATGTGAGCCACATGAGCAAATGTCTCATCATAGTCATGACCATAATTCTGCTGAAAGACACGTGCTACAAGTCAGGCCTTATAGTGCTCAAGAGATCCATCCGAGCGAGTCTTGACCATGTAGACCCACTTGCAGGTAATAAGAGTGATACGAGGGGGCAAAAGAACAAGATCTCAGGCGCCAGTGTGCTCCAAAGCAGCAATCTCCTCAGTCATAGCATGTTGCCACTCCGGGTGAGCAACATCATCTCGGTAGGACGTAGGCTCCACAATGGCAGCAGTTGTAAAGCCATGCCAGGATGGAGGGTGAAGAGTGGCATGATCACGAAGGGCATAGTGGGAAGTAGGCTTAGAAGGAGGGCCCAGGAGGGACGGTGATGTGTCAGGTGCGAGGATAGGTCGTGAGCGACGAGTGTAGTACTAAGAAATCTGACAAGGAGGGACCTTGAGAGGCAAGGAAGAGGATGGAGGTGGTGATGGGGATGGTGGTGGTGGTGGTGGTGGTGTAGAAAGTGATGGTAGTGAAAAAACGAGTATGAGTCAGATAGTGAGAGAAACGAGAGACTCAACAGTGGTGGTGGGAGTACTGGTAGGTGAACGGGGGTAACAGGAACATGATTCGTCAAATGCGACATCCTGAGAAATCCTTATCCGACGAGCAACAATATCATAGTAGCAATAACCTTTATGCTCCGAGCTGTATCCAAGAAACATGCACTCAACTGACTGGGCGGTCATCTTCGTACGCTCACGCGGAGGAAGGAGAACATAGCACACACACCAAAGCACCGAAGGTGATAGTACTACTTGGGAGGTGAGCCAAAGAGACGCTCATAAGGAGTACATCCTTGAAGAGTAGTGGAAGGCTGCCTATTAAAGAAGAGATTTGATAAGTTGAAGATTTGATGCTACAATTATCAAATCTATGGGCACTTTTTGGTTAAGTGTCTAAGAGAAGGATCATGGTATGGAGGAGCCAACTTTATGGTGAATCTTATGTGAAGAGTACTTGAGTGTAGGGTGGAATAGATGTCTTCTCCATCCTAAATATGAATGCAAGTGCGTGCAAGAGGATGAAAGAGTGTTTGTCATCTTGAATTGAGTGTAAGTTCGAGCCCGACTGCGTCGATGAGTGCAAGGTGTTTTCAATAAAGGAGTGTGTGAAGGCAACAAGATTAAAGGGGCGCAGAAGCAAATTATGTTGCTTTGGGTTCATATCTGTACTAAATAAAGAATAGAAGGTGTTGTTCGTGAGTTGATCTTTGTGAATTTGGAATTTCATGAGTGTTCTTTCCTTCATTTGATCCTTGTGGCTCTAACAGTTGTTAGTGAGGTTTTTTGACTTGCTTCGTACCTTCCTTTCTGCAGGGTTAACTGGCCAACATCTGGTCTTGTTTAGAGTTGATGGAAGCCACAAACTTCCCCCAACTAGACTCTCCCCTGGAGACATGGTTTGTGTGAGAACATGTAATAGCCGGGCTGAGGTTGCCACATCATGCATGCAAGGCTTTGTCCATAATCTTGGCGATGATAGATGCAGCATTACAGTTGCTTTGAAATCCCGACGAGGTGATCCGACTTTCTCCAAGCTTTTTGGGGGAAGTGTGCGGATTGATCGAATTCAGGCATTGGCTGATGCAGTTACATATGAGGTAATCCAACTTAGGACATACTTCCACATTACCTATGCTGGTGACATATTTCATGTACTTGAAAGGAAACTCAGGAAACAATATTTGGTTAGTAGTATCACCTTTTCTTTTGTTCAGTATCATAATTCAGATAGCTCAACAGTAGAAACATTATTTTCTTGGAGTGTTATGCAATCACTATTTCAACCATAATTCAATAAAGTTGAGCATGGCATCATGGTGAAAGCTTTCTGATATTTCATGTTTCAATCTAGTTAAAATGATATTCTGGTAAAAAAACATAGTTTACACCTATAACAATGTATAATGTTCCTGCTTCAGTGCTGCCATGTCCATGTGTATTAATCCCTGCATCCAGAATTCTTCATCATATTAGGGACAAATAGAAATCCAAATTTTTTTCCTCAAACGTGCAGGAGAATTACACGTCATTTCATTAAGATGATAATAATCAGTTCAAGGATGTAAGCTCCATGGCAGGGCAGAAATATACACAAGAACACCTAGAAATAGAACAGGTGCGCCACCCTAACACATGGTACAGACTCACACTCTGGTACAGACTCACACTCTAGGAGTTTAGGTAGAGCTAATAAGGCAGCGACAAGATGAGCAGGACTTGCAATTGCTCGAGCAAGGCATCATGCTGAATATTTCCGATGGTCTGCAGCAGAGAGGAAATATTAGGCTTCTGGCTCTAGTGGGCAGTCCATTTCCCCTCTTGTGGGGCAGAGCTGGCTCTTCGGTTTCATGCAAAATAAATGAAAAAAAGGAGTAAGCGCTTTGCTGCGTAGGCACAGAAGCATAGAAAATGATAGAGTAAATGAATTAGTGGAAGGGACTGGTTTCACTTGGTTTCTGTGCCAAGGTCTAATACGCCGAAGAATTTTTTATGGGCAGCATGCAGCTGTACAAAATGGATTTTACGATGCAAAGTTTGCCTTATGGGCAGCATGCAGCTGTTCAAAATGGACTTTACCATGCAAAGTTTGCCTTACTTCTCTGAGACATCGAGCTTTGTGTTATTGTACTTCGCATGGTATATTACTTTATTATACATGCAATTCTCCATGGTAAGATTGTAGGAAGAACCCATTTTTAGTCAATGACTGGAATGACATTTCCATTCTTTATCATTTGTATTAGAAGAAATTGATAACAAAAAATTGTTCTAATGCTATGTGAAATTTTGTCATGTCTAACAACAATCTGATACTCAGTTCACTCATCTATGAATACGACATGCAGCGCAATTGTGAAGCAATGATGCTTCTTCAGAAAGGAGGATTACAGAAAAGAAATAAATCCATTGCGGTAGTAGCCACTCTCTTCGGAGACAAGGAAGATGTGATGGGGCTGGAGAAAAATAGTTTGATTGATTGGGGTGAATCAGAAATAACTGATGAAAGTTTATTGGGCTACAACTACAACTTTGATAGCTCTCAGTCAAAAGCTCTTGCTCATGCCTTGAACAAGAAAAGGCCTGTTCTAGTTATCCAAGGTCCTCCTGGAACAGGTAAAACTGGTCTGCTTACCTGCATTATCGAATGTGTTGTCCGTCGTGGGGAGCGTATTCTAGTAACAGCTCCAAGCAATGCAGCTGTTGATAACATAGTGGAGAAGTTATCAAGTACTGGACTGAACATTGTACGAGTTGGAAACCCTTCTAGGATATCTCCATCTGTTGCTTCAAGATCCTTGGGAGATATTGTTACAAGGAGGCTTCAGAAGTTCACTGAAGAGTTTGAGAGGAAAAAATCTGACTTGAGAAAGGATTTAAAGCATTGCGTACAGGATGACTCTTTAGCATCAGGTATTCGTCAACTACTGAAAAAACTTGGGAAGGACTACAAGAAGAAGGAGAAGGAAATGATGAAGGATGTTCTTTCAGATGCTGAAGTGGTCCTATCAACTAATATTGGAGCAGCCGACCCTCTTATCAGGAGAATTGGTTGCTTTGACATAGTAATTATAGATGAAGCTGGTCAAGCAACTGAGCCCTCATGCTGGATCCCTATATTACACGGAAAGCGTTGCATTCTTGCCGGTGATCACCATCAGCTTGCACCTGTAGTATTATCAAGAGACGCTTTGGAAGGTGGGTTAGGAATGTCTTTGATGGAAAGGGCTTCGTCGTTGCATGATGAACAACTTGTTACAAAGTTAACGTTGCAGTATAGAATGCATGATTCAATAGCTAGTTGGGCATCTAACGAGATGTATGGTGGGTTTCTCAAATCCTCCCCATTAGTCGCTTCTCGCCTTCTTGCTGATCATCCTTTAATCAAGGTACCATGACCACTATTTCATTGTAGATGTTATGCCTGAATATATTTTTTTCGAAAACGCAGGAGAGTTGGGCTTCTTTTCATTAGAGAAAAAGGTCCCCTACAAATTCGTCATCTCATACGGGGACTAAATATGAGACTCGGTTTACAATACTTAGAAGAACTGAACTGCTAAACACTTAGCAAAACCGTAACCTAGAGCAGCTAGTGCAGCCTGAATATATTATATACCACTACCTGCCATTGTCAAGTTCTAGTGCAGCCTTGTTTTCCTGTTTTTTGACATCAATTGTGAATTTTTCTCTTGCACACAAAAATTGTTTTCCTTCATTATCAACAGACCTGGCCTCTGAACTTGATGCTGCTGAATTTTTCTCTTGTACACAAAAATGGTTTAAAGTTAAGTGTTACATGAAATCGTGCACAAAAAGAAATCTGTGTTATAAATGATTTGGTTTCAACAAACCATTGTAAATTTCCACTGTATTTATGGATCGCATGAAGTTGATTAACTCACATGCAATCAAAAGTAGACTATTTTCTCTAACATATCAAAGAACTCTTGTTTGTCACTAATATGCTAAACGCTATTTGCTTCAAGCCAATTTCAATTGAGTGTGACACCACCTGCTTGCCTCTTCAAAATTACAGTAACAGATATTTTTTTTCATTATTGCCTATAGTGCGTTAAATTTGTCTCACACGAAAGAAGAAAAGTTAAACCATGTCTTTGGACCTTATGTTCTATGAAATGGAGCCTTCCTGGTTCTTATAGTGAGTCTAGTTGGAAACTAGATATTTTTCCATGTACTATTGCACTTATCTTCTGATGCTGAATTTTATGTTCTAAGCAGTGTTTTATCTCTTTATTCCTTGTTTCAGGCCACATGGATGACAAAATGTGCCTTGCTTTTACTTGATACTCGAATGCCATATGGAAGTCTAAATATTGACTGTGAGGAGAGCTTAGACCCAACTGGTACTGGGTCATTCTATAATAATGGTGAGGCAGACATAGTTGCACAGCATGTATTCGATCTTGTACAATGTGGTATGTGTCTCATTTCTTCAATATGATACTGCTGCTACTTATTTATATGCTTGACTTGTTCTGCTTTTTTTTTCTATCACCCAAAGGAGTGTGTAATTTATCGGAAGCAGTTTAGCTCCAGATGAGGTATTGACGATCTTAGATGCGGTTATAAAAGCAACTCCTACAGCTCACAATAATCCAGCCCCAATAAGGTGGCAATGGGGCTGCCACAACCCCGATACCATTTCCTAGATTATTAGGGGAGTTGTTCTAGCAATTCCCTAATAAACCTACCCTAATACACCATCCTCTTCTCTTTTTTTCCCTCTTCCCTTTCCATAAGAACAATATAAATACCACATTTCCAACCACAAATAATTCAAAATGTTATTATTCTACCACACATATTTCAAAGTTCATGATAATTAGAATTTTAAATTTCATATTTAAATTAAAATTCAGAGTTTAACATAAGGCACAGTCCCAGATGCATTAAACAAACACAATTAAACACTAATGTATTCATCGCCCATGGAGTTGCCACAAGTGCTCAACATGGTCTCGCAAGCTTGGTCATATTGCGGTCTTGGATCTGCCTAAGCACTTGGGACATGGGAGGAATGCCTTGACATTTTCATCCTTCTCCAGCACCACTGGAGGTACGAGTGTGCCCCACCTTGCAGATTTCCAACGACTTCATGTTCATGTAGGTGGAGTTGGACTAAATATTGGTGATAGCCTTATCTCTGGAATGGGATAGGGGAACTGCTGCAGCAGTGTTTCTGACCCAACTCCTGCAATACGATACTTTTTTGGTGATGGGGGCTTTGTTGGAGAACTGCTAGAGTTGCTCAGCTTTTCTGTTTAGATATATACAATGATGGCAATGCCATACTAATAGAATAAATGAATTTGTGAAGGGGTCCCTCCAAATTCGATTGCAGTTCAATCCCCATATATTGCACAAGTACAACTGTTACGGGACAAGCTAGAAGAATACCCGGTGGCTTCTGGAGTTGAGGTTTCAACCATAGATAGCTTCCAGGGCAGAGAAGCAGATGCAATTATTATATCAATGGTGAGCTCTGATTCCAGTGTCTTTGATCTTTCGAATGGTAACAGTGTTATAAAAGAGTAAGCAAACAAAGCAGATAATGGAGCATTTCTTAAAATATTATAATGTTTTATTCGCCTCGTTACTTTCAGGTCCGATCAAATTCCATAGGAGCAGTAGGGTTTCTTGGTGACAGTAGGCGCATGAATGTGGCCATTACAAGGGCAAGGTCACATGTTACAGTGGTGTGCGATAGTTCTACTATTTGCAAAAATGCTTTCCTGGCCAGGCTGCTTCGCCATATCCAGCAACATGGTGAAGTCAGACATATGGAACCCGGTTGCTACGATGGGGATTCAGGCCTGGGCTTCAACCTATCAGCCTTGCCTTCGTAAGGTTTAAAATGAGTTAGCTGTTAAGTACAATTACAAGATACGAAATGTGAAACGTTGTTCCTTGGATACCGACGCTGTAACATACTGGACGATGATTGCGTGTCTCCTGTAAATGTTAAATTTTTGTACTGAATATGCTCAATTGTATTCCGCACATAGGAATATATAAGCCAACTTTTGCTCCACGTTCGACTGAATTATTCAGGTCCAAATAGAAATTTTTAGAATAAATTTCATGCATTTTCTTTTTTGAGATTTGACTAAATTACATGCATCCCTTCTTAAAAAAGAGTTGTGAGCATAGTGGTATGTGCCCACCCTAGCTTTTTTATTAATTATGATTAAATATAAATATTGAATCTCTGATTATACTATTAAACATGTCATACTAGTTGTAGACATATTGTCAAATCATAAATTCAAGTTCAGAAATATCAAATTCTGATAAATTCATCAAATTTAACAGAATTTCATGAATTTGTCAGAATTTGATATTTCTGTACTTCAATTTATGATATGACATTATATCTACAACTAGTCTGACATGTTTAATGGTATAATCCGAGATTCAATATTTATATTTAACCATAATTAATAGAAAACCTAGGGTGGGCACATGCCCCTATGTTCACCAAAGTATTTCTCTTAAAGAGAGCTAGGGTGGGCACATGCCCCTATGTTCACCAAAGTATTTCTCTTAAAAAAAAGGTGGCAACACCAGACGCTACAAAGGTGGTAACACCAGCCGCCTCTAAAAATATGTCACCCGCTGATACTTTTTTCTGCGTTTAAAAAAGAATTTTCTGTGTAAATTAAATTCTGCATACAAAAATCACAGAATATTCACAACATAATTGCATTCACACATTGCCAGCAAGACATTCACAAAAAACATCACATCATATTCACAAATATATACACAATTGCAATCCACAATTCTAAGTCATAGTCACAAATATGTCCACAATTCAAAAAAAGCATATTGTCTTATAGAAACTCTAAGTCATAGTTATCACCTTGCTCATCTCTCTCAGGCTCGTATGGTTGTTTCGAACAATCCCACTCACAAAGTCTCCTATAGGTTGTTCCTAAGTTACCCTCAGAGTAAAAAAAAAAAAGAATTTACCTATGGGATTGATGACCTATGTTAGAGTGAAGCGACACATGTAAGACATAATTTGTTTCATTTGATTCGTACTAAGTGAGACTCGCTCTCCAGAGTAGGTTCCTTGAGGTTCTCTGTCTAATTTCATCCCATTTCTTTTTCATTGCCGATCATTCTTTTTGTCTCTTAATGAATTTCAGTATACAAAATTGTAGAGTATCAATAATAGAGTGATAGAACTCTTTAACAAGAATGTAAATTGAACATAAACAAAATCAACATACCTCTTCACTGGACTCCTCAAATGATAATTGCCAAGTAAGTTGAGGTGCTAGATAAGAACGAACATTCGTAGTAGAAATAATGTACACTACATGGTACTTGTTGTTTATAGAACTACAAAATGGAGAAGACAAGAGTAAGATAATGACATATAGATGCAACATAAACCCAAAATCTATGATGAAAGTACATCTGCTTTTTCTACTAGGGTTCTGTGCCCCCCCGCCCCCTCCTTTGACATGGTTCGGGTAAGCACTGCAATAATAGAGTATCGTTAGATGCGATCAAGTTTTATCAACGACTTGTGCATAATGTGATTAACTCTTACCAATTTGTGAGATATCAATATAATGCTTCTTGTCCATGTCCAGATCATCGAACATTGGAAGATAATAATTTTTAGGAATAAGATAAAGACAAATCCAATGGTCACTACAACAATGATCTATATCGTAGAATAGAAGAGGAAGGTAGTGGTTGAACGTATTTGAAGTTGTAGAGGCCCAAAGTGGCATGCAATCCTGCCACTTCATGAAACAACTATAAATATATGTTGCAACTTGAGACCTTGCAGCACCTCTCATCTCCGCCTTCGAGGGGCTTGCACAACTCGAACTTTAGGTGGTCATCATAGTCTAGGTCCTCGAAAATATAATCGTCATACCGTTTATGGGCTTCTATGGCGAGTTAGTTATGTCATAAACTTGAGGTTTTCATCATACATAATCTTCTATGATAATTATGAAAAAAATCACTACGTCACGAAATGCACGTAGCTAATTACCTTATACGATGAATTTGACATTTACGTCATAAAATTATGACGATGTATAGAAACGTCATAGATGTTTGGGGCAATTGCAAAACATGTCCTGTTTTGGTTTCTAATTCTGAAAATGGTTCTGCTTTGCATTTTGTTGCAAAACCGAGTTCTGCTTTGCATTTCGTTGCAAAACCATTTCAGAATTAGAGTCTGAAACAAGGCTTGTTTTGGAATTATCCCTAGATGTTTATGATGAGTTTAAAATCATCACAAGATTTTTAGAAGGCTTCTAAAATCGTCATAATTTTTTTATGACACTTGTAATTTTGTCATAAACCATTGGCCCAAAGTTGACCTGGCGATGACGTGGATGGCATGTTTCATTTTTAGCCCACTAATTTCTGGCCCATTAATTTCGCATACATGTTAATTTTTTCCATTAATTTCATGGCCTATTATTTTTTGGCCCATTAATATCACATGTCTTTAATTTTCTAGCCTAATAATTTTGCAGATCTTTTATTTTTTGGCCCACTCGTTTTGCAAGACTTTTTTTGATCCATTAATTTCACAGGCTTTTTATTCTTATGGCCCATTAAGTTTGCAAGCCTTAAAAGTTTACTAGACCATATTTTCGCAGACCTGTTAATTCTGTACTATCTTTTTTTCTAGTCCTTTCATTTACGGGCTTCAATTTTTTTCAACCCATCTACTCTGGCCCATTTTTAGACCTACAAGCTTTCCGTGGCCCAATAATTTTGGCCCAATTTACCTAACCATGTTAAAGCCTGATGCCCTATACAACAAAACAACAGCCAGAGCCAATTACACAAATAGCCAATTTGCACATAATAAACCATACACCTGCTTACACAAATCATCATAGGTTGTCCAACATCACATAAAGTGCACTTCCGACATCACATGGTCCGAGGTTATCTCCAACCAATGCCTTATTTGTTGATCCAAACCAACATGTCTCCAACCGGCACCCTATACTAGAGATCCATTTTGAGAACCCTCAAGGTCGTCACCTACATTTGAAGCACCAGAGAGAATAGAAAAACAATCGGTGGCTAGCTGCGTAGGCGCGGTCGTGGGCGGCAGCCTGGGCGAGCGGAGGCAGCGGCAGCCGGCGCGTGGCGGCCAGCCTGCGCACCGGGAGGCAGCGAGCCCCCACCCCCGCGCCTCCAAGTCTCCCCCGGTCGGCGGTGGCATCGAGCCCCCACCCAACTTGCCGAGAAGAAGGAGGAGAAGGCAGCGGCCGAAGGCATCCCCGCGCACGAAGAAGGAGGAGGAGAAGGCAACTCTGGTGTGGGATGCACCGAGGGTGGAAGCAGCGGGCACTAGTCTCTCCCCATCTCTCCCCTCTTCCGACGATCTTCTCCTCCACCTCCGCCACCTCGCGGTCCACCTCCTTTGGCAGGGCTCGATCCGATTTTAAGTCTCCCGTTGGAGATCGACATTTTTAGATCATCCCCTTTCAGTATTATAGCGACCCATTGAGGGATTTAGGTCTCCAAAACAGGTGGTGCGGGTTAGAGATAGCCTGACATCAACAAAACAGATTGTACCAATTGTCATCACATAAAACTACACTTGTCACATCACATGGTCTAACATCACAATAACAAATATAGAAACAAATTGCAAAAATACCTAGTAGATTATATAGAGCCACTAGTATAGCCCCAAATTGCCAATGTCCAGCCCAACATACATAAAAAAACAAATTGCAAAATGGTCGAGAGTTATTGAGAGCCACTTGTCTGGCCCCACCATACATACAGAATCAGTGATGACCAAGAGTTATTGAGTGCCACTTGTTGAGCCCCAAATGGCCAATGTCCAGCCCCACCCTACATCTCATAAGTTAGTGAGAGCACTACCTTTGTAGCGCAAGCAGCCACTGAAGAAGAGTTTGAGTATCTGCTTTCTTCAAGTTCTCCACCTCTTCAGTATTTTCAGTCTTGCTGCTTCAACCACTCCCATTTCTTTCAGCCTTGTCGGTTCTAAATCCTCCATTTGCTTCACCATGCGCTCTATTTTTTTCTTTAAGGTCTCGGGTCACCTTTCTTTCTGCATCAAGCTCACTTTCAAGCTCTTCAACTCGAGCAGCAGTGGTGGTTCTTCCTTTTGTCTCGAGCCTGGCGTTCCGAAGGAAGGTAGCCTTCGATAAGACCTCAGCAACAATCTTAACTGGAGTTTTAAGCGCATCACCCTATGTTGCAGAGGCAGCCATGATGGCTTCGATATGAGCCTAATAACAAAAAAGTCAACAACAATCTCAACTGGAGTTTTAAGCGCATCACCCTATGTTGCAGAGGCAGCCATGATGGCTTCCATATGAGCCTAATAACAAAAAAGACAACCAATCAAAGCATTGCATACTATAGATATAGATATGTAAAACATTCTAAGCAGACCATAACAAAGAAACAAAAAGAATGAAAGCTAGACATACAGTAATTGATCTCAAAAGATTGTCACTGGATTAGTTTTTACTGGAGTACTACAGATGTAGATTTAGTATTACAAACTATAGTATAATTAAAAACAAAATATAGTATAATTTAAAACTATGACGAATGCTTGAACGAGTCAAAGAGTGGCGTACTTGATTTGCTTCGTATAAGTCTCGGGATGGAATCCTTTTTTCGCCAATGATTTTGCAACCGCAATTTTTTGGCACCACAGGCTGCGCGACCTACCGCCCGCTAGCATTCTTGATTTTTCATTTACGAGCTATGTACAATAATGAGTTGTCTATTTATGGTACTCGATACGGGTCACACGACCGACATCCAAGTCTGCTAGCTGCCCGTGTCGTTGTCCGTGCCGATCCCGGCAGGGGAGGCCAACGGCACCGACGCCCGTGCTCTGGCCGTTGTCGGTGCGGATATACGCGCTGGCGGAACCACGGGAAGTGATCGACCGTCAGCAGTGGGAAAGGAAGGATGGCCGACAGCATCCTGTTCCTGGGGTGCCCGACCAGCTTCGCCGTCGAAAGGCCAGTGGGCCATGGACCGGAGGCGAGCCGTGCTTCGAGGATGACGTCGCCACCGAGGTGGAGGAGCTTCCTCTCGGGGCCGAATGGAAGTCTGAAATGATGTGGATAGTTCCCCGTCCTTCCGAGATATGCCCATTAACTGGCTAATATGTTCAATTGAGGCACACAGGAAATCAGACAGCAGGCAGCAAGCTTCAACCGTCATGGAACAAGGGAGCTAGAGTAAACACATGAAATGGTCCTTTAATCACAGGATTAAACTTATGAAGAAATTCTTATTGCAACATCGTTCATCTTTCAAGCGCCTCACATACTTGAAGAGAGAGAATGATTCGTGAATTCCATTAAGATTTACTCCCTCCATTCTGTAACTGATGTCGTTCCGACCAAAATTTTTAACTTGTAGCTAGTACAAATCTCTATCAGAATAGAGGAGTATGTGCTGCAGATTCGTGAGCAACCATATATAACTTGAGCACAACTTGGCAGACAAACCAACATTCACTCCGCATGTGGATCGCTATTACTACCTAGCTCTGCTAAAGCATGCATGAGCAACCTGATTACATGGTATATGAACAAAATCCCAACTTAAGAAATTTCCATACAACAAATCTTTCAACTCAGACAATAAGACCAGTTGATGTAACTCAAACTCTGATGACTTGATGGCCTCAGAATATTTGAACACGTTCGTTATGGTGTCTATATATACTGGTAGCATATCTCCTCGTGAATGGTTATTATGTCATCATCTACTATATCGTATAAAACCTAACTCTCAACATGCCACTATATTGAGACGCTATTTTCTTCTCTTTCTTTTTTTCTGTTGCACATTTGTACTACTTACTATCCAGGTTTTCTACGGGATTTTTTTTATATAATTCATATACTATCCAAAGTTTTAGTAAATTTCCACTGGGAGAAGCAGCACTTGATCCACCAGGGAACACAAGATATGCTATCATGATGATCTGACAAGTTGATGGTAAGCCTGCAAAATGGTTAAATGGGAAATGTTCCCTAGCATAAACTAAAACAGAACACAAGTCATTAGACGGTCAGGCAGAGGTGTCCTTTTACAGAATAGGGATCCCTATAGAATAACTGCCCTCCATGAGCAAATCCTGTGAATCTGTGATTACATGCAACTTTCTGAGCATATAATTGTGACAAGATGCAATGTACATATCAAATCATTGCCATACCGTAACTAAAACAGCCACTTTATTGAGTGTTTTCCCGAATGTATCCATGTAGATCGGTTAAACAAGGTCATACTAGCATACCACTACCTGTAACATAAACTAAAGAAACGAATTATGCGCTTATTCATTTCGAGCAGCACAAACACCAGGTAAACAAAGATCTGGTAAGTACAGCCATATGCGTATAGCATAATGAGCATGCGACCCTTTACTTCTGCTCACTGTATCGCATGATCCCGTAGACATCAACGATACCAGGAGGAAACACTGGATCTGTTGCTGCTCGTACAGCCACCTTCGCCACAGATGTCACGCTAACTGGGGAGTCAACAGTGGGCCAACAAGTGGCAATCTAGTCAATGGTTTTGCATTTTGTAGCACCTGCAGTAGTAGAAAATTTCCATGTTTAGTCATGCCATGTTACATTGGGAAAATAATTTCTAACACAATAAATAATTAGATCACCAAGGCAATAGTTTGCGTAAAACATGAAAATAACAGCATCAGTTTATACCAATTCTAATTGTTATTAATGACGTGAACATAACATTCCTGTATGGCAATGATAAATCAAATGAAGTTCTAGGCTCCAGGAATTTTAGTCCAGTTCAGTTGTACCGAGGAACATGAATTTCATAATAATAGGGATCAACTGACGTTTACATCAAACTGAAAGATGGAAGGAGAGAATTTTACCATTTGCATCGGAGATCCAACCAGGCCAAGAGGTATCTTCACACTGCCCACTCGGCGAGTTCCATGAATAAAACCAGGCCTCATTATCACTCCTAAGAAAGGCAAAATAATAAGAAATCATCATGCAAGTGTCACAGACTCAGCATGGAACACATTAACAAATACTTCTAAGTGCAACAAAGTTAGCACCAGTATAAACTTGTACAAAAGCAGAATACCAAGTCGATCAATTATAAACCTACTAACAAGGATTCTCTGAGTTAATCAATCAAATGAAGTGCAACAACAACAACAATCGAGGATAACTTACCTCCATAGGTAAACTTCGACAGCAATTCAGCTTCAGCAGCTCTCTAGAAAAGGGGCAAAATACCAAATTACTATTAGTATGTGGGAAGTGCTGTTCATTTGAAAACTAAGCCATTAGCTAAAATAACGAAATATTCATAAAACAGAAGTCAAAGAAATAATATTTAGTCAAGTAACAATATGTTGAAAATAGCAATGCAAACTTCCGGAAACTTCTATCTTATTCATGACCCAAGATATTTATACTAGGAGTATTCTAGAGCTAGTATCATGGTAACTTTGGAATAGTGTGGAACCTAGATATTTAGTGGAATGTTCTAGAGCTTGGACACTTGTCCTAGTGTCATGGCTCACCTAGGCCTATAAATAGAGGAGCCACCCCCTTGCCATGGCATCCCATACAAGGGGCATGGTAGAGAGTGCTAGGTAGAGAAGTGTGAGAGTGTGAGTGTGAGGTGAGAGTCACCAGCCAGCCACCTCAGTGTTGTGGACACTTGTGTGTGTAAAGTATTTTCAGCTATAATAAAGCTTTGTTAGTATAAG
Organism: Chloris gayana; assembly: GCA_031894775.1. Classification (NCBI taxonomy): domain Eukaryota; kingdom Viridiplantae; phylum Streptophyta; class Magnoliopsida; order Poales; family Poaceae; genus Chloris; species Chloris gayana. The sequence continues at coordinate 117,637 of JAUNZO010004250.1, read as the reverse complement.
TGCCGGTCTCCAAGTTTATAGTTCTAGGTCCTCATTAGTGGGTTTTAGGGCCACCTAATTTCAACAATTGGTATCAGAGCAGGCGGTCCGGGACCGTTATTTTGGGGGTGCTTAGCGTGCTAAGGGGAGACTCTGCCGGTGCATAGTCTGGGACTGTGAAGCTGAGTGGTCTGGGACCAAATAAGCTTATTGACAGAGGAGTCAATCACTATGGCAGATCTGTTTGGCTCAAGTTGTGGGATTAGGAAGCTCAACAACCACAACTATGGCTACTGGAAGACCTGCATGGAGTCCTACCTTCAAGGTCAGGACTTATGGGAGATTATTGAAGGCAGCGAGAGAGTGCCCCCGGCTCCGTCCAAGGAGGATGAGCTACGAAAGTGGCGCATCAAAGCTGGCAAGGCTATGTTTGTGCTGAAGACAACCATTGAGGAGGACCTGCTAGAGCATATTCGAGATGCGGAGACTCCAAAGGCAGCCTGGGAGACTCTAGGGAAATTATTCTCCAAGAAAAATGAAGCGCGCCTCCAGCTGTTGGAGAATGAGCTTGCTGGTATCTCTCAAGGTAATATGACCATCTCTCAATATTTTACTAAGGTTAAATCAATTTGTAGAGAGATATCCCAGCTTGAACCAGAGGAGAAGGTTAGTGATGCCCGTATGAAAAGGATCATCATACATGGCCTTAGACCCGAATATAGTGGGTTTATCGCTGCGGTGAGAGGATGGCCCACTCAACCTTCATTGGTAGAGCTGGAAAATTTATTGGTTAATCAAGAGGAGCTAGCCAAGCAAATGGGTAGCCTTACCATAAAGGAGGAAGAGGAGGCACTCTTCACAAAGAAGAAAAAGGGTCAATCTTGGAGGCAAGGAATGCATAAGCAAAAATGGACAGAAGGTGACAAGCATCATCATCCAAAGGAAAGAAGCCACTTTTCAGGGGGAGCACGAGGAAAAAGAGAAGGCCGGTCGTACGTGAAGAAGCAAAATGATAGTTGCTTCAACTGCGGTAAGCAAGGTCATTTTGCTCGAGATTGTTGGCTGCCAAAGAGGCGCTTTGAAGGAAACATGGCTACTACCACAATGAAGAAAAAGGAAGAGGAGACAGTCTGTGAGTGAAGAAGAATGGGATGCTGAAGCTGCACTCTCCCTAGAAGTTGAGGAGTTGGAGAAGGACATCGAAGATCCAGCTTTTGCAGCAACTACTAGTCCAAGACTAAACTACAAAGAGGATTGGATAGTTGATTCAGGCTGCTCCAACCACATGACAAGTGATCATGAGAAGCTGGAAGATATGGATGACTACAAGGGAAGCAGAGTGGTGTTAACAGCCGACAACTCAAGGCATTCAATCTCGCATGTTGGGACAGCCACTATCCCAAGGTATGGTCCTCATCAGCTCCAACTCGAAAATGTTTATTACGTCCCGGGATTGAAGAAGAATTTGTTGTCGGTACCTCAACTAACAGCAGAGGGAAAGTATGTTCTCTTTGGGCCAAACAAGGTAGCCATATTTAGACAAGTGAAGGTGATAGGTACACCTATCATGGAGGGAAAAAGGAGACAATCAGTTTATGTGCTCTCCGCTGAGTCCGCATATGTGGAAAAGACTCGGAAGAATGAGAACTGTGATCTCCGGCATGCTCGTCTTGGCCATGTGAACTATACTAAGCTGAAGGAGATGATGAAGAGACAAGTACTAAAGGGGCTTCCTCCATTGGACATCCGGACAGATGTGGTTTGTGCTGGTTGTCGGTATGGCAAGGCTCATCAATTGCCATACAAGGAGTCGGGATATCGGTCCAAGACACCATTGGAGCTTATACACTCGGATGTCTTCGGCCCGATCAAGCAAAAATCTCTTGGAGGAATGCGGTATATGGTGACATTCATTGATGATTTCTCAAGGTACGTATGGGTTTACTTTATGAAGGAAAAATCTGAAACATTTACAAAGTTCCGAGAGTTTAAGGAGAAGGTAGAGGGTGAACTCAACAAGAAAATTCAATGCCTACGTACTCGACAATGGGAGAGAATATTTATCAAATGAGTTCACCATATATCTTAAAGGGAACAAGATAAGAAGACAATTGACATGCCCTAATACTCCACAACAAAATGGAGTAGCGGAGCGCAAAAATCGTCATCTTGCTCGAAACTTGTCGTAGTATGCTCCATGCTAAAAATGTTCCTGGAAGGTTCTGGGCCGAATGCATGAGGACAGCCGCCTATGTGATTAATAGACTACCACAAGACAAGTTGGGTTTCAAGTCACCTCATGAGTTGCTTTGGAGAGAGAAGCCCACAGTAAGTCATTTTAAGGTTTTTGGATGTGTCTCGCTACGTGTTTGTGCCTCGATCACCTTAGAAGCAAATTTGAGAAGAAGGCGATCGGATGCATCTTTGTTGGCTATGATGATGCACGAAAGGGTTGGAGGTGTTGTGATCCAACCACGGGAAAATGTCACACCTCAAGAAATGTGGTATTCGATGAAGCATCTGCGTGGTGGACACCCGAGAAGATTGAGCTACCGGACTCTCATGCCTTAGAGGAGGTTCCAGAAGAAAATAATGAAGAAGAAGAAAGAATGGTTGAGGAGGAAATATCGACTCCAAGTAAAAGTAAAGAAGGATCACCGGTGAGATCCAAGAGCCCTTGGAAGACCGGGATACATTCGAAACTATGGATGAGTCTACACAACGACCGATAAAAGTATATACCCGAAGAAATAAACCAAGGTATGCTAATGTCTGCTCTTGTTGATGATTCTATACCCGTTGAGCCATCCTCATATGAAGAAGCAAGCACAAGGTCCAGAGTGGCTTAAGGCAATGGAGGACGAGATTAATGCACTAAATGAAAATCAAACCCGGGATCTAGTACCAAGGCCAAAGGATGTGAAACCCATATCTTGCAAATGGGTTTACAAAGTGAAGACTCGTCCGGATGGCTCAATTGAAAGGTATAAGGCTCGGCTTGTTGCTCGGGGATTCTCTCAACAATATGGAGTTGATTATGAGGAAACATTCAGATCCTCGTTGCCAAAATCACAACTATCCGAGTATTGCTCGCATTGTCCGCTTGCAAGTCTTGGAAGTTGTGGCGGATGGATGTCAAGAATGCCTTCCTACATGGCGAGCTTGACAAAGACATCTATATGGAGCAGCCACGAGGATTTGAGAGTAAGACTCACCCCGAGTATGTCCGCAAATTGAAGAAAGCCCTATATGGCTTGAAGCAAGCTCCAAGAGCATGGTACGGCAAAATCGGTGAGTTCCTCATACAAAGTGGATTTAAAGTTGCTCCATCGATTCAAGTTTATTCATAAAGTTCAAGGAAGGAAGGTTGGCAATAGTCCTTGTCTATGTTGATGACTTGATCATCACCGGAGACTACACCGAGGAAATACAAAGGACAAGAGAAAATCTCTCCGTCCGATTTCGGATGAAGGAGCTTGGAGAATTAAGACACTTCCTTGGACTTGAGGTGGAGCATACAAAGGAAGGGCTATTCTTAGGCCAACAAAAGTATGCCAAGGATCTTCTTCAAAGGTATGGCATGCTTGATCGCAAACCTATGTCTACACCTATGGATCCTAATGTGAGGTCGAGACAAGATGAAGGGAAAGACCTAGAGGATGCAACCATGTACCGACAGGTGGTCGGTAGTCTTATCTATCTCACACTAACTCGACCGGATATATCTTACTCGGTTGGTGTGGTTAGTCGATATATGAGCAAGCCAAAGAAGCCTCACCTTGATGCAATCGAGCGTATCTTGAGGTATGTTAAAGGCACCATTAACTTTGGTATTCTATATAAGAAGACAAAAGAATGCCAGGTGAATGGGTATTGTGATGCCGACTATGCTGGAGACCGTGACACAAGGAGGTCAACTATCGGATATTGCTTCGACCTTGGATCGAGAGCCATATCATGGTGTAGCAAAAGGCAACCTACGAGTGGCTCTATCAAGTACTCGAGCGAGTATCGTTCAGCAGCTATGGCAGCACAAGAAAGTACTTGGCTCAAGCAACTAATGGAGGATCTTCATCGATCGACGAGTACCAAGTAAGGATTCTCTGCGATAATCTATCATCTATTCGTTTGGCGGAAAATCCAGCGTTCCATGCAAGGACCAAGCATATAGAAGTCCAAGTACCACTACATAAGAGAAAAGGTCCTTGAAGGTGAAATTGAGATGGTGCCTACAAGAACCGATGAGCAGATCGCCGACATTCTCACAAAGAGTCCGAACAAGGCAAAGTTCGAGAAGTTTCGAAAGGCACTTGGCATGGTCTGCAGGACAGCTTTGGGAGGAAGTTTGCCTTGAGGGGGAGTGTTGAAAATAGCAATGCAAACTTCCGGAAACTTCTATCTTATTCATGACCCAAGATATTTATACTAGGAGTATTCTAGAGCTAGTATCATGGTAACTTTGGAATAGTGTGGAACCTAGATATTTAGTGGAATGTTCTAGAGCTTGGACACTTGTCCTAGTGTCATGGCTCACCTAGGCCTATAAATAGAGGAGCCACCCCCTTGCCATGGCATCCCATACAAGGGGCATGGTAGAGAGTGCTAGGTAGAGAAGTGTGAGAGTGTGAGTGTGAGGTGAGAGTCACCAGCCAACCACCTCGGTGTTGTGGACACTTGTGTGTGTAAAGTATTTTCAGCTATAATAAAGCTTTGTTAGTATAAGTGCCGGTCTCCAAGTTTATAGTTCTAGGTCCTCATTAGTGGGTTTTAGGGCCACCTAATTTCAACACAATATGTAGCGCATAGCCGCATACATCCTGTTTTGCACCAACTGGTTGCAGTATCAAATGTTATGTATACAAATATTTTACGCTTTTTTGTCATTTCAGTATCCAGTAAGTGGTGCCTGATATAGTATGTGAACATTTCAGTATTGTAGATTCATTGGCGTTTGGACAAGAAAACAAAGTATTTACAAGACACCATGTGTCCTAGAATTAGGGTGACAAGAATATACACTCAATCTGATTAGTCCAATACAAAACGCAGGTCACTTCCAGACTCTTATTGGTCAAACTTTTTATGTTTTGAAATCACATACGGTGTGTTTGGACTCAGGGCCACAATACGCCAAGCAACAGGTGCAGCATCAAAAAATGATGCCACAACCACGGGAAAAAAACAAGATTCCTGTGGCCTCAGCACGAGGCCGGGAACCGAGGAGCGTTGTTTGTTTCCATGATTGGGGCAGTGGTGATGGTAAAATGTCATGTCATGTACGGCCCATTGGGCACCATCCCCCATGTGCTGGAGAAGCCCAGGCAAACCTAAAGCCGGCATACTGTTCATACATGGCTACTGTTAACACAAACAGTAATCACGTGATACTGTTCAGCCCTAAGTTAGGGTTGTTTAGAGAGTTTATGTTGAGTGATTTTCCTTAATTCTAGATTAGTTTCTTAAACTTAAGTCACCCCATCTATATAAGGTTGGGACTATCTCTTCCAATTAAGCAAAAAAAAAAATTGTATATGTATTCCTAGTACCTCACTTATCCCTGCCCCTATCGTGGCTGCCGTGAGTTGGCAAGCCATCACACCACATGGATTCAGGGCCACTAAAGTATACCCATGACATACATATAGTAAAATGATTTCACCAGATCTACATGAAAATTATTTTGATAACAGTCTGGTTCTGGTTACTTTAATCAAAATATTTTATAGAAATAAATAGTCAATGTATCATCCTAGAGAGAATGAGAGCATGTCGATGCCCTAAATGACTTCAAGTTTTGGAGTAGTCAGATATAAAACTATTTTTTTCAAAAAAAAAATGCTAGGGTGATAATCACATCAATAATCTGGAAAACTCACCTTTCCCTCATAATAACCTTGCAATAAATAATTCACTAAGCCAAAGTCAGCGGCTGACACATACACAAATCTCTTGACCCCTGCAGGTAAAAACAGATGTATCAGTAAGTAATAAGCTGTAACAAAAAAGACATGCTTTATCAGATAATTTGATTCTATTATCCATGTTTTCCTGCTAAATTAGCATGCATTGGCATTTCAACTTATAGAAACTAACATCGAATGAGAATTTTGTAGACAAATATATAATTTTATTACAATGTTATATCCAAATGTTATTGTTATTGCAGCTCCTGCGCGAAGAATCTGATTCAGAACTTATATAGAAAAAGGTAAATTGAGAAAGAAAAAAAATCACTCTTTGCAGGACATAATTCTATCAACTTGTCAGGTCTTGCTAGCCTCATAAAATCATACTGTGATTATAACAGGAAAAGTGAAATGCAAGTCATAATAATCTATGGAGAAAATAAAAGAGTAGAAATTAAGATAAAGTCGAAGCATACATATATCTATTTCATTGTTGCAACCTGCTATCTTAAAGGCAAATATTTGCAGAATCCATGGAAAATGTGGATCTATAACTTAAATCTCCTATACAATATGACATACCAGGTAAAAGCAATTTTTTTCTCGAACAACAGAAGATCAGCTTACCATTTCATTAAGAAGAAAAATAAAACTATAAGGAGATGTGCAAGGTCCTTCCCAGTACCTAACTAAAACGCACAAGTTCTTCACTATTACATTTGTGCCATGAGCATTTTTAAACAACCAGCAAGAATGAAACTACTCCCTCCGTCCCATATTACTTTGTCATCCTACACTCAATTCAGTTTTCCCAATTCACTTGTCATCCCCGCATCCCAATGCAAGATTCGCTCTTTCCAATACATATCTATCTCTATCTCTCTCCTCATTGTCTGCGTACCTACCTTATTCATTTCTCCTTATTTCCTCTGCCTAGAGCAAGAATGACAAGTGATTCGGGACAGAGGGAGTAAAAACTAAACCTCTAGTAATAACCTACATAGCAGCGTGGTGAGGAAGCTGAAAAACACTTGCAACAAAACCGTTATAGCAAGCAGAGAAAGAAGTAAATGAATTAAGTTGATTATTCACAAATATACACAACAAACTAAATAATGCAAACAAATTGTTGTTCTTAGAAATTGCAATCATAACCAGGAAAATAAATATGATATCCTAAAATAATGACTTCAATAGTAGCATACCTTTCTCAGCTGCAGCCCTGATGGCATTGATGTTTGCAGTACCATTAATTTTGTACATGAAGGAGTTTGACCCAAAGCCGCCAACGCAAGATACCTGTGATAATATTCTCACCCATTAGTGAAACTTCAAGAAATATCAGTGCATATTTCGATAACTATAATGATGAATATGTTATGAGTTATTCAAGCATCTATACAACTTATTATTATTCTAAATTATCTAAAATAAGAAACAATGGTTCATATATTAAGTCTTATTTATCTACAATACTTCATTATGATGTAATCACTAGGAAATGGTGCGTAAGAGGCTATCCTTAGAACAGGAAGAATAATGGATGTAAATTAATCCATCTCTATTAGAAATAGGCATTTGAGTTACAAGTCCATGAAAAACACTATATATTAATTATAGCTGGTAGTTGAGCAGCAAAGGCTTGTGTAAGCCTCGTTTGCTGGAAACGCTCGCCACATTTCCAGCAGATCAGGCTTCAAGTCTCCTTTCGCATTATGGTCCTTAGAAGATCTCCAGTGAACTAAACAAGTGAAAAAGTGTTTTCTCTGCATTATCCAAACCAGTCTAGAGAGTTAGACACCCAAACAATCAAACCCTTAGGTAACCGTTTACAAAAGGCACATACATGTCACTTATATGTTCATCCATGATAACTGAGGCTTAAGTCACAATATGATGTAGCGACTCATAATAAAAACAAAACTCTCAGATTAAACATGGACAGGTCAGGAACTTATATGACTCAATAGCGGTGAAAAGGCGAGTGTACAACTGCACATTGGTCAGAGTCTATCTTTCAGCTTACTCTAAGTGAAGAATAATCTTGATACTATATTTGCCTGAACTATCAGAAATGTAGTATCGCCAATCCATAAACAGTGTTCATTACAATATTTATATGAAAGAAAAGAGAACATAAGTGTATCAAACAATAACGAAAATTCAACTATTTAAAAAGAATTTTGTCAAAGACAATAACAGAAACCTGTTCGCTAAAATGTTAGAAGAAAAGTGTATTTACCACGGCAGAAACATCATCCATAGCATCCTTCAATGAAGCAGGTTCAAGGAGATTGCCTATACAATAGAGGGAAGACATGTCAAGCAAGCTTACCATCAATAGGAACAAAATTTAACCTCAGTAGCAAGCAACCTTTGTTCCATGTAACTTTGTCAGCCCAAGATTCACTGATGGATGGCTTTCCAGATCTGATGAAAAGGAATGTTAAGAATAGGAAGTGACATATAATACATAAAAAATAAAAGAGGACGAATTTGAAATGTTCTAATACACTGGAACTTCTAACAGATCTTTCAAAATATTAAATTTATATTCGTCTTCAGATTTCATTGATTGAATCTGATTCTCCTTTCCGATCTTTCCTCTAAAGAACATTGCAAATAATTCTGATATCCTCACTATTGTTTGTACAATCTTATAATCTCCTTTTGATATTTATAGTTGGTATTGTATTGATAATGGCATACTATTAATAAACCTATACGACAGACTGTTACAAGAAATATTCCCTCAGTCCATCAATGTAATGCTAGAGGCAGACGGAGCAGTGCATTATGGAGTTACCGATTCAGACTAGAGACAACAAAGCCCCTGTCCAATGCCTCTTTGCACACGTGTGATCCAACAAAACCACTTCCTCCGAGCACTAGAAGCTATACAAACACAGATATCAGAAGCTGAACTTAATTCAGGAAAGGGAGAAAAATTGAACAGAAGTACATCAAAAGCGAAAAAAGTGATAACTTGTAGTTCAGTATATTAGTATTCTGTAAAAGCTAAAGTTCGCACATCACTGCAAATTCACTGACCTACACATAAGACACACAGAAAATCCACTACATAAAAACATTACAGCATAAATCATAAGTATTATATATCATTCCCAATTGCCATAACAATGACGTTATAAGCAAATAAGGAGAATATCGTAATGATGTCCGCTTTTCCCATTTCTTGGCCAGAAATCTTCATTATATAAATTATTATGTTTCCTGGTAATTCATTACTAATTTCATGATAAAAATAAAAACAGAACAGGGTAATGATTATAAGACAGCGATAATAATAGATACAAAGGCATTGCCTGGCCTAAATAAACTTTAATCATCTATAACTGGCTGCCATAAAAAAATGAAAGTTTAAGACAGGCTGATAGATTGGACATAAATAAACTTTAATCATCCATAACTGGCTGCCATCAAGAATATGGATATGAATGGGCTAAAACTACCAAACATTGAAATCTGTAATAAACAACCTCCCACTACAGTAGCCTGAGATGAATGAAAAAATTGCATGCACATTACGCTACAGGCAAACCAGTAACGCAACCTTCCAGGACCCCATTACCTTGTCTGGAGAAGGCGGTGTAACCTTCACGGTTTCTGCCTCCTCCACCTTAAAGGGCTCCTCGACGAGCTTGGGATCACCGGGCGTGGCATCGGTTGAGAACGCATTGCCCCTCTTCAGCAAGACGGATGACGAGCTGGTCACATCTCCACATACAAGAGAATTAGCAATCTGGTAAAACGGGGGCCAGAGCGCATAGAAACGAGGAGCAGACAAAATTCATGCCGCAAAACGGCAGCTGGCGCTCCAATCGAGTCGTTCTATGTCTAATAAAGAAATCCCTTCGTGCCTCCTAAAGAATCCAACGCAATGTCAAATCTTGGGAGCTCACACACACATCCGTTTCATGCCAATACTTTTGCCAGCATGAGACGAAAGAGCGGGGAATCGCTCACCTGAGACGTGATTGTGAGGCGGAGTGGATCAGGCGGGTCACAGCCGACCTCATCGCGCCGCACCTGTCCTGCGATCTTGCCAACAGCGGAGGGGAAGGTAGCTGATCCTTTGGGGGCGGCGTGAAGGAAGGGAAGGGGGCGGCACAAAGGTAGGGAAGACGCAGGGAGGCTCGAGTTCCGGAGTCCGGGGGGACTGCGGATGGAACGAGTGCCACGTCCGCGGCTCAAGTGTGCTCTCTGGGGTGCCACGTTGCGTTCAGCAGGGGAAAAAGTTCCAGAACAGCCAACTGCGATCAGCAGGTGCCAATACCCTCCAATTCTTATTTCTTTTCTTTAGTTTTCATTCATGTTTTTCTAATTTTTATTGACGATGATTCATTCATGGTATAAATTTGCCTTCTTCAAAAATGGTACGGGTTCTTTCTCTACTTTTTTAACAGGGCTCTTTCTCTACTACTCTCTCTGTTTAAAAATATAAGGATTTGTTGATTTTTAACTCATGTGTTTAACTAGTTGTCTTATTCAAAATATTTAGATAAATATAAATGAATAATTAATACTTAAAATATATTAAATAAAAAAAATTATGAAAAATAAATACTACTTTTTATTAAAAAATAAAAAAGATGAATGGTCAAACCTAATGTATGAAAGTGGACAAATGCTTATGAAGAAGGTAGTACTCAACAGGAAGAGAAGCTTAAATCGTCAAACACATTCTCAGGGTCAAGCAACAATGCGTTCAGCTTTGTAATTTAAAACTAATATCTTTGTAATTTAAAACTAATCTAAAAAACCAAATGGATTCAACATACTCACAAGAGTAGGTGAGATTAATGGGACAAATGGATTCAACATACTCACAAGAGTAGGTGAGATTAATGGGATGAAAAGATGAATACAAGATTATGCCTTGCTGAGATGAGTAATACAAGTGACAATCTGCAATGGCAGCTGATAGCGAAAGAAGGCAATTCTTAAGTTTCATCGAGTTCTAGTGAAAGTCATAGGCTGTCACATAACTCGGCTGTTTTTTTCTTTTTGCACCTTAACTGTAGGCTAACAACGAAATTTGATGGCCCTTTTGTGTTATGTGGACAGTTTAGTTGCTGACCTTTTTCACACTTTCACTTACTCTATAACATACAAATATATAAAAAATTATATGACTGAAATCATTCATGATTCACATGTTGAGCATATGAAAATCGAATATTTTAACTAGGGAAAAATATATTTTACTCCTCTAAACAATTTCTTTTGTTTTAACCCTAAACAAAAGTATTGTTTAACTTACAGTCCCCAACAATTAAGGTTGATGCAATATACCTTTAATAAAATTTATATATTTTGTTTCCTCTATATACAAGTTGAATTTGATTATCATATTTAATATTATGATAGTTGACATAACAAAACTTGTTAAAAATAAAAATGTTTTTAATGTTATTTTCATTGTTTAATAGCAATAAATAATATATACTTATAAACATTATACTAGTATTTTTTGTAATATAGATTATTAAGTCACCTATCATCATGCAACTTTTAGATCTTGAAATTTAGCCTATGTCAACAAACAAAAAAGCATAAAATCACAAAATAAGAGGTACATTTGCGCTGACTTGAGTTCTTAGAGTAAATTGAGCCATGATTTTCTTTAGAAACTGAAGCAGACAAATTGAATTCTTAATAAGTAAAATGGCCATTTTTCTTTTAACTATTTTACAGTTATTTACAGGAAAAGAAATTGGTTTGTCTGTTTTTACACCCTAAACAAAATTACGACTCGATCTATTCTCCCGAACAATCCAAGATGGTGCAATATGTCTTTTCTGTTTCTCCACATATAAGTTAAATTTTAAGCTCAAATTTTGCATGACGATATGTGGCACAACAATCTATGTTAAAAAATTTACAATATAACTTTTTTGATATTTTGATTGTATGTATATATTGTTAGTTTATATAAAACTATGAAGAAATAATATATAAGCATATATTATAATTATTTTATCATAACTTGTTGTGTCAACTGTCATCATGGAAAATTTGATTTCAAATTTAACTTGTATGTCACAAAAGAAAAAAAGGCAAACTTTACTAGGGTACACTACACCTACTTAAATTGTTCGGGTGGGTAATATTAAGCCATGAATGTGTTTAAGAATGTGATGATTAATACATTTAGAATAAAAATGAAACGAACCCCACATAAAAAATATATTGACATTGTATATGCAATCTGAAAGCTCATTTTGTTTTCAACTTATTACTAGTTGAACACAACAGACGAAGCCATGACGTATTGATCGGGATCAATAATGTTGGCACGACGTTATTGATGGACAACAAGGAGGTGGTGAGCTAGCTAGCATGGAGATGATCGACAAGGTGTTGGATGGCGTCGTGGAGTGTGACGAGAGGTTTTAGGGACCTGGCAAGGTAGTGGACTGCAATGTAAAGCACGACGACATGGACATGGCAACATGTGTGGTAGAAGAAGGTTCCGGTGCTAGATCCATTGTATCCGTTTAAGAAGGTGTCGGGGCTAGGGTCGGGCATCCGGGAGCCGCACTGGAACGGACGACGGTATCGGGTGGTGAGAGGAAGACGATGAGAAGACGTGGCGTGTTCTGGGCCACGCGTCCGAGAGTGGGCCGCACATGGCGGGCGGAGGAGGGGGAGGTGGGCTGGCTAGTTGGGCCATGGAAGTGGAAAGGAAAAGAAAACAATCCATGTAGGAGGGAGAGAAACTTTTTTGGAATTGGGATTTGGATCGAATTCGAGCGGAGTTGGAGTATAAAAATGGAGTAACAAACACTCAATAAAATAGAAGACTCTCAAGGTTAATGAGATTTTGGTTATTACAAATACATGAATTTGTAATATAAAATTCTAAAAATTTAAGTTCGTCATGATTTTTGAATTGATTAAGATATAAAATTTTGGGTTGTTACAGGACTGCAATGTAGAGCACAACGACGACATGGACACGTACGGCAACCGGCAACGTGCGTGGTAGAAGAAGGTCTCGGTCTTAGATCCATTGTATATCCGCTAACGATCGTTTGAACTGGAATCCAGACGTGAGTCCGGAGTCAGCACGGCGTTCGATTACCAGTATTGCAAAGGTAATTAAAACTACGCGGTTGTGCTTGTAAGATCTCTTTCATCGAAATCATAATAATAAATAATGGACGCGGCGGCGGCGGCCCAGCCGTGGCCTGACCTTCCGCCGGACCTGGTCCATCTCATCTCCGGCCGGCTCCATGAGGCTGCCGACTTCGTCCGCTTCCACGCCGTCTGCAAGGCATGGCACGACGCGCTGCCTCGGTCCCCGTCACGGGCGTTCCTCCCGTGGATTGTGGCGCCAGCAGGCGGCCAGTACCGCCCCACGATCGCGCAGTTCCGGTCCATCTTCTCCAAGACCACCTGGTGCGCGCCCAGGACATCCAGCCGCCGCAGCCTGTGGCTCCCCAGCACGGACGGCGGCGCCGGCGCGTGGTTGCTCACCATCGGCGAGGGCAAGGACGACCCATCTCTTCCCCGCCTCGTCAACCCTTTCACCGGCGCCACCACCGCCCTGCCCCCACTCCCCGGCTGGATCTACGACTGCTTCGGAAGCGTCGGCGGCGTCGTCTGCCCCGACGACGGCACCGTCGCCCTGTACACGGAGATGGTCCCCTGCAAAAAGTACTGCATCGTCGCGGCGGCCGTGGCACGCCCCGGCGACGCGGCGTGGACCGAGCCGGAGCAGTCGGGCATGATGCGGCCCTTGTTGAGCTGCTGCGCCGCCGCGCGCCGCGGCGACGAGATCTTGCTCGTGCACGATCTCGAGTTGGATATGGTGAGGATGCGCGTGACCGGCAGCTGCGGCGACGACGACGGTGGTGGTGCCCTAGTAGCAGAGATGCTCCCGTTGATGCGAACGAGCCTTACTCCAGACGAGAGCGAGCGCGTCAGGCAGCAACGGCAGCGCGGGATACACATCCTTGAGTCGCGCGGCGAGTTGCTCGCCGTTTGTCTCCGTCAGCCCTACACAAGGACCGGCGACGATGATCGTTTCTTGAAGCCGGCCTCCGAGGTCGTGTCAGTATCGGTGTACGCACTGGCCAAGGAAACCGCCGCTAGCGAGGCGGACCGGAGGAGGGCCACGGCGCAGTGGGTGAGGAGGGACGGCCGGAGCCTTGCCGACCGCGTCCTGTTCCTCGGCTGCCCGACCAGCTTCGCCGTCGACGCCGGAGTCTTCGGCGGGGCCGTTGGCGGCGGCTGTGCCTACTTCGTCCTCAACTCGCGAAGGTTGGTAAGCTGGAGAGACGACGCAGCGGAGGTCTGTCGCGTGTACAAGCACAGCTTCGAGGATGGCAGCACCACCGTGGTGGAGGAGCTGCCCCCGGCAATGGGTGGATCAACGACAGATGCATGACGTGGATCATTCCCCAGCCATCCGGCATACCACCACCGCCACACGTAAGTGCTGCCTGCATATATATAGGCTAGGGCAATTGTCTTCCATATACTAGTATAATTTCTTTTTTTTCGTTCTCAGTAGTGTCTCTCACATGCTGGAGCCGCTGGACTCAATAATATCTCACTTTTGGTCTGTTGAGCACACGCAGCAAACCAGGGGACGTCTTCTTCGTGCTCCATGTCCGGGAAGCATCATCCGTGTTCCAAGAACAGGGTTCGAGCCTTATTTCAGATTATACGTGGGAAACCTGCCTCCATTACTGGATAGCTTTCACCTCAAACATTTTTTCATGAGGTATGGCCAAGTCGTTGATGCGAGAGTCGTATGTGACACACGAACCGGATGCTCCTGGGGATTCGGTTTCGTAACTATGGCGATAAGGTATGAATCGCATGATGCTATTATTGCGGCCCTCGACGAGGAGGTTAGTAATATGACCAAAGAAGTTTTTGTTTTTCTTTTCCATAGTGCACAGCCCAGACATCTCTGTATAGACTGTATAGATATATCGCCATGAAAATCTTTGGATGTGATCCTTTTACCATACTTAAATCAGTGCACCAAAGGCATCTTCCAGATTTTCTTAATATTAATCATCATTAGTTATCTGACTACATGCCCTTTCTTCTTCCGTATTGGATTTTGCAGATGTTTTATGGCTATGTCCTACGAGTGAAATTTGGTGTGGAGCGACCAGAAGGACCTTTCGTGATGCCACTGCTGACTCAGAATAGCAAAAAGCAGCTCCAAACAGCTAATAATTAGCTAGAAATACAAAAACCGCAGACGGTACAATGAACTCTGGGGGATCAAAGTTATAGAAAATGTCAAATTAATGCCCTTTGGTGTATCAAGCCACAAACCTTGAGCTTTTTAGCACTAGCAATCTCCTTTTGCCACGTGTTACATCGTCGCCCGGAGACCATGCATCCATTTTTCTGATGGGTAGAGTTTCATTTTTTTTTCTTCTTTAGAACTGACGAAGGCCAGTTCTTCTCCCGGTTTCCCATGTACATGAAACATTTTTCGGTCGCTGGAGGAGGCAGAAGTATCTTGCTGGCGCCAGAGGTTTATATACATAGGTTTCATTATTTATAACTTGCATATATCTTGATGTTGGGAATAGACTTCTCTTGGAACTCCTGAAATTTGATTCTTTTTATATTTAGGATAAAGTCCACTTTACTCTCTAATCAAAGTGATAACCTCTCTAAACTATTGTTTGGTTTGTATTAATCTTCCTATAGGATACAAGAGTTTATTTTACACCTTTTATCGGTATTTTAATCCAAATTTGCTTATATGGATGAAATTAAGCAGGGATTGCTCACTCGACCTCACACTTAGATTGTACGATATGACAAAGTAATGAATATGTCATATAACCTATGGCTGTATAGGAAATTTTTGTTTTTGCACCACCCACTTTCTCCTAACTCACGCAACAACATGAGGAGAGATACAACTGGACTATAATTATAGGAGGTTGATAACATCATAGTGATCAAAATCCAACTAGAGTCGTGCGGGTGCATCAATGAGCGCGACCTCTTGGTGATCCAGCGTCTTGAAACATCTATTGGAAGGGAGAAGATGAGATGGCATTGTCGAGTCATATTTGACGTTATATGTCCGGTTGATTACCTCATCCGAGAGGTTGTGATAATAATTTCAGCTTAATCCTAGTTTACATCAGTAAATGGGATTATAGAATAACAATAAAAGGTGTAAAATGAACTCTTTTATTGTATCTAAGGAGTAAAACAAACTAAATAATAGTTTAGGGGGTTATCTGGACTTTGGTCATACTTGGAGGGTGTAAAGTAAACTTTATCCTTTTATTTATGATTGTGGAGCATTCACACAGGTCATTTACGGAAGTGAGAGCTAAAATTAAGCGCAATGTTAATAGGTAAGTCTTGTCCTGGACACCGATTCGTTATCCGTTTCAATATTAGTCTCCGGTCTCCTATCAGCACGGTCATTAGGGCGTCCACAATGGAGAAACAAACACGGTAATAAGCAATAAATAAGTTATAAAAGTGGGCAGGAAGCATTGTGGGGGTCGGTAGTATCTAAAACCCAACCATAGCACTACTGCCGATAGTAGGAGAATTCTTTACAATATTTGTACAGTGCAACTGCTCCTATAGAATAAAGTACTGGTGGCAGTTAATAGTTGCCCATCCGTCCCTTCACCTGTCCTTTTAGCCATTTCTTGCGATCGTTGCTCGCCACCCATGTAGCTACAAAAGCACACAGACCGACCAAAATCAAACACTCCACTTCCAAAATGGATCCAAGTGACAAAGATTTCAGGAGTCACTCCTCACAAAATCAAAGTTCCTCTATTTCTAACCAAAACTCTCATCTAATGCAAATCCCTACAGTTTTTCCCCGCCTAAGCATTCCCAGTACTTAGCACCTAACATTTTCAGAACTTCAACCCTTTTGGCCATGCAAGTAAATTCCAGCCCTATGGTCATTCTCCTCCAAGCTTTCACGGTGTTCAACCACCACAAAATTGGTCGCAATCAGCACCAACCAGATTTCAAGGCTTTGGATCTCATGATGGTTGAATGCACTCACCAAACCAAGTGTTTGGAGCTGCATCCAACAACTCTTCTCATGGAACCAACTCAGCCTCCCTGTGCACTGCAACACAACAACACAAACAACCAATTATTGTTGAAGATTCAAGCAGCAGTAGTGAGGAATAAGGATCTAGCTAGAAGATGAAAAATAAGGATCTAGCTAGCTAATGCTTGGGTTCACAACTCAGTGGATCCTATAAAAGGGGTAGACCTAACTAGAAGATGAAAATAAGGATCTAGCTAGCTAATGCTTGGGTTCACAACTCAGTAGATCCTATAAAAGGGGTAGACCAGAAGGGTGAGTATTATTGGGTGGCTTTTGCAAAGGACTTCAATAACGATAAGCCTAGTGGCAGAAAAAGGACTCCTTTGCAATGCAAGACACATTAGATGGTTTTAAGAGAGATGTTTCAAAGTTTTGTGGAGTCTATTCTAAATGGCACAATATCCTCAAACAAGAAGAGAGCAAGAACAAGAGAACAAAAATTTCAGAATCAGGAGCTTACACACTTCATCATCGAATCAAGACACCGAGGAAGAAATTACCATCAAACAAAAGCGTTTTGAGGGACAAAAGAAAGCAAAAGCAAGGCTAAAAGGAAAAGGAAAGTGTACTGGTGTTCCACTATCACCTTTGGGGGACCATCCATCACATGATATGGTTCTCTTTCATGAGGTTGCTTCAATCAAAGCAGCAACAACGATCAAAGCTACGGAGGAAATATGAAAAAGCAGTAGCAAAACCGCAGACGGTACATCGAATCGGGGGATCAAAGTTATAGAGAATGTCAAATGCCCTTGGTGTATCGAGCCACAACCTTGAGCTTTTTAGCACTAGCAATCTCATTTTGCCACGTGTTACATCGTTGCCCACCGGAAACCATCCATTTTTCTGATGGGTAGAGTTTCATTTTTTCTTCTTTAGAACTAAAGAAGGTCAGTTCTTCTCCGGTTTTCCCATGTACATTAAACATTTTTTGGTCGCTGGAGGAGGCGAAGTATCTTGCTAGTGTCAGCGGTTTATAATTATATACATAGGTCTCATTATTTATAACTTGTATGTATCTTGATGTTGGGAATTGACTTCTTGGAACATAACGGTCCTGAAATTTGATTCTTTTAATATTTACGATAAAGTCAACTTTACTCCCTTCAAGACCAAAGTTTAGATAACCCTCTAAACTATTGTTTGGTTTGTATTGCCCCTCTCTATTCGATAAAAGAGTTTATTTTACACCTTCTTATTGGTATTTTAATCCGAATTTGCTTATATGGATTGAAATTAGGCAGGGATTGCTCCCTCATCCTCACACCTAGATTGTAAGATATGACAAAGTAATAAACATGTCATATAACTCATGCTTGTATATTCCTTTTTTTGTGCACGATACACTTTCTCCTAACTCACGCAACAACATGAGAAGAGATACATCTGGACTATAATTATAGGAGGTTGATGGCGGGTGAGGTCAATAATATCATAGTGATTAAAATCCAACGAGAGCAGTGCAGATGCATCAATGACCGCGACCTCCTTGTGATTGAGCGTCTTGAAACATCTATCACTACTGTCGGCAGTAGGTGAATTCTTTACAATATTTATACGAGTGCAACTGCTCCTATAGAATAAAATATTGGTAGCAGTTAAGAGTTGCCCATCTGTCCCTTCACCTGTCTTTTTAGCCGTTGCTTGCAATCATTGCTCGCCACCCATGTACCTACAAAAGCACACGGACTGGTAGTAGGTGAATTCTTTACAATATTTGTACAGTACAACTGCTCCTATAGAATAAAATACCGATGGTAGTTAACAGCTGCCCATCCACCCCTTCACTTGTCCTTTTAGTCATTGCTTTCTATCGTTGCTCGCCACCCATGTACCTACAAAAGCACACAGACTCGACCAACAAATCAAACGCTCCACTTCCAAAATGGATCCAAGTGACAGATTTCACGAGCCACTCCTCACAAAATCAAAGTTCCCCTACTTCTAACCAAAACTCTTCTGCAATGCAAATCCCCACATGTTTTTTCCCACCTCAGTATTCCCAGTATTTAGCACCTGATTTTTAGAACTTCAACCCTTTTGGCCATGCAAGTAATTTCCAGCCCTATGGTCATTCTCCTGCAAGCTTTCACAGTGTTCAACCACCAGGAAATTGGTCGCAATCAGCACCCATCAGATTTCAAGGCTTTGGATCTCCGGATGGTTGGATGCACTCACCGAACCAAGTGTTTGGAGCTGCAGTCAACAGTTCTTCCGATGGAACCAACTCAGCCTCCCCGTGCATTGCAACACAACAACACAAACATACAATTAGTGTTGAAGATTCAAGCAGCAGCAGTGAGGAATAAGGATCTAGCTAGAAGATGAAAATAAAGATCTAGCTAGCTAATGCTTGAGTTCGCAACTCAGTAGATCCTATAAAAGGAGTAGATCGGAAGGGTGAGTATTATTGGGCGGCTGTTGCAAAGGACTTCAATAGCGATAAGCCAAGTGGCAGCAAAAGGACTCCTTTGCAGTGCAAGACACATTGGGGTGGTCTTAAGAGAGATGTTTCAAAGTTTTATGGAGTCTATTCTAATGTTAGAAATACTTATTGTAGTGGACAATAAGATGACATGGTGATGGAGAAAGCTCATAAGTGGTACAAAGGACGAAACCAAAACAAGCCTTTCACTTCAGAGTACTTATGGAGAGAGCTAAAGGGCCAGCCTCAAATGGCACAGAATCCTCAAACAAGAAGAGAGAAAGAACAATAGAATGAAAATTTCAGAATTAGGAGCTTACACACCTCATCATCGAATCAAGACACCAAGGAAGAAATTACCACCAAACAAAAGCGTCCTGAGGGATAAAAGAAAGCAAAAGCAAGGCTAAAAGGAAAAGGAAAGTGTCCTGGTGTTCCACTATCACCTTTGGGGCACCAACCATCACAGGATATGGTTCTCTTTCATGAGGTTGCTTCAATCAAAGCAGCAGCAACGATCAAAGCTGCAGAGGCAACATCAAAAAGCAATAGCAAAAAAAAGAACAAAATCAGATGGAGAAGTATCAAATATATATACAACTATCACAAATCGACACTTCAAATTACACAACATCAAGGTTGAAGAAACATGAAGCTATCATGGACCAGATTGTTAAAGAACTTACTGACAGCACTGAGGAATAAGTGGTACATGTAATCCTAGAAAGTTGTAGTACATGTAATCTAGTAAGTTGTGACACTTGTAATCCTAGTATGTTGTAGTACTTTTTAGCAGTAGCCGTTGTACCGGTACTTCTTATCCTAATCCTAACATGTTGTAATATCTTGTACCAGTAATCAATGTTTAAACAAATGATGTGCAAGTAGCCATTGCAATACAGACATAAAGTAAAATAAAGTAGACATTCAAATATTGACATAAAGTAAAAGAAACTAGCTGTTGGAATACTGACATAAAGTAAAAGAAAGTAGCCGTTGGAATACTGACATAAAGACAAAAAATAGCCATTGGAATACTGACATAAAGTTAAAGAAAAAAGGTGATGGAACATAGCAATGCAATGCATCCATCTACAAATAGCAGTCCACCATGAAGAGACCACTAACCGAGTATGCCCGAGCTTACACTCTCTCGAGTTGCACACCACCAAAAAAATGTCTACCGACTCACAAGATCAATCCAATCATTCAGATGGGTCTATTAGTAGTGAACAGCTTGAAGAGATGATGTGGGAAGGGATTAATGACCCTATGGAGGCTGAGGTTGAACTTGCTCTCGAGGCAAATTTGGAAGCAAAGTGCAAAGTAGGAAGCAAAGTTCAAAGCACAACAAGATGGTACCTCTAGCTAATAGGCGCGGTTGTTACACACAGAGGTACCTAAACAGTGATCATGAAGAGGACTATCAGCGCTTGTTTGCTAAGTATTTTTCAGATAACCATTTCTACTTCGATGATCAGTTTCGTAGGAGATTTCGCATGAGAAAGCATCTATTTCTGCAAATTGTTGAAGATCTTGGTGTTTTGTCCCCATATTTTCGTCTTCAACAAGATGCATTTGGCAAGATGGGTCTATCCTCTCTACAAAAATGCACAGCATGGTACACCAGCTGATTTTATGGATGAAAATTTTGGAGTCGCAGAGAGCACAACAATGGAATGCATGATTTGGTGAGAGATATCTTGGCAGGCCAACAGAGCAAGATATTTAACGTTTACTTCAGTTTGGGGAGGATTATGGGGGTGGCGAGAGACGATTTGGGGATCCTGCGCAAAGGAAGACGAGTGGTTGATAAGGATGATTTTTTTCTTTATTGCAGGCTCCACCTTTTCTTGTGTAGGACACATAACCATTATGGGATTTTTAATAGCTAATGTCACCTGACGCTGGGACCAGCGCAAATAATGTCGAACTCAGTAGCACACATTGTTGTTGCTCTTAGGCCATTCTCAGTGGGTCTTTCATTTTGCATTATTAGCAAAAAAGATGACATGACATGATATATATAATATGAAAGAGGAGAGGAGGAAGCCTTTCATTAGACAGAAAGAGTAGTGACACTCTTTCCAAGATGATGAAAGATGC
The DNA here is from genome assembly GCA_031894775.1 of Chloris gayana. Classification (NCBI taxonomy): domain Eukaryota; kingdom Viridiplantae; phylum Streptophyta; class Magnoliopsida; order Poales; family Poaceae; genus Chloris; species Chloris gayana. Next base: position 96,120 of record JAUNZO010004250.1, on the reverse strand, counting down.
ATTGAGGCTATTTTCCTTTCATTTGAATACAAAAGTGTATCTCCATTGGTACACTTATGCAACCATTTAATATCTCGTTCAGCCTATGAAATTATGAAATTGTGAAATGAAATAATGCACCGAGAGATACACTTTCATTTCACATAAGAGGACTAGAAAGCCGGCGTGTCGTACTTGTAAAGCGTGAAATGAAAGATACCACCGAGAATGGTCTTAGAGACTATGAGCCCAATTTGTAAAAGATGAGGCGTAACGTGAGTATTGAGGTTCAGGGTTCCATGCATGCTTGTTTATATGTAGAGCACAAAACGCTCATCTTGGAATACACACACGGCAAACTACAAACTCTAGAGATAGTTCATTATGTGTTGTACAAAGGTAATAACGGTGTGAGTTACATGTGCCAGTAAGAATAATCCACATCCATGTTGGGCATCCATATATGGACCCCGGGCATGGCATGACCTTCTGCCCGACCTAGTCCGTCTCGTCTCCCCGATGTTGCCGACTTGATTCGCATCCACGCCGTTTGCAAGGCATATGCGCGACGATGGGGTTCCGTTGTCCGGGTCGCGACCGTTGTTCCTCCCATGGCTTCTGGCTACTACGAGCCCACCGTTGCCCAGATCCGGAGCACCTGGTGCGCGCACGGGACGTGCAGCCTCCGCAACAATTTTCTCACGAGCGCGGACGGTAGGGGCAAGTGCCCCCTTATGTCCGGCCGGGAAGGATTATCTCTGTTCCAAGATATACGCCAGCAACCTACCAGAATGGGTGCCATCTGAAAACCTTTTTCAAGAGCTATGGCAAAGTTGCAAAGGCCAGAGTCATATGTGCGACGCACGAATCGAGTGCTCATGGGGATCGGATATGGGTTCGTAACTCTAGCGGACAATGTATGAACCAGATGCTGCTATTGAGCTCCTCGGCCAAGAGGTTAGTATGGTCACAGTATTCTGCATATCTTTTCTTTGCCATATCTGGTTATTAATACTAGGGAAACGAAATACTAGACAGTAATTTAGTGATGCATACATAAAAAAACATTTTAGTGGGTAATGTAGCCCTGAAAACTTCAGGATATGGTACCATGTTGCAGGAGAAAGTCATCACAACATGTATATATATGCTTAACATGCAATCTACACCCTCAATATTGTTATGAGATTCATGCTAAATAAACCATAGTCCGGAAATCACATAAATGTACATGTGGGAATTGGATTTCACCAATCCTGATACATGGTAAATGTTGAGATATATTACTTTTAATTTTGATTTGGATGCATGGGTGAAATATTGTCACGTCCTTTGAGTGATAGAGAAGTGTGACCAGAAAGACCTTTTTTCATGCCTGCGGAGTCGAAGCAACAAAGCATCTCTCCCAACAGTTGGTGCATCAAAGCTGAAAATAAAGGTTATAGGAAAATAATAAAGAATATTTTTTGTCAAAAATAATGGTGTCAAATAAAAGGCAAACACATGTATCCATAAAGGCTTAAATATTATTTGATATTTTCATTTTTAGATAAACAAAAAGTAGGAAGACTTTGCAGGTGGAGCACATCAGTGGTCCCACCTACCTCCATACCATGGGCTGACAACGAAGCAACACACTTACCAATGGCTGGGTCCATTTTCCCTACCAGGTCCTCCACTGGCGTCGAAGAAGACAGGTGTGGTTGACGAGGAGAGGTGTTTGCGGGAGGGAGACCCAACATGTGGAGGCATGCCATCGATGGTGGTGGTGGTGGTGGTGGTGGATTGTTTGCTTGGTACATTGGAGCCATGACAGTAAGAGGAGGTGATGGTGGTTGTGGTGGTGGTGAGTGGTGAGTGGCCATTAGCCATGCTGATCCGAGGGAGTCCCGGACGGTGTATGTTCTTACGGCTTAATTGGATGCTAAATGCGTTGCATGGGCACGCAGGTGAGTGAGTTCGGCTCCCGTGCAGGCCTCCCTGCATATATTAGGTGCAGGATGAATACCTATGCGACACGTGTCCTTTTTGAAGTCTAATAAAAATTAGAAATTTGGAAACTGTATACACAGAGACAAATGTGCGTGGAGCGAACGCCGCCCGTCTTCTCCGATACCGTAAGCAAGCCGAGCAGGTCCGTTCCTTGTGGCTTGTCTGATTGGTACACATTCTACAAAATTGATGTGATATTGCTTCCAAAAAATTGATTCATGAGACTTGGAGAGAGCCGGAGACGTCATGGCGGCGAATTTCTCATCTAATCCCATCATCACCAGGTTTGTTGTTCTATTATGTGACAACCCAATAGTCAATCTTAGTATTTGTGGCTAGTATGCTTGAGCAATAAGTATATTCAAGAATCATCTTTCTGTATTGACAGAACACCTTGCTTATGTTCATTCTTCTTGCTGCTCCAATCATTCTTGTTGCGGCAGTTGTACGTTCTTGAGCCTCCTCTATGACTCCCTCTCGTATCTCTAGTTGAAACAACTGCAATTAGATGAAAAGGTTGGCCTACGAAAATGCGATCCCGACAGCGGCGGAATTTGTTCTCGCTGGAACACACGCGTGACGCCGGACGTATTCAGTATAACGAAGATTGGTCTCCAAATTCCTAATTCATATTAAGCCCCCCCCACCCACAAAGGACACGTGTTGCACAGGTATTGGCCCTGCACCTAATATGTGCAGGGCACCCTGTACCTGAGCTGGACCATGAGTCTATTTATAGTTGTGAGATTACCATCGTTGTGAGATTCCCTTGATCGAGCACACAGATTAATTACCCGCCTTCCTTTTGCTAATTCAGGGTCAGCTGCTCGCCTTCTATGCTTGATAAATTCACAGTTCGTGTGGCCATTACCTGATCCGATTTCTTAGTATTTTGTGTTGACCGGTTTTCCTCATGCACACAGCATCTTGACCTTATTTGCCAGGCAGTCCATATGCGTATGAGTTGACCTGGAAGTTTAGGAAGATCGAATTCCACATTGAGCAAGAGGCGACAGGGGACTTACACGATTTGACTTTCAGATAATCACAAGGATCACTAGTATATATCCGATTCAATTCTGAACAGAGATTAGGCATCCAGCCCTACAGATGTCATCCCTCATCCACAGCATTGGAGTACGAGTCACCGGCGCAATCAGTGGGCAGACTGGACTCGGTAAAGTTTTTCTGGAGAAAAGGGAGCTTGATTATGTTGCTACTGCTCGTAATCTTGCAAGAATTTTCACGTTCCATAGATCTTTTCAACAAGAGAATAATTTGGCAGGCCCATCTTTTCAACAAGAGCAACTACACCTGACTGATTCCACCTCCTATCATATACTACTCCCTTACTGAATTGTTGTTGCATACTTAGTATTTGAGAAGAAAAATGGCAAGAACGAGCTCCAACCGACCTCCTGTCTACCCCTTTCAAACGTGAGTCTTCCTGTGAGGCACGAAACATTTCAAATGTAGGTCTCACCTGAGCCCCTACAATGAAGTACCACTAAATTGTTGGCTGAGGACGAGGAAGAGCAGTAAACTTCTGTGGAGCCAATGGATATTTGTAGGAAGCAGTTTGGACTTAAGGGTCACCCCACCGGAACGGTATTCTTAAGTAAAGGTCGGAGTGCGCGGAGAAGTAGTTGCAATCTGTTTACAAACGCTCCTATTTGGAGGGATAGGGGCTTAAATACATGAGATTGATTGGAGTTGCTAAGAGGGGTAGTAAGGCTTGTTGCAACAAGAAACATTGTGAGGATTGGTTTTAAAGGTGGCAACAACCATATAATGGAAAATGAGGAATTTGCATAGGGTCTATTTTCAAACAAGCTTTTTCCTAAGCAAACTGGATGATGGATCAAAGCATAGAAAGGATCAAATTGCAGTTTTGCATAGGGTCCATTTCAAACAAGCTTTTTCCTAAGCAAACTGGATGATCGATCAAAGCATAGAAAGGACCAAATTGCAGCTCAAAACAAACAAAATAATTTTCTTTCAACTACAGCACTGCGGCCTCTAACATCACATTCAGTGTTGACCTAAGATAACATCAGTCATGAGCCACAGAATCACAAGATCTTATAGGCAGTAAGTCAGAAGAGTTTAATTCATCCTTGCCTGCTTGGGTCCAGGGTTAACAAAAGGAACTGTACCTTTTTCCCATAAAAAATAGAATGGTAAACCAAGAAAGCTTAATGAAAACCTTTTTGCTACAGTTTTCAGATTTGGTTTTATGCAAAAACAGGTCATCTTCTCAAACTACTTTTGCAGTTTTCAGTTTGCACCGGCTTTGTAAATCAGGCTTGGATGAAGCCTTGACAAATGGTTTCAAGAGCAGGCATGCTCAGTCTAGCAGAGGGCTTCCAAGTGGAGCTTCTGGAACTAGAGGATACCATGGTTTCCAAACCGCCATAGTTGATTACAGCCAAATACATAATTTTCAATGCTACCATATTTTCTAAAACCGTAGCATTCTTCATGAACTCTTATAGAAAATTGCAGACAAACACTGACTAGCTATTTTCCATAAGACACCAGAGGAGAAAAAATAGAGGAAACCTTGACCTATAAACAAATAGTTTTTTTATCAATCCTTAAGCCATTAAACATAATCAAGAGCTAATACCATTGGATGATTTGTGTGGGTATTCACTTAACAGTGTTGTCCACCAATTTAAAAAGAAAATATGGCAAAGTGTGACATATTTGATGGAAGTAAGGTGAAACTTCATCACCAAGACCCACTTCCATTATTCAGGGATTAAGATCATTATTCAGATCCATGAAGATACTATGTGCTCTTCAGTTCAAAATTAATTTAATTGAAAATACAGCATTTTTGTAAGCATAGATACTGCAAGAAAACCACATCCACAAATTTCCTTACTATTGATGAGTGCTGATAAACATATCTCCTAAACTGAAATACAACAAGAGGCGGCACAAACTGATCAACTTAAAAAATAATGTTAGTGCATGATCCATGAGCAAAGAAAGGAAAGGGGCAGGCGATTAAAAATAGAGGGAAGGGCTTCAAAGTTCAAACTGATACCTTATCATCTGAACAGCTGAAACACCGTGACTCCACAACTAGACATCTACTATATCCTTACTTATACCATACCCAACCAAGGACCTCTGGTCAAGGCATGCTGCACAAATGTCCATATGGGTTTCGGATATTTATTTTTTTAAAAAATGCAGGAGAGCTGCGCTTCTTTGTATTAGAGAAATAGTCTCATTACACGTTCCTTGTCTCATACGGGTTTTGGATATAACACTACTATATCTTACTTGGCACCATTCCATTTAATCACCCTTTAGTCAAGGCACGGTGCATATTTGTCCATACGGACTTTGAATAGAACATGAAACACTGACCAACCATTAATCAACAATGACAAAGAACCTAAAATAATTAATATGATATATCAAGTTCTGATGTTCAACTCAACTTTGAAAATATCAACTTCTCGATTCATATATCTAACAAGTGGTGAAGAACTGAAGATACATACTTTGCAAATTGCCTTGTGAATATACAAATGAAACTGTCATGGGAATAATCGTAACTACCAACAGGATATGATTGAAAAATGCAGCATAAGTTGCACGTTATATATATATCATGTTCACCAAAATGAACTTTGTCAATGTTGCGTTAAAGGCGTTGTATAGCAATACCTTGTTTTATATGTAAAACTAAAACCCCAGTATATTGCGAGGATAATTACTTAATATGAGCAATGGGCAACAAAACATAAGTGAGAAATGTAATTTTAGAACCTGAGTACATAGTATTAGTCTGAACATATAAATAATAGCACAGAAGAAAACAATCTACATATACACAGGCTGCAGTGCTCGGCTAGCTAGCGCCTGTAAGGCAGAAAGACTAAGAGCTGAGCCAGTAAAAACGACCTTACAAATCTTATTTGGCATCCCAGTCCTTCAGCTTCCTACTACCCTTTGGTTTCTCAATAGGTCGATTCATGCCTGCCATCTTTGCATTATACTTTGCCCGCAGAGGATCGTTTTGTAGCCCATCTGAAAATTCATTAAGAAATTAGTATGTAGTCATTAACATGTTTTCTCATGTCGAATACCAAGATGCCAAACACCTTAGTGTAATTACCATTTAAGCAAATGCAGAATCATCATTGTTTTTTAATTATATTTACCAATGTGAAAGTGTAGTCAGGACACCATGAGGCACCATGAACAACATAGAGGGCATAAAGCTGAAGGATTATGATAAGTTATCCAATTATAATAGATCATTTGCATCTGTATTGGATGCTTTCCAAGAGCCACATTGGCTAGTCAAAGTTCACAGGGAGGTATATGAAAGATGTTACTTGCAAGTGTTTGACTGTAACAAAAGTACTTGCAGGTTGGTAAATGAAAACTCCCCCACATGTAAGTGGGTATTTGCAATTTCCCCATATTATCACTACCCACAAGATTTTCCCTAAGTGGAAGACAAAAAAAATACTAAAAAAGAGCAGCATATGAAAATCTACAATGCGTGTGCTAGTTCAAAAGATAGAACAGGATGGCCACGGGACTTCCTTACGAAAAGCATGCAAAATACAATTTTGCTTCAGAAATCAATATTTACTTAAAAATTAGTACTAGCAGTTACTGTAACCAAATTGCAGAAAGCTGAAAAGGCAAGTAAATAATGTCATGTAGAAATAAGAACATGGCAGGCAACAGTACTTACGGTGTATTCCAGTCAGTTGTATCCTCATTCACCAGATGAGTCCACTTCGTTCTGCCACTGCGCCCAAAGTGTTTAACTTGCATTACCTTGGGTAAGATGCTCTTATCCATCTTATCTTCTCCAGTAGGTTCCGAGAAATCACGGGTATAGATATCATCTTTGCCAGCTGATTGAATAACATCATCAGAACCTTCCTGAAAGAAGGCACCTTTATGATAGTATTTCTGCATAAACTTCCACTTCTGTTTCGTCTGGCGAACTTGCTTCGGATTCTTCCGCTCCCATTCGCGACGCTCGTCCTCAGTCATATTCCTCACCTTCTCGATCTCCTCCTTCTCCTTCAACCTTGCATCTCGTTCCTCCCTGTCCCTCTTAATTCTAGCAATCTCTCTGTTCTTCCATGCTTCATACTCCTCTGCTTCATTCAACTCGTCATCTGTATCAACATCCTCAATGCTGGCCTCCTCGTTCAGTGCCTTCTCAATGTGTTCCTCCTTCCTGATCTCTTCCACCACAATCTGTTTGGTCTCAATCTTCCTAGCCTCCAGCCTCTTCTTGACCAGCTCCTCAAGCTGTCTCTCCTCTTCCTCCAGCCGCTCACGCTCTGCGATTGTGTCTCGCTGCGACTTTGGGATGAACACAGGCTTAACCATGGCAATACCCATCTGCTCATCATCTGAATCCGTCTCATACTCTGACTCCTCACTTTCATCTTCCTCTTCCACTGGCTCCTCATCTTCCTGGGGAAGTAGCTCCTCCTCCTGCTGTCTCAACAGCTGCTTCTCCCTAATCCTCCTCCTCCTCTCTTCCTGGGCCTCCTCATCCTCCTCGTCGATGTCAGCTTCCTGCCTCTCATTCTCCTCATCCACAGTTGACACAATCTCTGCCTGCCGTATCCGGCGATGATCTGCTCTCAGCTCTTCCTTATTCTCTGCACGGGTCTCTGCAAGGCGCCGGAGCCGGCGGTCATCCTTTGCAGGAGCATCACCATCCTCATCCTTGGGGAATGCCTTTTCAAGGGAGACCCGAGTAATATCAAGGTCCTCTTCAGTATCATCAGCCCACTCAGGTGCCTTTCCTGGCCAGTACCGCTTGACTTTGGTCTGGCCAATCTTGCCCCGGAGCTTGTCACGCACTGCAATGGCGGCATCGCTTACACCAGCTGCCACCGACATGGTTACTTCCGGTCACCTATTTCTTGCTCTGGTAATATAACCCAACCACTGCAAAAAACACAAATAATCAACATCAGTAGACTAATTGTATGTGCATGAGAATTGATACAGGCTCCCTGAATAGAGTCACGTGACTAAAGAGGGGATAAGAGGGAGGGGGCAGCGCCGGGGAGAGAGGGAGGATGAGGCGGCGACCCGACGCGGGGCGTCGATTCGCGGAGGCCTCCTTCGTTCTCGCCGGATCGGGCCCGGCGACGCTGGATCGGAGGCCACGGCGGCGACGCGCGGACGGGGGATAAGAGGGAGGGGGCAGCGCTGTGGGAGAGAGGGAGGGGCGACGCCGCCGCGCGCCGAGGAGAGGGAGGGGTGGCGCCGTCGCGCGAGGGAGAGGGAGGGGTGGCGCCGCGAGCGCGGGGAGAGGAGGGGTGGCGCCGGTGGGGACCTACCTGCCGGGGAAGGACAGACGGCGCGGGAGGCGGGCTGTGGTTGAGGCGGCAGCGCCCCTGGGTGGCGGCCGGGTTGGCAGCGAGGCGAGTAGAGGCGGCGGCTCCGAGGACGCGCCAGGCCGGGACTCACTGGATTGATACGGCCGGGTTGGCGGCTCGGAGCAGAGGGAGCTACGGGCACAGGCGGCGAGATGCAGCCGCCGCAAAGGGTCGGGTCTAGGGCGGCTGGGCTGCACTTGTTGCCCGCACCGCCTTATCGCGGATCTGACTAGAGAGAGTTCCTATAGCCGGTCTGAAGAAGCCCAAGTGTCCTGGCTGAATACCCGAATAGTATTTGGAGCGAACCGGGCCAGCCCATGTTTAATTCAAGGAAAATCCCTTCAGTGCCGTCAGTTATACTTCTAATCCCGCGTGAACCACCGACAAAACTCTTGTCCTGCCTGTGTCAGCTATCTAAAAAATTTATGTCCTGTTCGTTTCCTACCCTCTAAAATTTAGCACTGTCACATTAAAGAGAATCTTACTATTTATAAATATTTCGATCAATTTAATAATAAAACTCTTTTGATAGATTAGTGCTAATTTTTTAGATAAATCTAATGAGCTTAATTAATATATATATTTTACTAAAGTGATGCTACAATAACCGTCTTCTAATCACGACTTAATTAATCTCATTAGATTAGTCTTGTAAATTAGTCTAGGGATCGGTAATTTATTTTATAAGGGTGCGTTCGTTTCTCCCTCTAAAAGGATACTTTAAAGTCCGAGTGTTTCGAACGGGCCTCTAAAATTTAGTGCATTTTAGTGCATAAAAGAGCTTTAGACCCCTCTAAATGGTAGATAGGGAAGAGGCTCTAACCCTCTAAACTTCTACCTCTAAAAGAAACAAACGCACCCTCAAACTTAGCACGGTCACATCAAAGAGAATCTTATTATTTATAAATATTTTGATCAATTTAATGATAAAACCCTTTTGACAGATTGGTGCTAATTTTCGAGACGAATCTAATGAGTTTAATTAATCTATGTTTTGTTAAAGTGATGCTACAGTAACCGTCTTCTAATCACGACTTAATTAACTTCATTAGATTCGTCTCGTAAATTAGTCTAGGGACCTGTAATTTATTTTATAATTAAACTTTATTTAGTACTCATAAATTATAAGATTCTTTTTGATGTGATAACTATAAAATTTAGACCTCAGAAAACGAACACACCCTTAAGTACTTAATAAATAATAAGATTCTTTTTGATGTGACGGCTATAAAATTTATAGACCCTAGAAAACGAACACACACCGTGTGTGTAGTGTGTGTATAGAGCAAAGGGGTAGCAGGCCGCCATGGCGCACATACGGCTGATCAAGGAGCCCAGGAACACCGCCGCGCCACGGTGCCGGCATGGTCGTCTACACCTGCCGCGCGCTAAGGGCGAGCTCATCTACATGCTCAAGCTTGACCGATGGCCAGAACCTTCTCCGTAATGCGATGAGGAGAACACGAGCAACGGCACGGAAATCGAGCACGCGCGCGGCACGAAAGCCTGGACTCGATCGATTTCTCATTGTGATGTAATGCTACGGCAAAGAGATCCAAGCCGTATCTGAAGACTATTGGACTACCGTCATCCTGCAGCTCATCCTTTGCCTCCCAACAAACCAATGTCAATTTCTGCCTTTACTTCTTTTCCCCAGTTTGCAACATGAACCAACAATTGGTCGCAATTGCCACCTGAAGCTGCTCCTGCTCCTGTACCTGTCACCGCTGCTCGCCTCATGGTCATGGGGGCTCCCCGTCACTTTGCCGTACTGGAATGGAGTCCCACCTCAGCGAGATCCGCGTGCGCATGCACGAGTGAGACAACACCGGCATGCTCCTCTCCGCCGCCCGCTTCCACGTACTGGATATCCTTGGCGAGCGCCATGGTCGCGCAGGGGCCATGCATCCGAGCTCATGAGGGCATCAAGGCATCACTGCTGACTTGCTGAGAGCGAGATAGTGCCATGGCGGTTAGTAGCGCGAGGAAGAAGATAGCTGTCATCATCGTGCTCGTGAAAGGAAGGGACAAAAATGTCATTTGCTAGGTAAACCCAGTCTGCTGTGTTATAGAGAGGATAAAGTTTTGTGATGGGTGGCAAGGAGGGGATAACAGTTTTACCAGTGGCTAAGAAGGGATTATGAGTTTTATCGGTGGCACTGAAAGGATTTTCCCTTAATTCAATGGTGTCTGAAGTTGCTCTTTTTTCCGATTTTCCTTTGTGTCGGTGGACTGAAAGGAGTCCAATCTTAGTGGGGCGGGATGCGCGGGCGCAGCGTGAACGCGTGCGAAAAAATTTATTATATTTAGTTTGAAAAAAATTATAAAGTTAAATGTCTACGCCCTAACTTTCAAACACCTTAACAATTTCTCTTAACTTGTGCCAATTCCAATAAAATGATAAGGTGATGTGAATTTGTGCTACACAACGAACCACACTCCCACGTACCCTACTGATGAAGTCAATTTCAGTGTCGGCCATCCTGTTCGAACCCACCAGCACTAACCGCTCAGGAATATTCTTATTTTGATAGCTCCTAACCTCTCTCTCTCCTCTCAGCATTTCGGCCAACGTGGCTGTCCTCCGCGCACGCCATGCTATTTCTGGTCGGCATGGTGGATGGCGGCGCTGGCCATGTCGTCGTGTCCCCACCGCGGCATCTACTGGGTCGTGGGCTGCCGGCCTACCACGGAGACGAAGCAACTTCACACCGACCGTCGAATGGGTGCTTCCTCCTCCTCCGACGCGTATCGGTCGCTGGTCTAGTTCATCATGGATCTTGTCGTCCCGGATCCGACGATCACGGGGAGAGAGGACATGCTCGCGGTCGTGGCCCACGATAGAGAAGACGAAGAAGATCGATGTGGCCCATGTAACAAGTGATCCCTCCTCCCTTGATGCGGATCAGGCCGTCACCGGTTTGGATCCTCCTGGATCTTGCCATTCTAGATTTGGCGGCGTGAGAGGGAGGGAGAGCCAAGGGGCGACGTGGAGGACAGCGTGCCGCAACCGGGAACAGGGAGGGGGTTGCTAGTGGTGGAGTGGGACGTGGGGGCTTGAAGGGGAGGAGGTAGATGGGGACGTGGGGGCATGCTAGGGATGAGAGAGGTGGGAAGGTGGGAGCTCACCGGCGTGGCCGCTACATGCGTGCCCCGCACGTCACCGACGCTGGAGAAAAGTAGGTGGGTGGGCGGGGCGGCGGAATGTGTTAGGGTTTCGTGACGCGTGGCCGACGGTTTTACTCCAGCCATTTCGTGTGTCGGTCGTCCGATCGAATCGGACGGTGTACGACCCTTCGTTGAATTTTTGCATAAAATTCCTTCCACTTCTATATATTAGCAGTGTGCTCCCATCTGTCATATTTTGGTTTAAATCCTCCTTCTTTCATCAAATTATGTAGCTGTGTCTTGCAAGTTTTACCTTTATACGTAGAGACCCTACGGACTTTTGTTAATTTTGTTAACGACTTCAACATCCTCCTGTAATGTTGTAATATTGTTTGTTTTTGTTTACCCCCTGAACTTCTGAAATAACGGGTGCAGTAGAGCGCGCCTGCTTCTCCAGTAGGATACATTTATACACTCATGAATGAGCTGGTGCCTAGCGGGCACTCAAGTGTGGCGTCCAACGCGATGCACGCTGCGCGAGTCGTCACAGTACCCACCCGGTGAAGCATTGACATACCCATACCGTTGCACGTACCATACCTTGGCGTAGTTCACAAGAGCGAGTCCAGGAACGTCGCGCCTGGGTCCATGGGCAGAGGTTGCTGCACATGATGACCTTCCCCCGCGCTCCACAACACGGCCACCTATGCATCGTTGATGCCATCATTGTGCGCCATGAACATCCATATGGGGCCGGCGAGCCCGTCGGAGCTGTTCTTGTTGGTGCTGGGGCTGTTCTCGACCAGGAACCTTCTCACCGTCGCGGCCACGGGTGGTTGTGGGCCTGGCCCAGCGTGCTGCCATGAACTCAATACTTAGAGAGACTAAGTAATTTCAGACACTTTCGAAGAGCGCTGAAAATGTACTAACCATTGTCGGGTGCAATGGGCATATTGTTGGCTCTGGGCAAGCTATATATAGTTGTTCTCCCAGATAATACTAAGATCTTCATTAAGGAAATGTTCTTTTATCTGGGAGCTGAACGAACTCTTCTCACCGAAAGTGAGGGCATGGTTGAATTCCGATACATCACTAATGGTCAATATGGTGCAACCAAAGTAGTTGAGAAAGCGTCAAGTACCTTCAATGGAGTGTATTACACTAAAATTAAGCTCTCGAAACAATATGTTGCTATGCCTACAAATTTTAAGAACCCAGAATTCGAATCTGGCATGAAAGGCTACCCTGAACTATCTATGATGCGTCGTATTCTCAATAATTCTACTGGTCATAGCATCAAAACGACCCGGTTTTCAAAACCAGAAGATTTCACTTGTGATTCATGTGCGAAGAGCAAGCTTATCACTAGACCGTAGAATGTGTCTCTAAGTTTCCTTGAGAGGATTCAAGGTGATATTTGTGGCCCGGTAAGTCCTTCATCGGAACCACTTAGATAATTTATGATACTTATTGATGTCTTAATGAGGTGTAGCCATCTATGCCTATTGTCTACATAGAACCATTCTTTTGCAAAGATCATTGCCCAAATCATCCATTTTGTGCTAGTTACTCGGTGTAACACCCCAATTTTTGGCCAAATTAAAATATACCTAATAAATAATTTTATTTTATTCAGGAAAAACATTTTTTAAAATAGACAGGAAATTAAAACCCTAATTAGATAAATAGTAACAAAACAATTTTTTTAAAAAAATAAATTTGAAACTTGAAAACATGGTTGATTTTCCTTTCTTCATAACTTGGATTCTATTACTTTTGTTTATTTTTGACTTAGTTGTATTTTATAGAATTTGTTTGGATTTAAATGGAGAAGAAGGGAATTAGAAAAAAGGAAGTAAAAACCTAACCGCGCCATCCCTACCCCATTCCCCCTACCGGCCCAGCCCCTCGCCCCCTTCCCCAGCCCGGCCCAACCAGCCCGTCCCCCACCTCCGCTCCAGCCAACGCTGCCCCGCTTTGGCCCCCTTTCCCCTATCCTCATCCCCTCGTCCAACTCGTCACGCGTCGACGCTGCCTCGCTGTGGCCCCCTCCGCCTCCCGCAACCGGCCGACCGCGGCAGCCGGTTGTCGGCTAGCCCGAATGCTGTTGTGGCCGTGTCCCCTCCATCCAGCTGCCCGCAACCTAAACCCGTCTCCTACCTCACTCGAACCCAGCGTCGGCCGTTGCCGTGGTCGCCACTCCGCCATGGACGCGCCCTCGCCTCCGCCTATAAAAGCTACCCCGCGCCTTGCTCGCTAGCCGCACCGCCGCCCGAAGCACCGGCAAGCAAACCTCCCCCCACTAGCTCCCCCATTCTCCCCCTCCCTCTACCTCACCGCTAGAGGCCACCCAAGTTTTCCCTTCCCCTTCGATGCCAAGCCGCCATAGGCTCACCCTGTCCGAGCCCGGGCGCCGCTCGAGCTCACCGGTCATGCACGCCTCCTCCCCCTCGCCTTCCCCCTTAGTTCCGCGCTCATGGACCACTAGGCACCACTCGCCGCCGCCGCACACACCTCCGGCTGAGAGGCCCGTCCTCGCCGCTCGCCGCCGACCCCTCCCCTAGCTCCGTCGTGACCCACCGATCACCGGCATGCCTGCTCCACCCCTCAAGCCAACCCGGACCGCCGGAATTGCCGATTCCGGCAAGCCCAAGAATGGGCCAAAAGGATTCGAACGCGAATCGGCCCTGAGCAGTACCAATGGAGACAAATCGGTCTCGCCATGCTCGACCCTTGCCGCGAGGGTCGAGAGGCCCCGCTCGCTTGACCCACGTGGGAGGGTACAGAATGCCACGTCTCGAACGACCTCGGAACAGATCGCAAGCAATTCCGGTCTCGTATTCAAGCCACGACGAACGGTAAAAAGGGACACGCCGTCCCGGGCAATAGTGCTCGCCTCACCTCATTACTCCGTCGGTTGCACAAAAGCAAGGGTATCGTCACAACAGCGTCTTGCCTCGCCGCCCCCCTGTCGGGAGAGTAAGGTGTTGTGACACGGCGTGATGGCGCCTTGACCGAGATCACGTAAGAGATCCCAAATCTGTCTCATTTATGAGGAAGATCCGATCCAAGAGCACGGGCCCACCACTACACGACAAAAGATTGGGGAGACCAACGTGGGTCGACCCTTCCCATGATCTACCATGATCCGCCCCGCCTCGATCGACCCTCAAGGCCTAGGGTCCAGGCGGAGCGTAACATCCGCCGACATTTGCGGAACGCACCGGTGGTGTTGGAAATCAGCGAAGCTACAACGGACGGTTGTCCCATCCTCGAGCTGGCCTACGCAACATCATCATAACCCGGTGGAACATAAACAACCTAGGCGTGTACACCAAGGCCGCCGTGCTCGGACGGGGCAACGGTCATGGACGGTTCGGAAGGTGACGACACCGTGCAAGCAACAGGACAAGCGGGACCCACCGGGCCCACTCAACGGAATCCAATAGCATCACTTTCTCCCCCTTTCTCTCTCATGTACATGGCTTGACCCTTGGAGATATAAAGGGGGCGGGGGTCTTCTTCTTTCTTATGCAAGCTACTTCACGCCCACCATTTTCTTACACCATTGAGACTCGGAGCTCTTCTCCTCTCTCACCACCATTGTCCATGCTTGCATGAGCCTCTCACAAACCATCCATCCCAACCACGCGATCCCGGTTCGAACTAGAAATTTACTAGTCGGCGTTGATCCAAAACACCGACAATATATGATTCAACTTCCCCATTCCATTTAGCATGTGGTCAAGAATTGATGATTTTCATCTGCAAAAATTTGGTTGTGCGGTTTTTTGTGTTGATAACACCACCCCAGCGTACATCTATAGGGACTCACCGGAAGATGGGGATGTTGGTTATGAAATTCCATCCGTAATCAAGTATTTGGAGCCTAGAAGTGGAGATTTGTTCACAGCTCGGTACTCGACGGTATCTTCCATGAAGATCAATTCCCAACATTAGGGGGAGGATTGTACATGAATTCTAAGGACTACCATGAAATCCAATAGAGTGCTAGCAACATCCAACCTCTTGACCCACACACTAAAGATATCGAACTTGAAGTTCATAGGATAATGAACCCGCAACAACTAGCTAACAATTTGCCCGATACATTTACCAATTTAAGTGGAGTGTCTAAGTCGCGTATTCATGTGCCCAATGCACTCGGACAAATTTGAGATACATTTGGAGGGTTTGAGCTCATCTCAAGTCCCTCGTCCTAGGAAAAGGGGAGTAATCCGGGTGATACGGTACCAACCAAGCGAAGATATCTCGTATTAAAGTTATTGCATTACATTCTCGTTCGGTTGTCCCCGACGAGACACACCCTGATGTGACACTTGTGAAATTGTGTGCACAAATAAACTTGAAAGCACAACGGATTCGAAAGAAACAAGGTCACCAGGAAATCTCAAAGAGCTTGAGGATTCATATGGTGAAATAGCCATAAATTGTGTTGAATCGAGAGAGTTATACAATAGAAAGTCTACAAATGCCTATATCTATTTTGTCTAAAAGGTCGCTGAAATGATCATTTGATGATCTTGAAGCAAAGTCCATGGTCGAGTATACAAAACTCGAGATTGGGTTAGGTAGAAAGGAGCAAATGAGACATAATTGTGCTCGCATAATAAAAGGAAAATTTTCGGGCCTGTCCCCGCACGCCTCCCATGTTTCCCGTGTCGGTTATAAGTGGGTATTCGTCCATAACCGCCTAGCACAAGGGTTTACACAGAGACCCGATAACGATTATAATGAAACATACTCTCCTGTAATGAGTGGCATAACATTCCAATACTTGATATTGATGGTTGCTGGTTTAAATCTTAAAATGGAGCTAACGGATCTGGTGACCGCATATGTGTACGGGTCACTTGATTTGGATATTTATACGAAAGCTCCTAATGGACTAAAGGTTTAAGATAAAACTAACCGCAACATGTACATCATTTAGTTGCAATATTCATTGTACGAGCTGAAATAGTCCGTACGGATGTGATATGTATGAGTTGAAACATTCTGTGCGGATGTAATACAACCAAAAACATTATGTCCGAATGTGATACAACTGACTGAGGATTGCCCCTGCGTGCTCATTAGAAAGTCCAACAATCAGTTTTGCATCATCTCGGCCTAAGTTGATGATTTGAACATAATTAGGTTGCACATAGGATATTGAGGAAGCATGTACCTACCTCATGGCAGAGTTTAAGATGTTGGATCTAGGTAGAACCATATTTTTTCTTAAGCCTACAGATTGAGCACCTCCGTGATGGAATTTTAGTACACCAATTGTCTACACAAAGGAGGTCCTTGAGTGGTCTAACATGTCAAAGGGTCATCCTTTGAAAACCCCCATTGTCTAGACCCAAGGGTGACAAGTGAGAAATACTAAAATCCAAAATCCCTTATCTTAGTGTAATTGGAGTATTGATGTACCTTGCAAACAACACTAGGCTCGATATCACTGTT
Source organism: Chloris gayana (assembly GCA_031894775.1). Taxonomy (NCBI): domain Eukaryota; kingdom Viridiplantae; phylum Streptophyta; class Magnoliopsida; order Poales; family Poaceae; genus Chloris; species Chloris gayana. The sequence goes on along the minus strand of JAUNZO010004250.1, from coordinate 79,180 downwards.
CTGCCATCACCAGAATGCATTGGGTTGGTATTCAGACAATCTTAAGATACCTCCATGGTACCGTTAAACTTGGGATATTTTTTTCCTGAAGAAACAAGACTTGACCTTGGTCAGGTGTGCGGATGTTGGGTATCCATCTGATCCATGTCATACTATATCTCAATCCAGGTTTACATTTCTTAGTGTGGTGGCACAACTATTTCATGTCGGTCATGTAAACAAACATTAGTAGTGACGTCTACTAATCACTTATAGATAATAGCCCCATATGAAGCCGCATGTGAGCGTTTTTGGCTAACGGATGACACCCCATATCTTGAAGTCATGTGGTATATAAACCATCAATACCCCTACTGTTATCCATGAAGATAATGCATCATGTGTTATTAATGCAAACCGACTATGTAAAGAATAACTTAACCAAGTATATACTTCCTCCGTTGTTGACGTTGTTGACTTTTTTCATTATGTTTGACCATTCGTCTTATTCAAAAAAGTTTAAGAATTATCAAATATTTTATTATGACTTGTTTTATCACTAAAGGAAGTTGAAACACGACTTAAAGTTTTACTTATTTGAACAAATATTTTAAATAAGACGAATAGTCAAATGTAAGGAGAAAGTTAACTCTGCAGCAATTTAAAAACGGTGGGAGTATCGCCTAAGTTTTTCTATCCTCACAAGCTCTAGGAGCAAGACGAGATGAAGATCCTAAAAGTTAAGTCATGTGAAAATCTTGTTGATTTGTTCACCAAGTCTTTAGTCTTTACTTACTACTATTTTTCAGAAGTATGTTCACGGTATCGGTATGAGACACTTAAGTGAATAGGGTTCAGGGGAGACCGACCCTGAACATAGCCCGTGTTTAGTTCCAATGTCATTATGATCATGACAATCATATTGTCCCGAAGAGAATAGTTGTACTCTTTGTCCTTGATGAGGGTTTTCCTGAAGTTTCTCCAACAGGTTTTAATGAGGCATCATGTGCAATGCACTAGCGGTAACTATGTACTAACCTTTTTTGTATTTTTCCCACCGGGTTCTTAGGATTTTTTATGAGGCATGAATTTATCGTGGTTTCTCCCGAGGGGAGTGTTATAAACCCTTACATCTAAGGGTTGTGTGGGCTTATAGCGAAAGGCCTATTATGGCCGTGGACGAGTCCTAGTCAGACTCGATTACAAGTTCTAGCAGGACTCGGTTTACCCGACTATATATGTATCAGGAGGTGCACTCCTATTGTGATATCCGTGATCAACAAAGAGAAGCACCACAGAATTCTCGCGTCTCTTTGTCTTTTGTCTCTGATTGCTCTCATCGGGATGGGAAGGGGAACGGGAGAAATCTACCATCTACTTCACACTAAAGTTTCTGTCGGGAGGGAAAGGACTAGATCGGGTGATTGGTGACAACGCCGAAGGCCGTATTACAATATTATGGAGCTTTACATTCCAAGAAGGAAAAGGTTGGGCAAACTGATAAAACAAGGAAACATGGCTAATTCAAGTGTAGCGGCTATGGAGTGGTAGTGGTACTACCGGAGTCGTGGAAATGCTCCAGCAAGTTCATGGGCCTCTATTGGATGCAGCGGACCAGGATGGCTACAACTACAGACGTGTGGGGTCTTTCACACATGAGCCCCAACTTGTAGCCATGAACTACTCAGGCCCTATTCTATTCGTTTCCTGCCCTCTAAAATTTAGCTCTGTCACATCAAAGAGAATCTTATTATTTATGAATATTTTGATCAATTTAATGACAACCCTTTTGACAGATTGGTGCTAATTTTTAAGATGAATCTAATGAGCTTAATTAATCTATGTTTTGCTAAAGTGGTGCTACAAGTAACTGTCTTCTAATCACGACTTAATTAACCTTATTAGATTCGTCTCGTGAATTAGTCTAGGGGCATGTAATTTATTTTATAATTAAACTTTATTTAGTACTCATAAATAGTAAGATTCTTTTTGATGTGACAGCTATAAAATTTAGACCTCAGGAAACGAACACACCCTCACTCAGGTGGTGGTGTCGACAAAGGAATGCACACGCATGACTATATATAGACACACGGATCAAGAACTGAAAGAAAGAAAAAAACTATGTTGAAGTTGGTCTATAAGGCAACCATATTTTCAGGATGATACTTGGGAGTTACCTCAATAAAATAAACTTTCTAGACTCAGAATGGCCAAAAATATAGCAGGTAGATACGTTGGCATTGATAAACTGTGTTAAAAAAATAAAGTACACATATAAGACATTATTGATGAACCGCAAAAAATAAAGCAAGGATGCCCTAATGAATAGCTAAAAAAGTAAAATATATGTATGAAAACATAGTAGATTCAGTGAACAAGAGCAGATGTACGTGGCATATTGATGAACTGCCAAAAATAGAGCGATTCAGTGAAGGCACTTTTGGCAGAACGGCCAATAAAAAAAACATGTGTGAGACCAATATTGATTTATATTGCACTAGAAAGGGTACACATGTATCAGTGGCCTAGCTAGGAAGTGAAATGATTTTTGGGTAGCTATAGTGTCTAAAAAGCGGCCAAATAGTGCAGAAACAGTGCTCCAATTGGATTCAAATGCTAATAGCCGAGTAGTTTAGGATTAACAGGTCTATCAGCTAGCTTCTCAATACTGCTGTATTTCAGGTGACGGACGAAAATGGAGGAAAGCAGTAATTATGACGATAGTAATAATCTAATACAAAGGACAGTTGTATTGAGAAAATCAAAAGAGGCAAATTAGGCATCTTTTCCTAGGAACAGGGATGACACGAGACGTTCAACAATTTGAGAAATTACAGATCAATCATTGAGGGAAAGTGATGAAGGAATAGTGGCCCATAACACTGGTTGGGTTGGTACATACAAATGTTAACTTTTTTAATTTGGCCATATAATTATTATACAACAGTGACTCATAAGTCTGGAGGGCAGCGTTCTATGTATTGATGATATTGCTAGTAGCCATGGATTGATATTTAGCACTAGGATAATTGCTGAATAAGTTACCGTCTGTGTCGTCGTGTAATGCTAAAATTATAACAGTCTACTTTGAAACAAAGCCACAAGACCACAACACTTTGACGATTATCTAAAAAAAGCTTGCAGCCATGAAGAAACAGGAAGGTTACATATTCATGGTTGTGTTGCATCCGCTGTCCTGTCAGTCCATTCACCCGGTGTAATGGAGCCAGAAGATGGGATGGAGTAGTATTTAGTTTTGTTTTTTTCCTATGTTTTCAGAAAAAAAGACCCATTGATCATTTTTTTACTCGCACCTTTTAATACTTCATCCCACCTTCTGGCTCCGTATTCGATGAGCTAGCTACTTTCGAAATACAAGGGAGGCATCACCGGCAAAATGAAACGAAATCTTCTTTTTAAAAGGAAAATTTTTAAAAATACAATAGAACATGATGACGAATAAATCCAAGGTGAATCTCAACCTAAGATATCATTACTCGATCAACACATATTTCATTCATAAATCCAGAGACATGCATACATCAGTAAAATTACTCATGATTTGAATTTGTGAGAAACATTATTTATTTGGGTATGCTCAAAGTTGTAGCTACACTGCACGGACATCTGATGGCCCGGAACAAGGCGATGGACTAATGTGCCCCGGCGGCTTCTTGTCATGGATAGGTGACTTCGGAGAGGAGGCTGGAGGTGACTTTATTGGGTTCGAGGGGCCGTGAGCCATCCGCGGGGGCTTTCCATCTTGGGTAGATGACTTTGGAGGAAAAGCTAGAGGTGGCTCTATTGGATACGATGGACCAGGATGACCCAACCGTGGTGGCTTCCCACAACAAGGAGACGGGCCAGGATGCGTCCCAGGTGACTTCCTGTCATGGGTATATGACTCCGGGGAAGAGGCTGGAGGTGGCATTATTGGGTTCAAAGGGCCAGGAGCCATCCGTGGGGGCTTTCCGCTGTGGATAGATGACTCTGGAGCAAAAGCTAGTGGTGGCTCTATTGGATGCGATGGACCAGGATGGGCGAACCGTGGTGGCTTCCCTGGAGTATGAATCTTTGGTTGTGGATTTCTTGGGATCAATGGGTCATCATGTGGCGTTGGTGGTGGTGGTCTCACATGAGCCCCTGTTAGTGTGCAAGAGAGCAGAGCACACACAAAGAGCAACTCGATGGCCATCATTGTAGCCATGTACTACTCACTCACTACAGGTGGTGGTGTTGGAAAACGATTCACGGGCATGGTTATATATACACACAGACTAAGAACGGGAAGAAGGAAATCAGGCAGAGTCATATATTTACGTTGGTCAATAACACAACCCGATTTTCGGGATGATATTGAGGGGTTACTTCAACAGAGACACTTTCTAAACTTAGCGTTACTTTAGAATTGCCAAAAATATAGCAAATAGATGAGGTGGCATTGATGAACCCCTAAAAATATAGTGCATACACTTATAGGACGCTAAAGAATGAAAAAGTTATGAACTACTAAAAAAGTAAAGTTTATGTATATAATTAAGACAAGCTATGAACTATTAAAGACAAGAGGACATGATAAGGCGATGTTGATGTACTGCCAAAAATAGAGTGATTCAATAAAATCACTTGGCTGAACTGCAAAACACGAAACGAATACATGTATGAGACCAATATTGATTAATTTAACTAGTAACAGTAGTAAAGATGTGTAGTGGTGTGGCTAGAAAATGATTTTTCTGGTAGGCATAATGTCTAAACACTATCCAAACAGTGTAATATGAGTACCAGTCGAATTCACCACAGTATATGTGACTGTTCAAATTGGAGGAAAGCAGTAATTTATGGTAGTGCGTAGTTTTAAGTTGATAAAAAGGAAAGTTGTATCGAGAAAATGAAAGTTGTAAACAAGGGATGATCTTTTGTCAGGAACACGGAAGTTGCAAGAAAGTCCGATATCAATTATTGAAAAATCATTGAAAAGAAAAGTGATGGAGAGATTACGGGTTTCGGCTGGTATACAACTAAACTAATAACTTATTTAATTTGGCCATATAATTATACCAAATGGGTCGATAAGTCAGGAGGCCAAAACAATTGCACAAGACACATGTCTATGAATTGAGGTGATCATTATGTATGCAGATATTAACTAGCCATGGATGGATATTGCTGAATAAGTGATTGATGTGTTCACGAACTATGTTTGTGCATTTTGTTACTCATCTAGAGGGTTGTGCTTGAATACACAGATGTGCTGCTAAAATTGTAGTCTCGTTTGAGACCAAATCCAGACCTTTTGCCCATTATTTTTTAAAAAAGATTCATACTTGCCTCGTCATCCTATTTGTATTTATCTAGCATTTAGTTTTATTTTTCTTAGATTTTTATAACAGACAATCCCATTGTTATGTTCATTCTCACACCACTAGCCTTACCTCTGATACTCGCTGAGCTTGACGCCAGCCCATCTCACTGTCTGGCTCCATATTCGACAACTACATTGGAATAAGCGGGAAGAAAAGAAGGTCATACCAAACAAATTCTTATGTTTTAAAGGTGAGTGTCAACCAAAGAAATCATTACTCAATCAACACATGTTTCATTCAGCAATCGAGAGACATGCATACATCGGTAAATTACACAAAGTTGTAGCTACATTGTGCCGACAGACCAAAGATCAAGGGTCCATATAGCCGCTACATATAGTGTCGGGTACATAAACCATTTTCCCGGTACATCATTTCTCCAACTTATTATCCTTTGCTAGTTGAGAATAAAGTAGGCGCACACCCACCACTGACGTCCTCCGAGGAATGGTGTTGACAGACTCAGAACTTGGATACCTCCTCACCAAACCCGTCGTGGATGTTTCGTTCAAATCATTAGTCACAATCACTATTACAATAACGTACTATAAGGACGTACTATAAGGACGGACCAAAAGGCACTATAGCGACAGAGCGAGGCGCTCCCAAAGCTAAAAATAAAAAAAAACTATAGTGGCGCGACCACAACTACACGCGGTTACAAGAAAGAAATAGGCCCACATCGGACTCGACACCGACTGGAGGAAGGGGCCCCACTATAAGAAAAATAGCCTCTAGACACGTTTATGTTGCTACGTTTTTGTAAGCGTATCTACATTAGTAGCTAGAGACACTTTTTGACATGATTTTGAGAATGTGTCAACATGACATGATCTAAGAGACGCTTTAACGTAAAGAATACGATAAACACGTTTTTTGACATGCTTTGTAAGACATCACAAAGTGTTACGATTTTAGACACGCTTTAAACTATCAGTATCTAACGTAAAGACGTTTGTTGACATGTTTTAGAGGGAATCTCAAAATGATATGGTATTGAGAGATGCTTTAGTCGTATCCCACGACATCACACACATTTTCTAACACGTTATTGAAACTGTATAAAAAGTGAAATGATATTAGACATGTTTTTATCGTACCTACCCTCGTTTAGAGACATTTTTGACACGCTAGAGACGTTAATGCACTAAGAGAACATGCATATAAAACAATATATGGCCAAAGAATATCAACTTCATTTCCTAGGTGAGTTGGTTAGGTGAGCTTGCAGAAAATGACGAGGTCACATGTTCAATTCCTACTAATTGCATGAATAAGTCAATTGTTTAGAATAAGTTTTACAATAATATTTTTTGAAGCATTGTATACAATGTTTCTATATTGGTAGAAATACAGTCTAAACGTATCAATAAAATCATGTCCAACATTATTAACATATCACAAAACGTGTCTACTCCAATAAACAACGCATTCGTGAAAGCGTATCCGTAAACATATCTATGCTTTATAGCATCTCTATTAAACGTCTTATATTTCAATAGACATGTTTTCAAAAAACGTATTTACTAAGCTTTGACACGGCACGTTCGGAGACGCCTCGGACACGATTTAGGAAAACGTCTCTATTTTTTGATTGAGACAAAATAAACGTATCTAGACCTTAAATAAAGCATATCTACAGGGCAAGTTTTCTAGTAGTGCCCCTACACGCCGCTCGCCGGATTTGGCCCCCGTGCACCACCTGCCACCGACCGGAGGAAGGGGTCGAACGGACCTGGCCCCGTGTGCTGCATGCCAATCGAATGAGGGGGTCGGCTGGATCCAGCCCTAGCGCATTGCCCACCGCTGCTCGAAGGGACGGGGGTTGGCCGGATCTGGTCCCCGCGCATCGCCCGCCGACGCTCCGAGAAGGGGGCAGCCGGATCTGGCCCCGTGCACCGCCCGGATGAGGGGGCCGACCACCACACCGTTGCCTAGATGCCAGCCTTGCTGCATATCCACCTTGAATACCACACGAAGTCGTCGCCCCCACACCACCACCCGTCGGCCTCTCCCGTGCCGGATCCGGCCGTGCATCGACCGGATGTCCGTCCGGAAGTCACCGCCACCCATCGGAGAGGAGGGGGCGTGTCGGTTGCCTTCCTCCTCTACCTTGTTGGATCAGATCGGATCCGTGCTGACGACGCTGCCATGCCTCTCCCGCTGTAGCTCCACCTGGATCCGTGCCAACGATGTTGCCACACGCCTCCCGGATCTGCCCGTCGGTGATAGGGAGAGGCGCAGAGGAGCCGTGCCAGCCACCGAATCCACATTGATGGGGGTTGTGCTGGCCGGGAGAAGGGGTGTGCTCCTCCCAACTAGCAACTCGTATGGAGTCTTTTTCAATAATCGATGGCAATATAATCTATTTGAGGCATGGCAGGTTGTATTGATAGCCTCAGCCCAAAAACTGTTCGAAATATTATATTCTGAAAGCATTGATCTTGCCATATCAATTAGAGTTCTATTCTTCCTTTCAACAACACCATTTTGTTTAGGAGTATATTTTGCTGAAAATCATGCTTGATCCCCTTTTCTTCACAAAATTCATCCACCTTGTAGTTTTTGAACTCGGTTCCATTATCACTCCTTATTTTCTTGATGCTGAACTCAAACTCATTTTTAGCTCTCTTCGTGAAAGTGATTATGGTTTTGAGTGATTGACGTCGATACAATTAAAAAGGACTAATGTTTCAAATGAGCTTGTGTGCAATGTATATTTAAAATTAAATTGAGAGCAAAGAAACACAAAAAGGAAGTGGCCAAGTACGTCATATTTGCAAGATTTGAAAAATGGTCCAATTATGCTCAAGATCAAGATGAGAAGTTTTTTATTTATGTCTCGAGTGTAGGAAACACCGTACTATCGAGAGGGATACACAAGTATGAAGTGTGGGAATTCAAGTGCTCAAAATTCCATCTCCAAATAAAAAAACAAGTTTCCCACCAACTAGCAAGTCGGACAATGTCGGACTCCGGAGAGTTGCCAAACCTAAAAGTCCAGTGGGAGTTGAACAAAGTCCGACTCGGTCGGATTTTGAGGTCGGACTCCAGAGAGCTGCACTCGGGTAGTCGGACAAAGTCCGACTATGCCGGAGTCCGACCCACTCGGACTTTCCACTCGGACTCCGGAGAGTCCGCCACTCTTTGTGAAACCCTAGGAGTCGGACAAAGTCCGACCCGTCCTCTACTCGGACATATCCGACTTATGTCGGATTTATCGACTCGAACTCCGGAGCGAAAACATCTTTTTGAGTCGGACCGACTCACTCGGACAAAGTCCGAGTCGATCGAGCCCAACGGCTTTTTTGAGTGCCCTGGCTAGAAAAGGGGACTTCGTCCCTATTTGGCTGGTTGACACTCTCTCCACACTCAAACACACTCCCAAACTCTCCCAAACACCTCTACTCTTCCAATTTGATTCCCCACTCCAATCCTTGGAGAATTTGTGAGAAGATTGAGGATAATTCATTGAGCTTCATCACCATCTCAAGAGCACTTGTTTCATTCTCTCGCCGACGCTTGTTGTGTTTGTTACTCTTGGGGATTCATCCCCTAGATGGTTAGGCGTTACCCGGCGAGCTCCCAAGCTTGTGGTTGAGACTCGGGTCGTTTGTATTGCCCCTCCCTTCGTGCATCTTTGTTTTAGTGGATTTTAAGCCGGCCTTTGTGGTGGCTTGAAGAGGTTTAGGGTTGAGAGCAACCCGGTCCTTGGTGGACTCCTCAACGGAGACGTAGGCTTCTTGGTGGAGCTGAACTTCGGTGAAAAATCGCGTGTCTCCTTGTCTCCCTTTAGTTTCTTGCAATTTGTGTGCTATAGCTCTAGGTTGTTCTTGCTTAAATTCCTAAATTAACTTGTGTAGGTGGCTTGTTTGCTTGTGCCCTTGTTGCTTTAGCTTTCTTGTGTCGCTAGCTGCTTGCTTGTTGTTTATTACCCGTGGATTTGTCCAACTTGGCTGCCGATCTACTTTCCGCACGAGGCAGTTGGACTTTGTCCTACTCTAGTCGGATATTTGTCCGAGTCGGACTTTGTCCTACTTTAGTCGGACAAATCTTTCATGCGTGTCTAATTTGTTAAATTAAGTGATTTTCAGGATTATCGCCTATTCAGTCCCCCTCTAGGCGACTTTCACTTTGCAAAGCTCTTGAATATGTTGAATACATTTGATTTATCATCTAAACAGAATACCCAAGTATATCTTGAGAAGTCATCCACAATAACAAGGCAATAGCTATTTCCACCAATGCTTCTATATGTGGTTGGTCCAAACAAATCCATATGTAGCAGTTCCAATGGTCTCTTAGTGGACATAACACTTTTGGATGGACGAGAGCTTCCAAATTGTTTTCCAAATTGACAAGCACTACATAATTTATCTTTTTCCAATACCACATCTTGTAGGCCGATTACTAGATCATGTTTCATCAAACGATTCAATTGTTTCATTCCAACATGACCAAGCCTTCTATGCCATAACCATCCTTTTGATGCTTTGGTGAGTAGACAAGTGCTTAGATTAGCATCTTTTGATGAGAAATCCACAAGATAGAGATTTCCATAACGAAATCCTTTGAAAATCAATTTATTGTCCTTGATGCTAGTTATAGTGACTTCCTTAGCGGAGAATGAGCAGGTGAGTCCAAGATCACATATTTGAGCCACAGAGAGCAAATTAAAACTCAAGGATTCAACTAATAAGACATTTGAAATTGAGAGATCATTTGAGATGGCTATTTTTCTCAATCCTTTCACTTTGCCTTTGCTGTTATCTCCAAAGGTGATTTTATCAAATTCTGAACCTTCATTGTTCAATGAGGTGAACATATTTCCATTTCCGGTCGGTGTTGAGAGCACCCACTATCAAGCACCCAATGATTTCCACCGGATTTGTAATTCACCTGCAAAACAAAGTCGGTTTCTTTTAGGTACCCAAATCTGTTTGGGTCCTTGGAGGTTAGTAACCAAGGCTTTTGGTATCCAAATACTTTTATTTTTGAGGCTAGCATTTTTCATGGCAATTCTTGAGTTTTGAGCATGCATTTTATTCTTTCCAATGAACTTGGCATAAACAATACCATTTGAAGATTTAGCAAGCATATAAGAGGCATTCATGTCTACAAACATCACTTTCTTGCTACCAACACAATCCTTTTCAAGATGTCCGGTATTCTTGCATTTAGAGCAGTACAATCCACTTTCCTTTATGAAAACTATTTTCTTTTCAGCAAAGGCATATTTATTCTTCTTAGGGACAAAACCAAGTCCCTCATGCTTGCGAGTGAATCTTTGAGACTCGCACATTTTATTGTAAACATTTTCACCTTTATGACAGCTTACAAGAGCTTTAACAAGAGAATCAATTGTTTCACGCAGTTTTTCATTTTCATTAGCAAGTGCAGGTTCACATGAGCCAACATATCACAGCAAGAATTAATACTAGAGGAACACGGTGTAGTAAGCAAATCATCACATGAGGTGGATAAACAAGAGGTACTAGTTGAGTTCACATCATGAGCATATTCAAGCATGTCACAAGCAATTCCAACATCAACCAAGATTTTTTCATTTTGGTGATTAGCATGAGTATCTTGAGCCTTTTCAAGCTTCTCATGATCCTCCTTTAGTTTTTCATGAGAGGTTTTCAGCTCCTCATAAGACTCTAGAAGCAAGGCATATTTTCTTTTTAATTCTTTGTGAGTCTTCTTAGTTATACCTTTGGTTCTCCTGTTGCCATGCAGCATATATGTGAGTCAAACAAGGAAGGAGCTTCCTTTACAACAATACATGCAAGTCCAGTTTTGGAGGACTTATTCTCATCATCTTCATTTTCTGAATCCGAACTCACATCCGAATCCCATTCAACTAGATAGGCTTTTCCTTCTTTCTTGTTGAACATTTTCTTATAATTCTTCCTCTTGCCCTTGCTAGATTTTTCTTCATCATTTCTTTTCTTATAATTTGTGGAGATATTTCCCAAGTCACCACACTTATAACACTTCTTGTTTGCAGAAGGATTTTTGCTTGATGATCTTCGGTCACTTTTCTTCTTCATGAATTTCTTGAATCTTCGTACCATTAAAGCAACCTCCTCATCAGTGCGCTCATCACTCTCATCATCACTATCATCATTTGAAGCTTTAGCCTTGAATGCAATATTTTTCTTAGCAGATTCAACTTGATCACCATGAAGTTCTTGTCTGTGATTGTTTGAATATGTCATGAGTAAGAATTTCTCCTAGAACTTGTGAAGGAGTCACCGTAGTCAAATCTAACCTCACTAACACGGTAACAATTGTTTCATACTTGGGTGGTAGAGCTCTAAGAAACTTATGAGAGATGTCCACATTTTCAACTTTGAACTCAAGATCCTTGAGCTCATTCACAATATGAGTTAACCGGAAAAACTCGTCCTTAAGTCTTCATTCGGCAGCAAGGTGAAGTTCTCAAACTTTCCTTTACAAATGAACAACATAGCACTCTTGACCATACTAGTGCCTTCATGAGATTCAATAAGAGTTTGCCAAACTTCATAAGCAGTGGACAGTTTTCTCACTCTATGATACTCTTCCTTGCATAACGCCCGATCAGCACATTCATAGCTTGAGCATAAGCTTTCTTGTTCTCTCGATCGGCATCGTTGAGTTTTTGTGGATCAAGAATGGCAAAGCCTGTATCCACCACACTCCAAACAATGTCTCCCATGGCCTTAAGATGAATTTTCATAAAAGTCTTCCAATAATCAAAGTCCGACCCATCAAAGAATGGTGCGTGACCGACATTGACATTGTTGTTAGCCATTATCCTACTCCTGGATGGTTAATCCTCACTAAATAGGGAGTACCGGCTCCGATACCACTTGTTGGATCCAGGATACCTACTAGAGGGGGGGTGAATAGGCGGTTTTTGATAATTTAATGCCCTGCACAAAAAATAGCGGAAGTAATACAAGATACTAGCAGCAGGAAATAAAGCTAAACCTTGCAACAGGAGCGGAGCGATAGCAAACCAAGGTGATATGCATCATATGAAACACTAACAAGAGAAGAACAACAGATTAAACAAGAGAGGAGGCACGAATTTAACCCGTGATCTCGGTGACTTGCCGTTCACCCCTAATCCACGTTGAGGTGGATTCAAGCCTTTGATTCGCTTCTCTATCAAGAACACACTTCTCAACAAGAAGGGCTCACACAAGAGCAACTTGATCTTAAGCCGAATCAATCCCTTGAACCTCTCCAAACCTCAATTTTATTAGAGTTACCCTTTATCGCTCCGGTGAGGTGAGTACAAGACCTCTTACAGAATTCTCGGACCTCCTTCACAATCTTCTTGAAGGGCTCAAGAAATTTCACGCCACCAAGCCAACTAGGAGGCGGCAACCTCCAAGAGTAACTAGTCAATGACGCTCGCTTGATGAACACCTAGCGCCACCGTCGGGGAGAAATATTAGCGCCGCCACGTGGGGGCATCCGGACCTACTAAACAAAGGTGTGAGCCCCTAGACCCTAGAACCACGTCAACGGATAAGGCTGGGCCCACTCTCGTACGATCACCACCGAGGGACAGGCCAAAAGGTAATAGGCTCGATCTTACCTACCAAGCTCGGGAGAGCTCCGCCTCGCACGACCTTACCCGTCGAGCTCGAGGAGGCACCGCCTCGCGCGACCTCACCCCGCTCGACGTCCGAGCTCGACCGCCAACCGCATTAACTCCACCTGCCTCGGCGCCCACGTGGGTGCTCCTCGGTAATCATTGACGCAGACTCGCGCTCCATTCCTCCCCGGCACGGTCACCTGCTCCCGTCGGGCCACGCCGATGGGACACACCGTCCCTATAGCCTCGACGGAGGTGGCGTGGACCGGAGACTCAAGGCATGGCCATCATCGTCCGACGTATGCCGGTACGACCTCCCCGTTTCACCCGTCGACGGGTGGAGCTCGGGGTCGGGCCCGAGCTATCCTCCGTCCCGCACGACCTTCACCGAGCAACCCTAGAACTCGACGGAATACACCTACGACCTCGGGCTCGCCATCAATGCGCTCGACAAGGAAGGACCAACATGGCAGGTCCCTTCCAACCACTCCTTCACGACGCCGCCCATGGCTCCGTCGGATGCGGAACACTCCAACCTTGCTTCCGCGACGCGACAAGCTACAAGAGCGACATGACGGCCCGGTCAACCTACTCAAGCACACGTCAGGAGGAAGACCGACGGGACAACGCTAGCATTCGGATAAGTCCACGACCATACTCTCTCTCTCTCTCTCTCTCTCTCTCTCTCTCTCTCTCTCTCTCTCTCCCGTAACTCAAGCTCCACCCCTGCAGCTATAAACGGGGAGAGCCCCTCACTCTCTAGACACGTTTTCAAGACGCCCGACACACTCACGACGCACACACCGCACGCGCACTTGAAACCGGGGACTTGGAGCACGCTCCTCTCCCGCCTCCTCCGTAAGCCATTGTTGCTTGACGCAACGAACACAAGCGTCGCGACACCACCCCAACCGGACGTAGGGAGCTTTCCCGAACTAGTCTAAATCCCTCGTGTCTTCCCTTGTGTACCATCCGGCAAAAACGCACGGCCCCGAACAAATTCTACTAGCCGGTGGTTCGAACACCGACAACCACAATGCTCAAATCACTCAAGAACAAGCACTAGATTATCACACACTTGCAATGGATCAATGGGAACTTGTGTGAGAGAGAGGAAGGCTCAAATAGCTCAGCTAGATTTCTTAGAATGTCAAGAGGGTCTCCTTGCACGAGAGGAGAGAGTATATATAGCCAAGGCATCAAAACCTAGCCGTTCGACAACTCGCGCAACCGGCGTCGGACCGTGACAATGGGACGGTCGGACCGACAGGTCTCAACGGTAACATTTCAACAATGATTGGACCGTTTGAATTCTCATGGTCGAACCGAGCTCAACCGATGGTCAGACCTCCACACTACGCATTTCATTCAAAAGTTTCGAGTACACACGGTCGGACCGCCCGAGGCCAGCGGTCGGACCGGGTTAGAGCTGGCCGTCGGACCGCTCCCTCTTGGCGGTCAGACCGTCTCTGGTTTCAGTTTTGGACCTCCCTGGACGCGCACGGTCCGATCGCTAGAGCACCGCGATCAGACCGCCAGCCCTAAACCGACTTGGTATTTTCAGGGAATGTTTGGGGCTTGTCCACATAGAATTTTTCATGAGTTGTGGGAGATATTTCAATAGGGGATGTTTCAAGGAATATTTGGTCATTCTATCATTGGAATTTTGATGAACTTGAGCCGAGATTTTCACAGTGGCAACTAAGAGAGCATCAAGTTACTAGAACATTTACCCCTCTTAATAGTACATCATCTATACTAACAATCCGGTCATCTCAACATCTAAACACGTTATGACCGTTAAAAAGAAAAACCTACATTTATACCTTTGCCTTGAGCTGCATTCTTCACTTGCTTTGATATTTAGGAGTTGATCAAGAATCATAATTCTTCATTAATTACCAAAACCTTATAATAGGGCCTAGATACTTCAAAAGTGGCGGTTGGTTTGCCACTTTAATCGGTCACAAAAATCTGAAACGTCACGTACTAATCAAGAGGATTACTATGTAGTTAATTACCAATAACTCGGAATTAATTGACCATCAATGCAATTGATTATCAATTAGTAAGGAAATGGATCCTAGAGGGCTGCCGCGCCTATATAAGGCCCTGGAGACATCCAGGTTTCCTTGACACACGAAAATTCCCTTCCATCTTCCTTTCTTCTTTCCTTTTGGAAAGCTGCGTTGTAGTGTTGAACTATTTTCATCTCGTCGGCCCTTTTTCCTTGACGAGCACGAGGAGGAGGGTGAGCGGAATCTCCGAGCCTTTGTCGCCGTGAAGCCCGCACGAGGAGCGACAATAAGGTTTATGGGCAGCGCAACTGTGCGACCGCTCGAAGTTGTTCGACTACGATCCATGCTGCCACAAGGACGAACTACAACGTCTTTATCGACGGTCTGCTTCGTCTACAATTTGTGCTAACAATGTTAGTGCCGACAAAACCAAACGTGAGTCCCCTATGTCTCTTCTGGTTGTTGTCGCTTTGTTTTACCTAATGCTAACGTGAATTCGTATCCCGAGTTTTTTGTCAATGAAATTTGCCTTGTTTTAAATTCTGAAGTTAGAGTAATTCGCAATTTTCTAACAAATAGCTGGACACTCGGCAAACCATGATTTTTCCCATAGTGATGGCGAATGCGGACGTGGCAGGAGCGTGGCTACACACTGTTGGCGAGAGCAGAGGGGATCCGTCTCCTGCTCGCCTCGTTGTCCCTTTCACCGGCGCGGCCACCACCCTGCCTCCACTCCCTGGCTGGGCTAAACACTACATTGCGGGCATCGACGGCACCATCTCCCTGTAGACAGTTGTCAACCCTGGCGAAAGATACTGCTTCCTCTTTGTGTCTGTTCTACGTACGCCCCGGCGACGTGTCGTGGACTGAGGCAGAGCAGTCGGGCATGATGCGGCCCTTGTCCAACTGCTGCGCCGCCGCTTACCATGGTGAAGAGATGGTGTTTCTGCACGACCTCGAGTTGGATATGGTAAGGGTGCGGGTAACCGGTAGTTGTGGCCATGACGATGCCGTAGCAGAGATGCTGAGTACGAGAAACCTAGCTCCAGACGAGAGCGAGCGCATCTGGCAACAATGGCAACGTGGGATATACATATCTGAGTCACGCGGCGAGCTGCTGGCTGTCTGTCTCCGTCGGCTCGCTATAGCTAACGAGTAACGACGGCTTATTGATCGTGGCAGTCCCCGGGGCCATGTCGGTGTCTTTATATATGCACTGGACCGGGAAGGCGGCGGCATGCGATGGGTGCGGAGGGTCGGCCGGAGCCTTGCTGACCGTGGCCTGTTCCTCGGATACCAGACTAGCTTCGCAGTTGACGATGCGGTCTTCGGTGGAGCAGTCAGTGGCAGATACGCTACTTCGTTCTCAGCTCGGGAAAGGTTGGCTGGGGCGACGAGCAGGAGGCTTGCCACGTGTACAGGCATAGCGTCGAGGATGGCTGCACGGGAAAATAAACTTTTTCACCGGTGGTATGTCCTCCACAGGTGGAAAAAAAGAAAAAATATATTCAATCTTTTTTAAATTATGAATTTTGGTACGTGTATAATAATTCATATGATAAGAATATATACACAAAGTTTCAACTTTATTTAAAAATATATGAAATTAATAAATCATGGATGAGGATAAATTAAGTGTTTTGTCCTTTTTCTTTTGGCTTTATTCGTAATTTATTAATTATATATTTTTTATTTAAAGTTGAAACTTTATGTGCACGTTAAGTATTATATCAATTCCACATATACTAAGTTCCATAAAATCCAGGATTTAAAAAATAATATTTTAAATAATTATTAGATTTTCTCTCTCCGACGGGATGCACCATTAATTGGGAAAAAAGCCATGTCGGACGTAAGCCTCTGTTTGTAGCCACGGTTCACCTTTCTTCACCACCTTTGCCCCCACACCACCCACACTCCATATAAAACTAAAAGCCGGTCAAGCCCCAGCTAATCTCGGTCCCCCGTGCGCCGCCCATACCTACGCTCTCTCTCTCTCTCTCTCTCTCTCTCTCTCTCTCTCTCTCTCTCTCTCTCTCGATCCCTCCGCACGGCGGCGGCGGTGCTTGGGGCGGCTCGCGACGGCGAGCGGGGGCCGGATCCGACCAGGCCCCTCCTCCGCACGGCGGCGGTGGAGCTTGGGGCGGCGGGCGGGGCCTAGATCCAGCCAGGCCCCTCCTCCGCACGACGGCGATGGAGCTTGAGGCGGCGGGCGGGGCTCGGGTCTAGCCAGCCCCCTCCTCCGCACGGCGGCGGTGGTGCTTGGGGCGACAGGCGGGGCCCGGATCCGGCCGAGCCCCTCCTCCGCTCGGCGGCGGCGGAGCTTGGGGCGGCGGGCGGGGCCCGGATCCGGCCAGGCCCCTCCTCCGCACGGCCGGCGGGCTCGAGCTTAGGGTGGCGGGCGGGGCCCGGATCTGGTCGGCCCCTCCTCCGCACGGCGGCGGCGGAGCTTGGGGCGGCGGGCGGGGCTCGGATCCGGCCAGCCCCCTCCTCCACACGGCGGCGGCGGTGCTTGGGGCGACGGGCGGCTCCCGGATCCGGCTAGCCCCCTCCTCCGCATGGCGGCGGCGGTGCTTAGGGCGGCGGGCGGCTCGCGACGACGGTCGAGGGCGGCGGGCGACTCACGACGGGGCTCGGGGCAACGGGCTGCAGCGGCAGCGCACCGGGACCGGATTCGGCCGACCTTTTCCTCCACGTGGCGGCGACGCACGGGTGGTGGGTGGCCGGGTCCAAACGGCGGCGGCGGCAAGCTGGATCACCGTGACGGCGGCGGCTTGGGTGAGGTGTGGGCCCACGTGGGCCCCAACTTTTTTTCTATTTTTTAGTTACGGCACTAGCCACGGTTGATCTGGGTGGCGTGGCTGAAGCGTTTTATCTTTAGTTACGATGCCGTAGCTGCGGTTTCCATACCCGCGGCTACAGACCCCTTTAACCGTGGCTATAGTCTATGTTTCTTATAATGTTAGTACCACTACTGCCTGCGGACTTTATCGAAATCTTCTCCTGCATTTGCTAGGCCCTCTGTTATTATCTGCAATAATCTGGACATGTTACAGTGTGTGCATCCACAGTCTCAACTTTTTTGTCTGGACTCACTTGGGCAGCAGGCGGGAGAACGCCATCTCAGAGAAAGGTTCAGGTGTCACTGGTTCTTTAGGTGATACCGTGTTATCAATTTTTTTTTCACCTCTATAATGCTCAAAACATTCTAACAAAAATATGAATGGATAGCTCATATCACCTTCTACTAACATGCAAAAGTTGAGTTGTAACGGAGACTTACAAAAAATGTAACAAAAAAGAGAAACCAGTCCTGCCAGCCAGGGCTGGTTTCTCATTTTTGTTATATTTTTTGTGGGCTGGTTTCTCTTTTTTGTTACATTTTTTGTAAGTCTCCGTTGCAACTCAACTTTTGCATGTTAGTAGAAGGTGGGCTGGTTTCTCTTTTTTATTACATTTTTTGTAGGTCTCCGTTGCAACTCAACTTTTGCATGTTAGTAGAAGGTAACATGAGCTATCCATTCATATTTTTGTTAGAATGTTTTGAGTATTATAGAAGTGAAAAAAAATTTGGTAACACGGTAACACCTAACCCGCTTGTAACACCAGAAACTTTCTCCGCCATCTTAAGAAAGTCATCTAGAAAAGAAGTGAGCAGGGTGTTAAATAGGCCCCTACCTATTTTTTTGAGTTAAATTACCAAAAAGTTATGTACAAAGCACAACCTCAGGCTAAAAAGAGACCCTAAACTATAATCTCTATACATGTGTTGGAAGATTAAATAGAAAAACATCAACTAGAGGCTTGAAAGCCGGTTTTGCTCTCAAGATCACCGGGGGCAAATTCATCCTTGAAATACTGGAGCTACTACACATTCTAATTGTCAAAAATAATACCATTTCTATGTCACCAGATTGTCCAGCAACCCACAACGAGAACTTCCCTGAAAATCACGGAATTGAAACTCTGCTAGGCTAAATGAAACATATCATCAGGTGTGTAATTAGTTTGCCGGATAATGTTCAGGGTGTGCCAACATCTGATACTGAAGGGACACTAAAACAATAGGTGCGTAAGAGTTTCCTCACTATTTGTTGTGCATAGAACACAGATGTATTGTCAAGGTGTCTATTTTTCCTTCTCAAAAGGTTTCTTGTGTTCAATCTGTCCCTAAGTAGGATCCAAAAGAAAATTTTGAGCCTTCTTTTGCAAAAAGAGTTCCACATCCATTTGAATCATGGAGAGGCCAGATTAGTTCCCATCAATTTAAAGTAAGCATTCTTGACAGTGAAGGTGTTGTTGCCCCAAATATAGCTCTAAACATCATTTTCCTCAAGATTTAAGTGGAAATTTTCTAGAGTAGCTTGCAGATCAGTCAATTCTCTTGATGTTATCATGGTAAGCGGTAGCCATAATAAATTTTCAATATCAACTTGGAGAAAGGCCTTTACTGAGATTTGTTTGTTGTGCGCATAGGCAAATAGTTCTGGATATTGAGTTTTAAGGACCCCAAAATCCCAGGAGTCATTCTAGAAGCTCACAATATTTTCGGAATGTACTGAGCATGAAGATATCATAAAAAAATTGTCAGTCAGCCTGAAAATTGCTTTCCACCAAAAGCTCCCTTTAGGTTTAATAGAGTGATAATCTTTGCCAGGGAAGTTGCACCCAAGACAAATCATGATGATTGTAGAATTTGTCCAGGAACTTAAGCAATAAAGCATTATTCTGTGCCCTGAGATTAATAATGCCCAAACCGTTTGCTTCAAAAAAAAAAAAAAAATAATGCCCAAACCTCCTTGATCTTTAGGTCTGCATGCCTTCTTCCAAGTAACCAGACAAGTACCCTTTCAATAGGTTTAATAGAGTGATAATCTTTGCCAGGGAAGTTGCACCCAAGACAAATCATGATGATTGTAGAATTTGTCCAGGAACTTAAGCAATAAAGCATTATTCTGTGCCCTGAGATTAATAATGCCCAAACCGTTTGCTTCAAAAAAAATAATAATGCCCAAACCTCCTTGATCTTTAGGTCTGCATGCCTTCTTCCAAGTAACCGAGACAAGTACCCTTTCAATGAATGCCTCCACCACTCCATAATTCATGCATCCTATATTTGTTAATTTCTTTGATGATGGAAGCTGGTATTTTTAGAGTACTAATATAGAATGTGGGCAAGGCTGAAATTACAGAGTTAACCATAAACAACCTGCCTGAATAGCTCAGCAGTTTATTCAGACCAATCAGCCTTTTTTCAATTCTAGTGAGAATGGGGAAAATCTGCCACTCTCGGTTTGGTAGTCCCTAGAGGTAAGCCTAGATACGTAAATGGGCATAGAGCCTACTTGGAAACCCAAGATATTGGCTAGATGTTGTGCTCTTTCATCAGTCTGTTAATTGGCACCAGATTTTGCAAAATTCACATGAAGACCAGTTGAATCTACAAAGGATCTCAACAAGCTTTTAAGAACCACTAACTGATTTGCATCCCCAAGTAGCACAATTAAGGTATCATCTACATATTGAATAATTGGGAATTCACCAGGGAAGTTTTGATCGATTGGGTGCATGAGCAAGTGCCTGAAGGCAGCTTCATTAATAATAGATTGCAAAAGATCTGCAACAAGAGAAAAGAGAAGAGGAGAAAGAGGACCACCCCCCCCCGTCCGACACCTCTCTTACACTTGAAAGGTTTTCCAGTGCACCCCATTAAGAAGAACCGAAGAGGAGCCAAACTTTAGAATCTGCTGAATCCATGAAAACCATCTAGGAGAGAAGCCTTTGGCTTGCATCATAGAAGTTATGACATGATGTTCAACTTTGTTGAAGGCCTTCTCAAAATCTAGTTTTAGGATAATAATCTCCTTTTTTGACTTGTGACAGAGATATAAAAGTTGATAGGCATATGCCGAGACAGTCCTGTATTGTTCTCCCTTTGATGAAGGCATATTGATTTGTGTGGACTATAGAGGTGATGACTGATTGGAGTCTATTGGCCACCAGTTTAGTCAAAAAGCTTGAGTGATGAATTAAGCAGAGAAATCGGCTTATAATCATTAACAGTAGAAGGATTGTCCTTCTTTGGTATTAAAACAATGAAAGAGCCATGGATGCTTTTGATATCCAGATTACCCGAAACAAAGTCTGAACATTCTTTTAAAATTAGGATCAATAAAATGCCAGCAATTTTTGATAAAAGCACCATTAAAACCATCTGGTCCAGGGACATGGTCCAAAGGCATATCCTGAATTGCATTTTTGAATTCCAAATCTGTGAAAGGAGTGTCCAAAAGTGGCACATGGCTTGTGTGGATTAGCTGATTGAGGTCAAATTACATTATAGTATTTTAAGAGATCCACACTTTATCTCTAAAAGAAAACCAAAGACCATTTGCTTTCAGATCATGATCCCTGATGATGGTGCCATCTGCTAAGGTGAGCTCAGTGATCATGTTAGCTCTATGTTTGATTGTGGCCATGGCTTGGAAGTATTTGGTGTTTTCATCTCCAAATCTAAGCCAGGGTGTTAAATGTTCTAACCATTTCTTAAGAAATTCGACTACGATGATTAGTACTGAACTTTGACTTGAATATGTCATATAAGTTTGTAACTTGAATGAAAACTCAACTAGAATTAATTCAAATTTTTGTGCTGAAGTTCTCACTCTCTACTAATTGAATAGTTCATATACAAATTTCCTACTTTGGGTAATAAAAAACATTATTCGACCTTTTGCACGGTTTGCATATGCCTATACATTATAATTATACACCACTTTTTGTTGATTGCATGTAAGCTGCACAATATATAATCAAACATCAAGAACGCAACAACAACTAATGCTAGGGAGAAGTCTAAATTGCGACGGTCATCCATGCTTATCGAACGAACTCATTGCCACAATAACCTGCAAAGTTCGATAGATTTTGATGATGAGATCTTGATGTTGGTATTTTTGTAATTGACT
This sequence comes from Chloris gayana, assembly GCA_031894775.1. Classification (NCBI taxonomy): domain Eukaryota; kingdom Viridiplantae; phylum Streptophyta; class Magnoliopsida; order Poales; family Poaceae; genus Chloris; species Chloris gayana. The sequence goes on along the minus strand of JAUNZO010004250.1, from coordinate 57,252 downwards.
CCAGAAACGGAATCAAATAAGTAGCTATGAAGACAACTGGCATTAAGGAACCAATTGATTTCTTGTTGAAAATTATGTCTGTTGCGACTTAACCATATTGACCAAAATATGGCACAACCACTCTAACAATACTTAATTTCTTCTCCTTCACTCTATACGCATTTAGCCATTGACCTGAAATATTACTGGGTTTTGAAATGCTCGTGGCAACATTGATAATACGCCATACATTTTTTTGCTATATTACACCCAAAAAAGAGATTATGCATGATTTAATTATGATCACGTAAACTACCTTTTTTGGTACCTTTTCACTTATTTTTAGCTAATTTATCTTTGGTGAGAATGACCGCTTTGGCTCAGTACCATAACAATATTTTAATTTTGAGGGCAGTTTATTTTTCAAAGGCTCATTTAATAAATAGGATTTCGGTTGGAGCAACATTACATCGTACATGAATTGCACTGACAAAGCTTTGTTCTCATGTAAACTCCAGTTGAAAGTGTCTTTTTATTGATCTCCAAATGTAATATTATGTAGTTTAGCGACCATGTGTTGTTCCACTTGATTAGCTTATCTTCATTACTGGGCCTTCGAAAATTGAGGTTTAGTATGATGGTTTGAAAGACTTCATGGGCTGTTATATGTCCATCTAGCAACATCATATAATGCAGAGAACTGTTCACTTAGCAGTTACTGAAGTTTCACTTGGAGTAATGTATTGGCAGACGATCTCTTGCTGTAGGCTCAACACATTGGTAATTCGATTAGTTGGATTTGATCCAGAATCCCACATGATTGTTTTATTAATATGATTGTTTTATTAATGATCATATTGGAGTATAGTACGTGTATGCTGAATGTGCACAATTACTAGTAATAAACTAATAATCTAACAAAAGGGACAGTAGCATTGAGAAAATCGAAATTAGTAAATTAGGGATCTTTTGTTAGGAACCGAGATGACACAAGAAGTCCAACAATTTGAAAAATTATAGATAAATCATTAAGGGAAACTTATAAAGAATAGTGGACGAGAACACTGGTCGGAATTGTATAGAAATGTTAACTTTTTTAATTTAGCCATATAATACTACAACAGTGGCCCATAAATCTGGAGGGCAAAGCAATTACACAAGCCGCGTGTCTATGTACCTACGGATGGATATTTAGCAATAGGATGGATAATTGCTCAATATAAGTTACTCCATCGTGAACAATTTGTTACTTATTTTGAGAGGGTTGTGCTTCAGTACACTGGTTAGAGCATCTCCAAAAGTTTCTCGAAAAATTGACTCCTAAAACATATTTTTGTTAGCACCCAAAATTTGCTATGAGTAATTTTTCTTCCCTCCTCCAACAGTCACCCCCTAAAAAATGATCAACGATTCTTTTGACTGGGCCACACCAGCATTTGGGGCCATGATAATATTAGGAGGTGTTTGGATCCATGGGCAAATGGTAAATGTCAAATGGGTTTAGCCCCTTTTTTTGCAAATGGATCCAAACATATGGGCAAGTGAGGGCAAGAGTAAATGGAAAATGGCTAAAAGTATTTGCCCCCCCCCCAAGAGGCCCTAAAAGGTGCTAAATGAACCCATGTGCATGTGCATGTGTATTTTTGCCATTTGCCATTTTCCGTGAATCCAAACATATAAGCGCTAAAAATTTAGGAGCTAAAGTTTAGTCATGCACTTTTAGCCCCTAAAAGTTTGCCCATGGCAAATGGATCCAAACAAAGGGCCTTAATTCTCTTGCAAATAGAAGGATTGGTGCTCCCAATTTTCCCCCTGTTTAGGAGGTTAGGGATAGCTCTTGGGTCTCTCTTGGATATGCACTTACTAAAATTGTAACATTTGATTGCAGTCTCCTTTGATACAAAGCCACATTCACTTTACTGATTATCTTTAAAAAAAACTTGCAGCCATGAGGAAAGAGGAACGTTACATATTCATGGTTGTGTTGCATCTGTTGTCATCATATAGTCCATTCACCCGGTGTAAAGATGCTACCTTGGCTCTTGTCAACTTGATTGTATTTCCATAGCATTTAGTTCTGTTTTTTTACTATGTTTTTAAAACATACATTCCCATTGATCATTTTACGCACCTTTTTCCATCCCACCTTCCGGCTCCACATACAGTTACTCATATGGAAACTACTTTCGAAATAAGAGGAAGGCATATGCAAAATGAAAAAAAGATCTTCTTTTAAAAGGAAAGAAAAAAATAATATACAATAGAACATGACGACAAAATAAATCCAAGGTGAATCTCAACTTAAGATATCATTACTCGATCAACACATATTTCATTCATAGATCCAGAGACATGCACACATCGGTAAATTACTCATGATTTGATTTTGTGAAAAAAACATTATTTATTTGGGTATACTTAGTTTTAGCTACACTGCATGAACATTTGATGGCCCGGGCGATGGGCTAGGACGTGCCACATGTCGTATACTTGCCTTATGGGTATACAGATGATGAAGGGATGGATACGCAGAGACATGGTGGCAAATTAAGGAAGATAAAGACGATGGCGATAGGCAACAGAATGGTCCTCGACTAGTCCGGGATAACGGAAGATCCCGTATACCGGTATGGAAACAAGGCGGATACTAAGACCGGTATACAATGACTTGAGGAGCAAGATATTGAACAATTTGTAGTCTGATTAGGACTCTGAATCAATAAAGAAAGTAGAGATAGAGTTCCATGTATGTAATTCATGTAATCGACTAGGACTCTGCTTGTAACCCTAGCTCCCCCGGACATATAAGGTGGAGCAGGGACCCCCGAAAACTCTCTCGACATCTCGCAATTAGCAAATCGCTAAAGGCAATACATAACATACAGGACGTAGGGTATTACTCTCGATTCGAGGGCCTGAACCTGTCTAAAATCGCGTGTTCTTGTGTGTTCCGTGTGTTGCACCATCGAATTCCACGCTCGTGAGGGACCGGGTAGTACTAGTGCCGAGTTTAAGACTCGACATTTGGCGCGCCGAGAAGGGGTCCCGGCGAGTTCTTAGCGAGTTCGATGGCCACTCCGTTTGTCGTCGACTTCGAGCCGAGCTTCAAGATCCGCTTCGGGTCCCTCGACTTCGAAGCCGACTTGGATGGAAAATTGACTTTGAAAAATCCGACTCGTTGCCGGGCCGCTGCTCCTAAAGCGGGATCACCTGCCACGGTTGGTAACTCGATTCAGGATTTAACGGATCCGACGCAGCTTTAGCGCGAAACATCGGACTCCCTATACCTGCGTCTCGGACCGATGCTCGGGCTGCGGTGATAAGCCGTTCTACCGAGCTGGATAATAACTTCGAGGAAGACGTTCCGGTCTTCTTTCAAGTATTCATGACAGGACCAGTTATTCGCCAACTCACCGATGAGGAAGCTGCCGAAGAAGAAGCAAGGATGGCGAGAGTTGAAGCTGAACGCAATCGTCGTGAAGCGGAAGAAGCAAATAGAGATGAACAACCTCCGCCACCTTCAGCTGCGGATCCGCGCGCAAGTGCGGCTGCTCGGCCGGAGGAAGCGCCCCGAAACCGCTCCCCTGCCACGGGCCCACTACTGCACCGGTCCGGAGACCCGGACGATTCTCCGGATACAACAATCGACGGGGATGTCGCAGCGGAGACGCCATCGATCTTCCAGCAGAGCTTTGGATTTAAATTCCATGGAAGTAGAGATGAATGGCGCTCGAGTCTTCACGTCGCTCGTCCACAATATTGTAGGAGTAAAGCAAATTCTTGAAACAATACCGGAAGAAGTCCTCAATGCTACGCCAGGATTGCGGCGCGCACCGAATTTGGTTGACGCGGCGGCTTTGCAAACAAATCAGCTCGTCCATGATCGAGCGGAATCTTCTGGTCGCTCACGTTCCCATTCGGAACGACCGGCAAGGGCCCGGTCTAAAGGAGCTTCTTCCGGAGGAAGGCTTGGACCCCGGCACACCCCGATCGCAGATGCACATGAACGGGCTCCGGACCAAGATTTGCGTATGCCGCTCAACGGGAATCGTGATGCTCGGAACGTATCGATTGATCGCCATGCAGAGAGGGCGGAGGAGCGTACAAGACATGAAGAAGATGAGAGACGACGGACTGGTCATGTCGATGATCGTCCACGGGATCTCGCCCGCCACGGTCGCGTTTGAACAATTCTCCGCGTCACGGGCCGGCTGCTTCGGCGCCGCCCGCCAATGCGAATTATCTGCGCAACAATCATCGAGGGCATGGTAGTAGGCATGCTCATCGGGATGAACGACCCGAAGGGATGATCGCCGTGACACTAGGGACCGAAGAGGGCGAGACAACCGGGACAGAGACGTTGAACCCCGGCGCACAAACAATGATCATCAAGCTGCACCTCCGCCTCCCCTCCATCGCAACATGAAGAACCAGCGAACAATGATCGTCAAGCGGCGCATCCACCTCCGCCTTCGCATCCTTTGCGGCACGCGGAGCCGGTGAATAATGATGGACAGGGCGGCTCGGGAGATAGATACCAGGATGACCGTTATTACGACTACTCCGACGATGACAGGGATCGTAATTATCGGCATCGCCCTAGCCGTCGATCTCCGTCACCGGTCTGGACCGGTCCGGAAGATGACGAATATTCCGTAATTCCCGCTTTTACGCGAGATTTACGCATCTGCAAATACCCCGGGGATTTAAGCCTGGGGCCATTGACAAGTATGATGGCAAAGCACCTCCGGCCGAATGGCTCCGTATGTACACCACGGCTATTCGGTCAGCGGGAGGAGACACGTTCGTGCTAGCTAATTATCTACCGATGTGCATGGAGCAGGCCGGACGCTTATTGTTGCAATCCCTGCCCGAGAGATCCATCTCTTCGTGGGGAGAACTCACCAAAAAGTTCGTAGAAAACTTCCGGGCAACTTGTGAGAAGCCAGGGAATTACTTCGACCTCAATAGGCTAAAGCGTAAGCCCGACGAGACCCTCACCGATTTCATCAGGCGATTCTGCAATAAGAAGGCCTTAATCCCCAACGTTCCTGATCCGCAAGTGATTGCTGCATTTCAAGCCGGCGTCCGAAGTGAAGCATTGGTTCACAAGATTGGGAGACGAAATCGAAACCTCACCATGACGGCGTCAAAGTGCTTTAAGATAGCAGATGATTACGCTGCTGGAGAATCGAATGTAGTCAATTTGCGCGGGAACAAAGGGAAGGAACCGAAGCATGACCAAGGCAACCAGCCTGGATCCAGGAACGACAAGAAGCGCAAGGCTGATCACCTTGTTGCAGCTTGTCGACCGGTCTCATGCGAGGAGATCGGCCGGCACCTCCCAAGAGAGGTCCAAGAGAACGATTATCGTTTGAAACACTTCGGATGGCCCTTGTATGATTCATAATGGAAATCATAAAGCTAAGGAGTGCTTCCTGTTAAGGCCGTTTGCTCAATTTGCCTTAAAGGTCGCACCCCGATCCGCCTACAGGAATCGGAAGGATGACAAGGGCAAGGATAAAGATCGTGAAGACAATGAGGATGACGAAGGCTTTCAGGAACCAGCCCGAGAGGTGAACATGATCTATGGGGGCCCGGACGCATATGAGTCGAAGCGGAAGCAAAAATTGGCGTTCCGGGAGGTTAATGCTGTTGCTCCCGTAACTCCCGAATATCTTCGGTGGTCCGAGGTCCCCAGTACATTTAGCAGGGCAGATCATCCGGAGGTACTACCAAAAGCTGGAAAATATCCACTCATCCTTGCCCCCATTGTTCGGAAGGTGCGATCGAAGAGAACTTTCATTGACGGGGAAGCTGCTTGGATATCTTGTTTGCTAAGACTCGCCCGAGCTTGGTTTGATCGTGGCTGATTTAGAGCGCAGTGTTTCTCCGTTCCATGGTATAATACCCGGGCGGAATAGTTACCCTTTGGGGCAGATCTCTCTGCCGGTGACTTTTGGGACGAAGGAAAACTATAGAAGGGAGAATATCATCTTTCGGTGGCTGACATAGATTCAGCATATCATGCTATCCTCGGAAGACCAGCTCGGCGAAGTTTATGGCCATCCCAAATTATCAATACTTGATGTTGAAAATGCCTGGGCCAAACGGGGTTTTGTCATTTCGGGGTGATATCAAGACCGCTTATGCTTGTGAGGTGCATAGCACGAGTTGGCATCTCGGGCTAATTCAGAAGTTGAACGTCGAGAAATCGGGGAAGCAGCTGAAGCTTTGGAAGTTCAGGCAAGGATAGAGGATGAAGTTCCGGTCAAAAAGATTGCAAAGGAGAAATTGAAGGCCGATGCGGTGGTTTCCAAGACTGTCTAGCTTGATGAGTCGGACCCCTCCAAGGTCACCCATATAGGGGCTGACTTGGGGGATAAATAGGAAAACGCGCTCATTCTTTTCCTCCAGGAAAATAGGGATATCTTCGCATGGCAGCCTTCCGACATGCCGAGTGTTCCTAGGGAGAAGATTGAGCACGCACTATTGATGCGTCCCGATGCGAAGCCGGTGAAACGAAGCTCCGAAGGTTTGCTCAAGATCGCAAGGAAGCTATCAAGAAAGAGATAACTAGGTTGTTAGCAGCTAAGTTCATTAGGGAAGTGTATCATCCAGATTGGCTTGCCAATCCAAGTGCTTGTACCAAAAAAGAATACTAAAGAATTAAGAATGTGCGTTGATTATACCGATCTCAACAAAGCTTGCCCCAAAGACCCTTTCGTGCTGCCTCGAATCGACCAAGTTGTTGATTCGATCGCTGGCTGCGAGCGTCTTAGTTTCCTTGATGCTTATTCAGGGTATCATCAAATACCGTCGAAGGTTGAGGATCAGATAAAGACCGCGTTTATTACCCCCTTTGGAGCATACTGCTACACAACTATGCCGTTTGGATTGAAAAATGCTGGAGCTACGTATCAGCGCGGCATTCAACGTTGTTTGGATTCGCAGTTGGGAATGAATGCGAAGCTTATGTGGACGATATAGTGGTCAAGTCTCGTAAAATCGAAGATTTCCTCTCCGACCTGGCGGAGACCTTCGATGATCTGCGGAACTTTTCCATGAAGTTAAACCCTGGAAAATGTGTATTTGGAGTTCGCTCCGGGAAATTACTAGGTTATTTGGTATCATGGAGAGGTATTGAAGCCAATCCAGAAAAAATTCAGACAATTGTTAACATGCAACCCCCAAGTTGCTTGAAGGATGTTCAGAAGTTGACGGACAGTATGGCGGCTCTTAGCCGTTTCATTTCAAGACTGGGAATACAAGGACTTCCGTTCTTCAAGTTACTCAAAAACAAGATAAGTTTGAGTGGACTAATCGAAGCACAAACAGCGCTTGATCAACTTAAAGAGTATCTCAGTAACCCTCCGGTGTTGGTTCCGCCGGAGCCTCGACGAGGTTATCCGAGTTATATATCTCCGCAACAACCCATGTGGTGAGCACGGTTCGGCGGTTGATCGGAAGGAAGAAGGACACCTGCAATTGGTGCAACATCCGGTCTATTTTGTAAGTGAAGTTCTTACCGAGTCTAAGATACGATATCTCCAATTGCAGAAGTTAATATATGTCTGTGGTGATGACTTCTCGGAAGTCGAAGCATTATTTCCAAGCGCATCCCATTGAGGTTAAGACCGGGTTTGCCATCGGAGATGTTGTTCGCAACCGAGAAGCGATTGGTCAAGTTGCTAAGTGGGCTATAGAACTTGGCCGGTATGAAATTACGTTCTCTTCTCGGACGGCTATTAAAGGACAAGCATTAGCTGATTTCATAACAGAGTGGTTGGAAACGCAAGTGCCGCGGGAGATTCAAGCATTGGAGTATTGGGAGATGTTCTTTGATGGGTCCCTCGCAGCTTTCAGCGCGGGGCTGGCGTGGTACTTCTCACTCCGCAAAAGGAACCACTCGGATATGTGTTGCAAATGCACTTTCGAGCTTCAAACAATACGGCGGAGTATGAAGCCTTGCTTCATGGACTCGTAGTAGCCGTTTCGTTAGGCGTCCGACGATTGGATATTTATGGTGATTCGATGTTAGTGATTAGCCAAATTAACAAGGTATGGGATGCTCATGATGATCATATGATCGCTTATCGACAAGAGGTTCGGAAACTAGAAGATAAATTTGATGGTTTGCGATTTTCTCATATACTGCGCGGAAATAATTCTCGCTGCGGATGAGTTGGCTAGATCGGGATCTTCGCGACAGTGCAGTTCCTCCTGGTGTTTTTCTTCGGGTATTGGATAAACCATCTATAAAGATGGAGCCCAAGGTTACTATTACAGAAATCGAAGATAAGGCGGTCTCGGAAAGTCGGGAGGAAAAAGCGGTCTTGAAGGACCGATCCGGTAGTACGGGTTTGCCGTGAAAAAATTGTAGGCGAATTCAATGCTGGTGATATTCAGCCATTGGATGTTATGATTATTGATTCTCGATTGGCGTACTCCGTATCTTGACTATTTGCAATCCGGCAAAATACCGGAGGATAAGGTGGAGAAGCAAAGATTGGAAGTACGAGCCCGCAATTATCTAATTCTTGAAGGAGAATTATATAAGCGTGGAGCTAATATCTTGATGAAGTGTGTGTCGGTTTCCGATGGTATTCAATTGCTTAAAGACATACACAAGGGGATTTGTGGAAACCATGCTTCTTCGAAGACATTAGTTGGGAAGATATTCGGACAGGGGTTTTATTGGCCTACAGCGACGGATGATGCGCATAGAGTGGTTAAGAATTGTCAAGGATGCCAGCTTTTTGCAAGACAACCTCATACTCCGGCTCAGGAGTTGCAATTAATTCCAATGACTTGGCCTTTCTCTACTTGGGGGCTGGACATAGTGGGACCTTTTAAGCGGGCACCGGGAGGATTCACGCATATTTTTGTGGCAGTAGACAAGTTTTCCAAGTGGATCGAGGCTGAAGCAGCTACTAGTACGACTACGGCTCGCGCAATCAAGTTTTTGCAGAACATTTTTGTACGTTTTGGGGTTCCATACAGTATTATTACTGATAATGGACCTCAATTCACTTCGGAGTTTTTCAAAGATTATGCTGAGAGCTTAGGGATCAAGGTGCAATATGCGTCGGTGGCACACCCGCAGAGCAATGGACAAGTGGAACGAGCTAATGGAATGATTTTGACCGGTCTTAAACCAAGAATTTTTGATCGATTGAAGCCTTATGCGGGAAAATGGGTTAAGGAATTGCCCTGGGTGCTCCGGGGTTTGCGCACTAATGTTAGCGAGCTACGGGACAATCTCCTTTTTCTTTGGTATATGGATCTGAAGCCATGTTACCTACTCGAAGTGAATATGGTGTCAGCTCGGGTTCGGTATTATGATGAAGAAAAATATGATGATCAACGTCAAGTTGAACCGATTGCTGCGGAAGAATTGAGAGATCAAGCTCCGATTCAAGCCGCTAAATATCATCAAGGATTGCGTCGCTATCATGATCGTAATGTTCGCACGAGGGAATTCCAAATAGGAGATTTGGTTTTGCGGAAGATTCAGTCTAACAAGAACAGGCATAAGTTGTCACCGGTCCGGAAAGGACCTTTTTTGGTTAAATCGGTATCCGGACCAGGGGCTTATAGGCTTATGACCTTGGAGGAGGAAGAAATTCCAAATTCTTGGAATATTGATCAACTTTGTTGTTTTTATACTTAAAGAGTATTTATTGTAAAGTTTTTTAAAGTAATTTTGTCTAATAATGATGTGTTTGTTTTTTGTGTCTCCATACTTTAATTGTGAATTACATTATTGAGCCAGGGGGCTGCTATGATAAAGAGTAGTCTCGTGATGTTTTGTTATTCTGCTATGATAAGAGCAGATCTGTGATATGTTGCTATTCCTGAATAATAAGACCAGTCATTTAGTTGATGGATTGCTGTGATAAGAGCAGTCTACTGAAATTATAAGCTTGTGTTTAAGACTGGTATATTCAGGAAAAGATATTGTATAGCATTCTTTTTTATGAATACTGATTGGTAAACTGTTGTATTAAGGACAGTTTGGGAAATCTTACAAACTAACTTTTTTGCTCATGCTATATGATTTTGTTAAAGTAAGCTATAATTATGAATTGATTTGTGCTGATTGAGAGCCAAAATTGGATCATAATTATCAAGTTGAAATAACCATCATATCTTGAGTAAATAAGTTAGTAAGCATAATGGTGAAACTAGTATTCATATAACAAGAAAAAGTGATTGATATATATAAGCAAACAATGTAATGGTCAAGATGTTCAATTACAAAATGGCCCTATTACAAAGATTTCTAAGCAGGACCGCTTGAAGCACCGGTGTCACTAGTCTTGGGATTTCCTTCGAGCCTATCATCCAGGTGTTTCTTCGGAATCGGAAGAAGTTACAATTAAATCTCTGTCAAGATCTTCGAAGGCATCTTCTATTGTCCTGTCTGGCGGCAGTTGCAGCATCCCGAGCATCTTGATCTAGGGCAAAAGCTGCTGGTGCTACATTCGGAGGGATGCCCGACGGATCAATCGGAACATCTTCCACCAATTCAGAAATGGTACCAATAAGTGAGTTCCTCAGCTCATTGAACCGGTCTTCAGTGGTGTCGGGGTGGGCACCATCCCGGATGAAATTGAAGTCGCAATCTTCAACCGGAGTCCAAGATTGGATTATGGCGGCGATATGTCCCCCTCCTCGAGCAGCGACCAACCTTGAATGCTCTCCGATCCTTCTCGGGATTGCCCGGATGGCGGACTCAAGGTCTATCTCATTGGGTTCAATAGTTTGACCGCCATTGAGATATTCCGAGTACGAATGGTACCTGCAGTAAGTTCCGAGAAAACGAGCAAATGTTTAAGAGAAAAAACCGGTATTTTCAAAAGATGACATAAAGATGAACAAGAAAGACCGGTACTTACGCCTATGCCGGATCTCGGCGGCTCGAACCTGCCCTTGATTTTAGTATTTGACGCCATCGGCTTGGCTTCAATTTTCTGCAGGCGTTGAATCTCACGATCTTTTGCCCGGAGAGCAAGTCGGGCGGATTCTTGAGCGGTCTTCGTGGCAATCTCTTTGTCCGCTTGAGCTGATTTCGCCGCCTCCAAGGCTTCAGCAAGTTCAGCCTTCAAGCTGGCATTCTCGATCTCTAGGATCTTGTTGGAGCGAAGGGTTTGGGCCAAAATGCTATCTTTAGCGGTGAGTTCACCTTCGAGTTTTCCAATCCGGGCCGCTTGTTGTTCTTCGACACGAGAACCTTCTTCAAGCGCTTGTTCTTGAGCCGCTGCTTTTTCAGCAAGAGTTTCTTCAGCCTTTTTGTGAGCAGCGACGAGGTTTTCAAGTGCTGAAGTCGAAGTAAGACCGGTCGGGAAGGGAGCCGGTTAAAAATGTATATGAAATATAAAGGGAAAAATTGAGAATAGTACTCCGATTAACTTGACGAAGCCTTATAATCTCCTGCCGGCGCCCCTCCATCATTCGATGGGTGTTCCGCAAGTTGGCCTCTCTCTTCGAAGATCATCCTCCTTAGCCTTCGGATCGGCGGTCCGAGTTTCCAGCTCACCCAATCGTTCTTGATTGGTAGACAGTTCTTCCCGCAAGCGAGTGATAATAGCAGTCTTGGCCTCGTAGCTTTTCAAAAGAACCTAAAAGGAAAAAAGAGAGTGAGAAATCTGATGATCAAAAGGAAACCGCTTGAGAGGAATTGTTAAAAGATAGGGATATACTTGGCCGATTCTCGAGAAATTCTTCAAGGCCTCCTCTTCTTGGAGGGCGTCCCATTGAGCTGTTGCGGTGAAGGTTCTGGCTCCACTGGAGCTGTCCACCTCTACCTCTCCGACCACCATTTTTGTCGGTTTGGGTTCTCCAGGAGATTTGCGAGTTGTCCTGGCACGGCGAGGAATTTCTTCCATCCGGACCGGTCCCAATGAGAGCTCGGAGGGATCTGGAATAGGGTGGCTTGTGGAGGAGGGTTGTCGAAGAAGAGCTTTCAACATTGGAGGCTTGCTTTTCAGCTTCTAAACTTGAGGCAGCAGGGAATTCCTTTGTGGGAGCCGCACTTTGAGCTTCTACGCTTGAAGTGGCAGGAGCAGTGGAGGAGGTGTCGGGAGTGGAGCCGGTCCGTGGCACGTCAAGAGAAGAAGCGGGGACATCACTCGGGAGGAGCTTTTGAGGAAGACTTGTTTCTTAGAAAGCTAGCTATGCTAGCTTGGAAGTTAGAAGGAATCCTGTAAGAAAAGGCAATATTAATAAGATTAGAGCGAGGAGCTTCGGTACCTAAGGAGTTTTGACAGATGGAATAATTCAGAAAAAAAGTGATAATCCGGAAAACTTACGTGGAAGCTTTCTTGAAGCCGGTGGAGGTTTTAACCTTCTTGGGTGGGCCTTGGGTGACTCCACCACTGCTATCGGCAGCTCTTTTCTCCGCTGGATTGGCTTGCGGAGTTGGAGCTGAATCTCCAAGCATCGGAAGGACCGGTCCGGTGACCATACCGGGACCTTTTGGGGACCTTTGACAAAGGGTCAACCGAGGCAGAAGTGCCTTGAGTTTTCCCCAATTAAGCTTCGAGGATGGCCAAGGCCGCTCGGCGATCCCTCTCAACAGCCTCTTCTTCTCGCCGACGGTCTTCGAGTCTCTGCGCCTCCGAGCGAGTATCGCCGGGAGCAGCGAGGAGGAGCAGCAGGTCTGCCGATGGTCAAGGAAGTAGTACGTTTTCTTGTACTAGGAGCTTGAACCACGGTCCCAGATTTTGTGATTTTGGGGGCTAAACCGGGAGGAAGAGGAAAAGACCGGTCCGATGGTTTTTTGGTCAGACCGACTTGAACAGCAAGTGGAACAGCATTATTGGCATAATCCTCTCCCCAAGTGTCATCGGGAGGAAGAGGAGGATGGCTTCCGTAGTTGTCCATTTTCTGCCATTATAAAGATTGAGTCTTTATAAGTAAATGATGGCAATAAGCAGTAAAAATTTAAAGAAATAGGAAAAAGTACTTACAACGTCGCGGGGATTGCATGAGCTGAAAGCCAATCCCACTCTTGTGCATCCAGATAGGTCCGGGTTTGGCTGCAGCATTTGCTTGATACGAACTTCCAACCGTTCCTTGTCGGGTAGGAGAGTTCCATCCAAGGGCATAGCGGTGTCTTCATTGAAAAGCCGAGCAGGGTTTTCTTGCTTCTTCGGTGGTTGGACGCCCCGCACTATGAAGCTCCGGAGAACTGTCTCGGCAGTTACGCCTTTGAAATTCTTCAAGTATCCGATGCAGGTGAGGAGAGCAAGAACTTCATCGTCCTCTTTGAGTTTTTTCCTGGTTTTGGCGGTGGGGAAATTCTTGGCTACCTTTGCATTGAAAGCAGGGAGAGATGGCTGAGGATTGTCACGGAAAAACCAGCCCTTTTTCCAGTGAGCTATGCTATTGTTCAAGGATAAGGAGAAATATTCATCCACGCTCCAGCACTCGGATCCCCACACCGCCAACCGCAGCCTCGGCGGTCCGACGATGGAAGCGGGCGAATTTGGAACAGATATTGGAACAGTTTGAAGTGGGGGAGAACTCCAAGGAAAGCTTCGCACAAATGAATAAAAAAGGCGATCCGAAGGATGGAGTTAGGGTTAAGGTTTACCAACTCCCATCCATAGAAAAAAGAAGTCCTCTAAAGAAAGAACAGCATGGGAAATCGAGGCCACGGAGGAAAAAGGCTTTGAAAACAAGTTGCTGAGATTCGTCTATACCCCAGGGAATTTGGCTGGGGAAGGGACACTCCGGTTTAAGATGGGTTGAGGAGGGAGATACCCATCTTTAACCGCTTCGTTCAAGGAAGTTTCGTGACCTTGCTGGGACCAAGATCTTGGACCCCAAACGGAAGCCGATCACGAGGAACGGAGGAAGAAGATGAGGGAACGGCGGTGGATTTCTTCTTACCCATCGTGAGAGATGGAAAAAGAAAGCTTGAAATTGGTCAATGAGGAAGCAGAGCGCAACGGAACGAAGGCGAGTGGCGGGCGAGAATGAGCTTTGGGAGCAGGGTTGACCTAGGTCGACTTTTCGTTTTCTTTTATAGACACCTGGAATGGGCCCGGGGCTGAAAAGTTATTGGGCCTTTTTAAGAGGCCCGAGGGATGTCGTAATCTGTGCAATTATGACCTAACGGCCATAAGGAAGTTGATGATCTGTTATCTGCATTAATTATGACTTGACGGTCATAAGAATAAGCCGTCGTGCTTTTATGAAAGTAAAAAGCGGTCTGAAAAATGGAAATTGTCGGATGAAAGTTAAAGTCATGCGGAATTTTATAATTCAGCAGTATGAAAGAGTTAGATTTTACATCACTCGGTGATAAAGGATGCCTTAGGCTATGGGTGTTAATCATCCGGCTGATTATAGGCTTTGGAGACTCGAGTCGTTGTGAGAATTTAAGGAATAAACTGGTCCGATCAACCAGAATTGTGGTTTTTAGTGAAATTTCAATAAGCGAATTATAAGTCCAGGCTGATTTAGGCGGTCTGTTATGTGAAATTGGTGAGAATATACGAGAGGATAAGAAATTCTGACCGGTATGACTGGTCCGGAAAATATGTTCTTGGCAAAAATTGCTGAGAGGAATATGATTTGATGGGAAATAATACGGCCTAGTCTCTCAAAAAGACTCTTGCATTATTTGTGATTCCCAAATGATCCAAGAGTCGGGGCTATACCTAATTAGGTGCACTGACCGGTGCACCGTATTCAAAAGCGGATTGTGAAGATCGTAGAAAAGGAAAAGATGGAAACTGAAAGAAGCGGTCTGTAGGAATTGCATATTAAAGAAAATAATGAAGAATCAACTAGTGGACTCTTGCATTATTTGAAAGAAGTTCAAATGATCCAAGAGTCGGGGCTATACCTAATTGGGTGCGCCTAGTCGGCGCACCGTGAGAAGAATAAGCTACGATTACCTAATTAGGTGATATGAAAGGTGAAAAAATAATAATTTTTTTGGGCTTCTTGAAAAGCACCTGTGAAGAAAAAAGAAACGAGTTTGCAGCAGATTGGAGTTCTTTTTAATTTTACCATGAATAAAGACCAACGAGGCGGAAGACTGGTTAGTCTTATTCAAGGTTAAATCAAAAATTACTCGGGGCTGCTGTCGTATACTTGCCTTATGGGTATACAGATGATGAAGGGATGGATACGCAGAGACATGGTGGCAAATTAAGGAAGATAAAGACGATGACGATAGGCAACAGACTGGTCCTCGACCGATCCGGGATAACGGAAGGTCCTGTATACCGGTATGGAAACAAGGCGGATACTAAGACCGGTATACAATGACTTGAGGAGCAAGATATTGAACAATTTGTAGTCTGATTAGGACTCTGAATCAATAAAGAAAGTAGAGATAGAGTTCCATGTATGTAATTCATGTAATCGACTAGGACTCGCTTGTAACCCTAGCCCCCGGACATATAAGGCGGAGCACGGACCCCCGAAAACTCACTCGACATCTCGCAATTAGCAAATCGCTAAAGGCAATACATAACATACAGGACGTAGGGTATTACTCTCGATTCGAGGGGCCTGAACCTGTCTAAAATCGCGTGTTCTTGTGTGTTCTGTGTGTTGCACCATCGAATTCCACGCTCGTGAGGGACCGGGTAGTACTAGTGCCGAGTTTAAGACTCGACACCACCAGTGGCCTCTTTTCATGTATAGCTGATTTTGGAGAAGAGGCTGGCGGTGACTTTATTGGGTTCGAATGGCCGGGAGTCATCCGTGGTGGCTTTCCTACTCGCGTTGATGACTTTGGCGGAAAAGCTAGAGGTGGCTCTATTGGATGCGACGGGCCAGGATGACCCAACCGTGGTGGCTTTCCGCAACAAGGAGACGGGCCAGGATGCGTCCCAGGTGGCTTCCTGTGATGGATATACAACTCCGGAGAAGAGGCTGGAGGTGGATTTATCGGGTTATGAGGTCCAGGAGCCATCTGTGGTGGTTTTCCATTGTTGGTAGATGACTCTGGAGCAAAAGCTAGTGGTGGCTCTATTGGGTGCGATGGACCTGGATGGCCGAACCGTGGTGGCTTACCTGGAGCAGGAATTGGTTGTGGATCTCTTAGGTTTAATGGGTCATCATGTGGAGTCCGCGGTATCACATGAGCCCCTGTTAGTATGGAAGAGAGAAGAGCACACACTAAGAGCAACTCCATTGATATCATTGTAGCCATGGGCTACTCGTTCACTACAAGTGGTTGTGTTGACAAACGATGCACAGGTATGGCTATATAACCACACAGATTATGAACTTAAAGAAGGTACCGAGCAGAATCATTTTTCAGTTGGTCAATAACGGAACCGATTTTTGGGATGATATTGACTATTGAGGAGTTACTTCAGCAAACAAACTTTCTAGCCGAGCGTTAATTTAGAATTGCTAAAAATATAGTAAATAGATGAGGTGTCATTGATAAACCCCGAAACAATATATAGCATATAGACATATAGGACGCTAAAAAATGAAACAGTTATGAACTGCTATAAAAGTGAAGTATATGTATATAAGACCGAAGTTATGAACTACTAAAAATAGGAGCGCCGAGAGCATGTATATATAAGGCGATGTTGATGTACTGCCAAAAATAGAGTGATTTAGTCAAGTCACTTGGCTGAAGTGCAAAAAAAAAAAAGTTTTTTGAGACCAACATATTTATTCATTCACTAGAAAATGCACACAGTTGGCGGTGGCTGTAAAATAATTTTTTTGAAAGGCATATAGTGTCTAAATAGTAGTGTCAAGGGTTTATCTCGGCACTAAACTACTTAGCCCTGCATCGATTGTGCAACACAAGAACACACATGGATTTTAGACAGGTTCAGATCCCTCAATCGAGAGTAATACCCTACGTTCTGTATGAGTTGTATTGCCTTAGCAGATTGCTATTGCATAAATCGTTTTCGAGGGATCCCTGCCCCCGCCTTACATATCCGGGAAGACAGGGTTACATGCTGAATCCTAATCCGTTACAAAATTTACATAAGTAGAAACTTTAACTCTAAGCTTCCTTATCAATCCAGAGTCCTACTCAATCGGTCTTATGCTTGCATTGGGGATTACGTCAAATAAGCCGGTAAAATTGTCCGCCTCTGTTTTCATATACCGGTATATGGAATCTTCTAGTATCTTCTATCGGTCGGACACCACTCTGTGGACCCTCCCAACCAGTCGTATGTCTTTAGTATACCACCATGTCCTTGATGAATAATCTTCCAAGTAATGTATACCCAGAGTATAAATACTCGACAAGTAGCCAAACAATGTACAAACAGTTTGAAACAGTACTCCAACGGCATGCAAATGATAAGAACATGGTAGTCTTCGGGCTAATAGAGTACCAGCTGAATCCTGCACGATTGGAAATTAAAGGAGGTACTAAGCGAGACTAGAAAGACACATGATAGGCAACATGTTCCTAATAGACGACCATATGTGTTGTTGTGGGAAGGATTATTACACTTTGAGATGTGCTTCGGCACTCCTCTTTTCCAAATTAGCATTAATCTCAAAGCATCATTAACCAAACTAATAAATTAATTATAGATTTTTGCCCCCGTTCGTTCTGGGAGTGGATAATCCACGCACGCGTGCGAGCAGGGCTCGTAGCAAACCTCCGGACAGGGATGAAACTTTCTTTTTTTGAAAAGTTTCATATCCTACAAACTTTCAAAATGGAAAGTTTTCTTCAAATTTTTAGAAAACTAAAATTGGGTAAAGTTTCATAGAAAGTTTTGTTGAAAGTTAGATCGAAAAAAGTTTCATAGAAAAGTTTTATCAAAACTTTGCGAACCAAACTTCGATCCAAACTTTGAATCACAAACTCAACTGAAAAATTTCATAAAAAAAGTTTCATCAAAACTTTGAGTCAAAGTTAAATCTAAATTTTCAACCAAAATTTTGAATCAAAAAGTTTGTTGAAACTTTAATAAAAAAAAGTTTCAAACTGATGTTCAGAACCAAAAATTTTATTCGAACGGTCGGGTGGGTTGACTGATGGGATTCACCACAAAGCTTCTGGAAACTGCCTGCCGTAAATGCGTTGGTTTGCTCGCGACGTAACGCGCAAAAACGCGCATAAGAAAGATTTCCCGGTTCATTTAACCCTGGCCCCAAGTCCATAGTGCAAGTCGAGCCCGATCCAAGCCGAGATGAGTTCGTAACTAGAATGTACTGCTGTACCTATGCACTGGACCGACTGCAATGAACGATAGTGGGAATAATTTCCTTGTCCAGATCAAACAACACCTAGTGGGTCATGAGAGTTCGGAGGTAGATGACGGTATGGAGACGTGGGTTGGGCTACACTTAGAGAGGGGAGTTTGGGGCAGGGCCCGGAACGGGAGAAAATTCAGTAAAGATAGATGGGATGATTTGCCGTAAAGGTCCCAACCGGGATCCATCTCGTTATATAGGCCCTGTTTGGGACGGATTCTGGGGCGCTTCCATTGGATTTAAGCGAAAAAACGCCCCAAACGACCCGATTCTGACCGAGCTGCTCCCGGGCATGATTTTTTCCCAAGGCTCATGTAAGCCTACAACGCGGAATCGACTCCGGATGTGCTTCTCGGCCAACGCGGTCACAAAATTACCCGCAATGCCATTGTTTACACACTTACCGGTTCGTTTTCTTTTCCGTCGTCATCTTCCTCCCCTCCTTTCTCTTGCGTCCGGCAGTGACGATGGGGGCGGCGCGGGCGCACGGACAGCGAACGCGAGGTGGGGCGGGTTTGGGTGCGAGGGATGGTGCAGCAGGGTCGGACGCTATAGTGAGAGGCAACTTGGAAGGCGTGGACGCAGGCGCGAGGGCCATGATTTGGCTGCCATGGCCGCGCAGTTGGAGCACAAATCCGCACAGGAAAAGAGGAAAACAATGCTAGAAAGTGGGGGAATCAGATGTTCTTACAATCACCCGTCCTTTTGAGGTGGCAATTTGTATAGGAGACTTGGGGATAACGGTTGATTTAGTGGAGCAAGACAATGGTTCATGGGGATGGGGCTCGAAGTTGGCTCAAGGAAGAGCGCAAGGGGCGGAGGAGCCAGGGCGACAATAGGGGAGAGCCCTCGTCCTCACACGGTAGCTCCTTGACGATCTCCTCCTCCTCCTCCTAGCAGACCTTTACGGCTGCTTCCGCCACTCGCTCGTCTCGCTGCGGCAGCTCCTCGCCCACGGCAGCTGCCGGAGGAGCCCAGGGGCGCTGGTGTCCTGCCTCGCCAGAGGATCCCATGCCGGAGAAGAGCTGGAGCGCGCCCCACCCGCCGCCCTGCCGGAGGAGCCCAGCTCGTGCAGGAGCTCACACCGGACTCCGGAGCTCCACGAAAGCGATGCTGCTGATGATGGTTGCCAAACAGGTCACTTCTCCTAGACACGATTCTATTGGCAACTGTGTCTCCGGAAATTCAGATTCGTAGAGAAGCATGTTGGATGGAAGCTGTCCCAAACGGGGCCATAGTACAACAATCTCGGAGTGCAAGTTGATTACAACAACCGGTAAGATTAAACCGGGTTCTATTCTATCTTCTGTTAGCATCTAAACTAACTGCCACTTGCCGGATACATGATAGAGTCTTGCTCAGCACTGCAACTCCTGAGCATATCCAGCACACCTTCGTTAACACACCTCAATCTTAACCGGTGGCCACGAGGTTGAGATTGCTGAGATTGCGACAACATCGCTCAAGCATCAGCTTTGTACAAGGCTTAGTGAATATATCAGCAACCTGATCTGCTGAAGCGATGAACCTAACATCAAGTGCTCCCAAAGCCACATTCTCCCTGACGAAATGAAAATCGACCTCGACGTGCTTCATCCGCGCATGGAACAGAGGGTTGGCTGTAAGGTAAGTAGCACCTAAGTTGGCACATTGTTGACGTCAAAAGTCGCCGACACACCGTCGTCCGGAGAGTCCACCGAAATTCCAGCTGACGCAGAATCCTGTGCTCCCAACGGACCGGTTCAACTCGCCGATGTTCGTGTGCGCTGGTGCGTGCGGATGGTTTTCCTGCAAACCAACAAAGACAATAAAAGAGTGTAAAATTCCAGGTCATCGGCCCGGATAGACCGATGTGCAGCCATGGCCGATCACAGCGTAAGATAGACAAAATCGGCCATGAACAGAGAACAGCACGGCCCATCCATTTATGTATTAAATGTTAGGCAAACGAACTGTAGTACAAACGATACGAAATCGGCCGATGCTATAACATGCGATCGGTGATTAGCAGCCGATTTCGTCGGTAAACGACCAAATCATTAAGACTTTGCGGGGATGTGTTATCGAGTACAATGTAAACAGAGCAATTATTAATAGGATGTAATTAGTTTGGTAGCAAGAGGATAGTTTAATCATCAATCGGATCCGTGAATCGGCCGATCGGGTATGCGGCCGATTCTGCCATTGATTATATCGATGAATTATTTAGATCTGTCCAAAGGTATAATGATGATCAATAAGATCATACTTAGTAACTCGGGTTCAAAAGCAGCTTTAACAGGTTTAGCATTAATTAAACATAAAACAGCTTAATGAACGTGATAAGCAATCGGCTAAACACTCCGAAAGAACGAGTAAGACAAATACAACCACACAGATCCCAAATCGACCGGTCGCTCCAACAGGACAAGTCAAGCGATGGCACGCGGTGGACCAGTCTAACGGCCGCGCACGCCCGGCCGATTCAGGACAAGCACAATCATAAACGTCTTAACTATGAAAGTAAGTCTACACCTTAGTCAATCGGCTGCATGCGCCTAGGACAAGTCAACTATCGCAAAGGCAAACACGAGGACACGTCAAGCTGAATCTGCACAGACCGAATCGGCCAAGATATAGAAGAATTCTCATAGCAGCCTATCGTGACTCGAACGACCAGATCCGAGCCAATCGGCGCCGTGAGCAAAGGCTGGAACGGGGAGGCGAGGACAAGTCAACTACCTCCACCACGAGCCCGGACCAGGTCAACTTGACTCATCCCGGCCGATACTCACTACGCCGATCGAAAACAGATCCGGTCGCCGGATAACTAGCAATTAAGCTATCTAATTACGAACAATGCGCCGAGAATTAGACAACATAATTACCTTGTCAAGCCAACGTGTCGTCGACCGGAGCCCCGAAGATCCCCGCGAAAACAGTAAAGACTTGACGAGAAAATTAGGGTTTGGCGATGCGCCGAAAGTTGTATTGGATGTAAATCGAGTTTACATGTTACATCCGAGTATGTATTTATACTCGGCACAAAGAATCCTACTCGGACCCTCTTCGGGCCGATTTCCTAACCGACTAAGATCCTTTTCCAAAATTAAACTATTATTTCTAATTTTACAACGTGGGCCGGGCCCATCAATGTTATGCTCATCTGTTGGCGTTCGCGCACGATTCCCGGGAGGTACGCGCCTTTTACTCTCCCAAGCGGCCGTCGGCCTTACGCTCACCGGCCTTCTTTTGACCTATAGTCGCGACAATGGGTCCCTTGGTCAAAAACCGGCGTCAACACATGTCCCCCGATCGGGGTATGCAACGCATGCGTCGGACCGATTTATCCTCTTTTACCGCGCCGGTTTTACTGCCCGTCACTTCTCCATAAAACCCGGGGCCACCCCTGGTCATTCCCATCTGTTTCCTCTCCTTGGCTTTCGTCTTCATCTGCCCTAGCGACCTTTGCCTTCTCGAGCCCTTTCAACCTTTCAACTGCGCCGCCGCCGTCTTTTCTCCTCCGGCGACCATGAATCCTGCTCATTGCTGTCTTGTTGCGGCTGCCGCCGCCGACCGCGTCGTTGCTACCACCAACGCCGTTCCGGAGGTAATGTACATTCGAGCATCTCTCTTTTCTACCTTTGCAATTTTCTTCATGTTCTTGTTCTTGTTCATTTTCACGATCTATTTCCTTTCCGTTCCGTTTCTCATTTTAGCCCTATTCCTTGTTTTTAGGAAATCCGGAACCAAGTCGCCATCCCATCCAATATCCCCACTCACTTCTTTTTGGGCCCCATGGGTGATCCCGACCCCACGGATCTCATCCGTGCCGAAACGAACCGGGTCCCGTTTCGGCAACGGTCTCCTTTACCGACCGAGTGGGCCAATAGTTTTAGGTCATGGCCGACTCCCATCGCCGGATGGCGCGATTGGTATAACCGAGTATCGGCCGTCCATCGGCAAGGTTGGGCCAATATCGGCATTGCCCACGCCATCAAACTCTCCTTGGCCGACCACCACAAGAACGAACCGTTGCTGGTGGCAGCTTCTTACCTCCGGTCGGATGCCTTGAACTGTTTCATGTTCGGCCACGGCCGGCTACCATGACCCTCCTGGACACGGTCATGTTGGCCGATTTGAATATCACGGCGGAGGCCACCCCGGACGCCATCCGCATTAAGTCCTCCCATCGGATCAACCCTAAGGACACCGGGGGTTGGAAGAACTACATCCGGACCTACAACAAAGGGCACGGCTCGGTCGATCGCCGCGAGCACGTTGCCTTCCTCAACATGTGGCTTGACCACTTCTTCTTCGTGGGGTCGGCGTGAGCCCTACAAACAACTTCCTGCCGATGGCCGATGTGCTGGCCGACGGCCATGCCCTCCCTATGGGCAAGTATCTTCCGGGATCGGCCTACCTCCTTCTTCACCAAGTCTCGGTGGAGTTGCGCTCCGGCCGATCGGTCAAGAACACTGGGAGGCCCTTGGTGGTTCATCCAAATGTGGTTGTCCCTTCATACCACCAAGGCCATCGATCCGGACCTCGGTGTTCTCACCTTCCCCGGCAATCATGCCGAATCGGCCACGCCCGATCCAGCCGATGTATCTCTTTCGGGAAGCGTTGTCCATGGCACCGGGGCGGCCATGTCGGATGACACCTTGGCATATTAGTTCGCCGCCCTCTACAAGGGCCTCAACAACGAAAGTACGGATTGGTACCCGTACATTGATTTCTTCGAGAAGGGTATGACACTCCTTTCCTGATCGACCCCACCTTCCCGACGGCCGACGCGGAAGCGGTCAAGATCTTCACCACCTGTCTCCGCCCCTGTCTGCTGCCGACGGGACTCATTGCTTGGGAGCAAAGCTTTCGCTCCTATGAGTTCTACCATCCGTCGGTGGCAGCCCGCCAACTCGGTTTCGGCCGGTTGCCCCCAGCCTCTTCTATGTGGGGCAAATAAAGGCGCGAGCTACCGTCGACAACGCCATTCGGTGGAATTGGCTCGTCGGCCGCACCGCCGATGTCGTCACCGGCGACTTAGCCGGATTTTCCCGGCGCCCGAAGTACTCGCCTCTTTGACCGTTGGTGGGGCGAGTGGAACCAGCACCTCCGCGGCCGGAATACCGCCTCCTTCCTCTCCGGCTTAGTCCTGAGTGAAGCTTTCGCCGAGGTATGTGTAATCGATTTATTTTATAAGGCCGATTTTGTAAATGAAATCAGCCACTCCAAATGCTCACCCTTGTATATTCTTTTCGATCGGACACGGAGGAGCCGCCGACCCAGAGTTTCAGTGGCCGGCCGATTGCATACTTAATGCCGAGCCCAATTGCTCCAAATATCGGCTTCACCGATCGCACTCCCGCCCAAGCTTTTGCGGCGATGAGTCGAGGGGCACCAGCTACCCGCAAGGCCAAGACTAAAACGGCCGTCCCCGAGCAAGAGAAAGGCTAACGTGCCAGCTGCGGGGCCGACTCAAGCCCTAAAGCGACACCGCGCGCTGGTGAAGCGGCTCGTACGCCCGTCCGACCCGGACTATTTCGATGATCCATCTCCGCCGCGTCAGGTTATTATTGTATGATTGCTGATCCCTTTTTCACTGCATATGCTTGTCTAACTATGAGTTCTTAGCAGGAACCGGCGGTTCTTCCTCCTCGGGCCCGGACTCCAACACCGACGAGGCCGATCCGCTCGTCGACTCCTCCACGGGCCGGGACGCCGATTCAAACGGCTCCGGACCTCGAAGTCACACCAAGCCAGGCCGATCCAAATCCTACGGAGAGTTCAACTCGCTTGGATCGGCCTGCGTCTTCCGAGGTCGCCGCCGAAGTTGAACAAGCGGCCCATGTGTCGCCCACTGCTTCCCCCAAAGACACTATTGCTGTCGAAGAATCGGCCGTCCAGGAGCCGCCCGCAGCTTCTCCCGTAAATACTGCTGCCGATGAGTCGGCCGATGAGCCCGCCGATACCGAACAAGCTGGCTATATGCCCGATGCTGCCTCCGATGGTGCCGCCGATGAAGGGGATCGGCCGGCCGAGAGCTGATTGGAACACACGAACCTGCTGGTTCCATGGCGCGGCCGATAGACGTCCGGCCGCTTCGCATCGACGCTTCACGGGTTTGTTTTTACTATCTCCTTTTTGATTCACTGCTGTTCATTAGCTTTATTTTATTTCTCTTGGAATTTCGGGCGCTCAGCTTCCCTCGTCCTGCGCCGATTTTGGTATCAGCTTCGGTCTTACCACCATGACCGAAATCGCGCGCGAGCTTGAGGCTTCTTCGGTTGATCGCTTGGTGGCCGACGCCTACCCCATAAGGGCCCGGTACTTGGAGGTCCGGACTGAGCTCCCGAGAGGATGTTCGCGATGCTCGCACCGTGTGGCATACATGGAGTACTGGCGGATGGACTTCACCCGTGCCCGAGCAGCGTCCGGCTCGCCACGCGGAGCAGCGAGCAAGCCGCATTACTTACCGAGGAATCCATCAAGCGTTCGAGGAGGAGGTCCGGAAGACCCGGGAGATGCAAGAGCAACTCTCAAATCGGCGGGATGAACTGCAGGTAGTCAACCAGGAGATTGCCGATTTGAGAGCATCGCCGGCTCTCAAGGAGGAGGCGGCGGCGGCCTTGGAAGCCACTATTGCACGGTTGTCGGCTGACGTGGCGGCTCGGCAGAAGACGACGGATGAAGCAATTCAAGCGGCCGAGAAGATGGTTGCTGCAGCTCACGCCGATATCGGCTCCATCGAGGATGACTTGTCGATCATGGCCAAACTCGACTCCATGCTGGCCCGCGCACTATCTCGCCATCCAAGACTTCTTGTCCCGTGCCGAGGCCGTCGATTATGCTTAGGTGTAATAGGATTTTGGACACCATTTGTTGTTAATATTTTTTCGCACTAAGGGCGATATACAATCATATCGGCCATCCGAAGGCGATGTTTAAACATCGGCTAATTTATCGGTTACTTCCTGTATTTTTTTCTTTCACATTTTTTGGGCTAAGGGCGATACTCCCAGTATCGGCCATCTCAAAGCGATGTGCATCGACATCGGTTGTAATCTTTTTTAGACCGAACACTATGAGTTAATCCAAATACTAGGATAATACTGCTTCAAATACTTTCCATTAAGTGCTCGGCGAATTCTTCCCCTTCTAACTCTTTCAAAATATATGCATTACCCGGTGCCGATCGGCTAATCAAATAAGGTCCTTCCCAATTAGGCGACCATTTACCAAACCGATTGTCTTTCACACCGATCGGCATCCTAAGCTTCCGGACCAAATCGCCCTCTTTAAACTGTTTCGCACAACCTTCTTATCATAATGGCGGGCAACCCTCGCCTTATTCCGCTCTATTTTTTCCAATGCATCCAGCCGATTTTGTACTACATCTTCTAATTCATCCGTCATCAATCCGTAGTACTCGATCGGCCGAAAGCTTTTGTTGCAACTCAATCCTTACGGAGCCGATAGCTGTCTCCCATGGCGATACGGCTTCGTGCCCATATACCGATTGATACGGCGCAACTTGCATAGCTCCATGCCGTGACATACGATAAGCCCACAAAGCGTCCATCAATTTCATGTGCCACTTACGAGGATACTCTTGTATTTTCCGCTTGATTAACTTGATCGGACTCTTATTCGCCGCTTCGACTTGTCCATTGGCTTGGGCATAATACGGCGATGAATTAATCAACTTAATTCCCATCTCATCGACAAAAGATTGAAATTCGTCCGACGTGAATACTGATCCTTGATCTGTTGTGATTGTCTCTGGAATCCCAAACCTATAAATAATATGCTCTCTAACAAACGTTATCACGTCGGCCGTCGAAACTTTACGATAGGGCGCTGCTTCAACCCATTTTGTGAAGTAATCTGTAGCTACCAATATGTACCGATGCCCTTTGCTCGATGCTTGGATTTATCCGGCCGATCATATCCATAGCCCATCCTCCGAACGGCCAAGGTTTGATTACTCGGATTCATAGCCGATGCGGCGCCCTCGTATAGGCCCGAATTTCTGCGAGTCTTGGCAACTCTTGTAATATTTGAAACAATCGGCCAACATTGTCGGCCGATAATAACCAGCTCGCCTTAGCAGCCACTTCATCTTATGGGCCGATTGATGCGTTCCGCAAATCCCATCATGTACTTCGCTCATTACCACTTTTGCCTCGGTGTCATCAATACACTTGAGAAGCACCCCATCAATTGTCTTGAAAAATAGTCGATCATCCAACGAACATACTTTAAAGCTTTATATCTTATCTTCTTATCTGTAGGTTGGGATGGATTGCTCAAAAATTTTCGAATTTCCGTACGCTAATCGGCTTCTTCAATATCAGCTATCTCTAAGCTGTTTTCGGCGAGCCGATATCCGGATGCTAGCTGAGCCAAGTTATTTGCTTCAAAATTCTGCTCTCTTGGTATATGGCTGACTTTAACATACTTGAACCTTTTCATTAACTTCGGCACTTTCTATGATATTGCGACAATATTCCATCTTTACACTCATACTCATCGGCCAGCTGACTCACAACCAACAAGGAATCTCCGAAAATTTCCACAAAATCAGCCCCAAGCATCGATGAGTAATTCCAATCCTTTTAATACTGCCTCGTATTCGACTTGGTTGTTGGTGTACGCCTCCACTGTAATAGAGTATCCACGTATCTGCCTCCGAGGCGACACAACAACCAAGCCGATTCCACTTCCTTCTTTGCAAATCGAACCATCAAAGAACACCGTCCATGGCACTGGTTCAACATATCCGGCCGAGTGTTCACCGTGTTGCACCACTAAATCAGCCAATACTTGTGCTTTCACTGCTTTGGCCGATTCATAGCCTAAATCAAACTCCGCAATTGCCAACATCCATTTGCCCAACCGGCCTTTGGGGACCGGAGCCGATAGCATATACTTTACGACATCGGCCCGGCAAACGACGAGTACATTCTTCGACCAACGAGATAATGCCTTAATTTCGTGCATGAAAAATACGGACGAGAGACATAACCTTTCCACTTCGGATACCGTGTTTCTGCATCAATCGGTTCTGCGGCTGAGATAAAATATGACCCGCTCTTTTCCCTCCTGTTCTTGAGTCAATGCTTGAGCCGATGCACCTATCATCAGCCGATAAATATAACTTAAAGGGTGTGCCCGACTTTGGCGGAACCATCACTGGTGGGGACACCAAATATTTCTTGATATCTTCTAAAGCCTTTTGATGGATCGGCTCCCACCGAAACTCTTGGCTGGCCTTGAGCTTCAATAATGGCGTAAACACATCAAGTCGGCCGGACAAGTTTGAGATAAATCGCCTAATAAAATTAATCTTGCCGATCGGGGACTCGGAGCTTCGTCTTGTTCGTCGGCGGTTCCAACTTTCCGATAGAATCAATACTCTTAGGGCCGACTTCAATTCCCTTTTCATGCACAATAAACCCCAGAAATTGTCCAGTTGAGACACCAAACGCACACTTGAGCGGGTTCATCTTCGATCCGTATTGTCTCGTCCTCTTCAACACTTCCTTGAGATCAGCCACATGACTTCCAACCGATCTTGATTTCACCATGACATCATCAATATAAATTTCCACCAATCGGCCGATCAAATCATGATATATAAAATTCATGGCCCTCCGATACGTGGCACCAGCATTTTTTAAGCCGAAGGTCATAACAACCCACTCATATAATCCCAACGCCCGGGGCATCCGAATGCCGTTTTCGATATATCTTCCTCGGCCATAAAAACCTGATTATACCCAGCATTTCCATCCATAAAGCTCAAAATTTTGTTGCCGGCGGCTGCATCAACCAACAAATCGGCGTTTGGCATTGGATACTCATCTTTCGGAGTTGCCTTATTCAAATTCCTGAAGTCAATGCAGACCCGCATCTTTCCATTTTTCTTCTCCACCGGCACAATACTAGAAACCCACTCCGCATATCGGCATGGCCCGATGAAGCCGGCTTCATACAATCCGATAATCTCTTCTTTGACGGCTTCATAATACCTAGGGTCAATCTTCCGAGCCCCCAGCTTATATGGTCGATATCCGGGTTTAGTGGGCAACCGATGTTCAACAATCGATCGGCTAAGTCCAGGCATCTCGCTATAATCCCAAGCAAAACAATCCTTAAATTCTTCCAATAAGGCCACCAATTCATCTCTTACTTCTTTACACAATTTCTTGCTAATATATGTCGGTCGAGGCTTGGCTCCATCCCCTATATCCACTTCTTCTAATTCATCGGCCGACACAAAACCGTGGCCTAATTTCCCGTCCTCCGGTTCATCAATCGGCCGACTCACCATGTCTTCGGTGTGTACATCGATCGGCCGATTGTCCGTCAATTCTCCTGTGGGGCCCATCGGAGTAGCCGGGGTACTCGACCCCCGGTCACAATAACTCCATCATCTGTGATGTTTATGGCCTCCGCATCCCAATACGTGCCCGATAAACAAGGCAAGCTCTCTAGACCAGACAAACTCGAAATCGGCGGTTGCAATGGTTACGAACTTATCGGCCCGCACGATTTCGACCTTGTTGCCGACCCATTGAATCAAACACTGGTGCATGGTTGAGGGGATGCAACAATTGGCATGAATCCGGTCTCTCCCTAACAAAGTTGTGTATGCACCTTTCCCGTCAATGATGAAAAAAGTGGTGGGTATGGTTTTGCTTCCCACGAGTGATCTCCATTATTGCGGCCCCACGCACATCTTGGCTTCTCCCGCTGTAATCCTTGAGCGTCGGATTAGCCCTTATCATTTCTTCCGGCGTCTTTCCGAGCTTGCGGTATGTAGTAATCGGCATGACATTGATTGCCGCTCCTCCGTCGACCAACATTTTCCTCATCGGCGACCCATTGACACAGCCGCTAATGTACAATGCCTTGAGGTGCAAATGATCGAGTTGACCGGCTTATCAAATACCGCCGATTCCGGCGTCCACGGAATCTCCGAAGTTTCCCCAATCGGTTCTTCTTCGACCGAATTTTCATCGGCCGATCCGACAATCCCGGGCATCGGTGACATCATATTCACCGCGGCTTCAGCCCGTACCACCCGAGACTGCACTTTCGGCCTCCATTGCTTCTTGGGCTTGGGCTCATCATCTTGGTCATCTCCGTAATGGCGTCCACCCTTGATTTCTCGACAACGCATTCTTTGAAGCCTCCTCTTTTGGGTTTTGCTTGAGCAAACCACCGGGCACCACCGACCTTCGTTCTCGGTTTGATCACCTCTCGAATCTTCATGGTATTGGTAATCGAACTCTTCTTCATCATTTATTGGCCCCGATCGATCGTGAACGGAGGTTCTCTTTTCCACTACGTATCTTCGTTCATCATACCCGTGATCGTAGTCGATTGCTCTTACGGGGGCCGATTGTCGAGATTCATAGTTGCGATCAATCGGCCGTCCTCGGTAATTTGACGACCCGACGTCACGATACTCTTCCCGGCCGGTGCACTCGGGACGGTTCTCGATAGATGGAAGCTTCATGTTTCGGTCCCAGCGATGCTTGAAAGAAAGGACAATCCCGGTGTGGGTCAAAATCTTCTCGGCGGATCACGCTTTGCTCGTACTGCTGACTTTGATCGATAGATTCCTGTTCATGTGCCACTTGATCTCTTTCTTCCCTCTCCCTCTTCCTCTCATATCGGCGTATGAAACCAGCTGATCCACCACCGATGGTATTGATGTACATCGTATTAGTAGGGAAAGGGTGCCCATCAACTTTCATCTTCTTCTTCACATCAGCTGCTCGCAATATCCCACTCGTCAACTGCCTTCGGATCTCATCTCTCATAGCATAACAATCAACAGTGTTATGATGTGAATTTCCATGCCATTTGCACCACTTAGCCATTTTCTTCAACTCCTCCGGCGTAGGAATCTTGTGATGAGGCGAAAGCTGAATTTTCTTTTCCACGCAGCAGCTGATCAAA
Source organism: Chloris gayana (assembly GCA_031894775.1). Taxonomy (NCBI): domain Eukaryota; kingdom Viridiplantae; phylum Streptophyta; class Magnoliopsida; order Poales; family Poaceae; genus Chloris; species Chloris gayana. The sequence goes on along the minus strand of JAUNZO010004250.1, from coordinate 27,102 downwards.
TATCTCGTCGGCCTTAGATAAATCAAAATCATATTTTCTCTCTTTAGGATTGACATGCGGAGAAAATATCGGCCGTTTGTTATTAGTCCACTCCATTGCATTAATTTCCTCTTCATCATCTTCTCCGTCGAAATCAGCATAAGCTACCCGATATCGCCGATTCCTGGTGAGTTGGAGATTCTCTTCCCGGCCAACCGCCCTACGTGTTAGCTGTGCCGGCCCATCAAACTCATGTGGGGTAAACTTTTCTTTGATGTTGGAGAATAACCCCGCATAAGCAATTTCGGCCAATCGTTGCTCTGTCGAGTTCGGGTTGTAGCATCGTCCCTCGAGTCCCGAACCTCCGTATATAATCAGCTACGATTCCCCGGTTTCTGCTTTACTGCCATTAAATCGGACAAACTAAGCTCGGTGATGCCCGTAAAAAGTACGAGTGAAACCTTTTCTCCGGATCGGCCCAACTTTGAATAGAACCAGGCGACAGTGAAGCAAACCATGAAAAGGCCGATCCGGACAATGACGAGTGGGAATAACTCGACCCGCAAAGCCTCCTGAGTAGACGCCTCACCAAGTCGTGCGTCATATCGGCTGATGTGCTCCATAGTCGATGTATTATCTTGTCCGGAAAATTTGGAAAACTCAGGAATTTTATATTTATTGGGTAAAGCCACGGAATCCATCCGATCGGGGTAAGGTCGCCGATATAATGCACTCTTCTCCTTAGGCTTCAAATCGAATTGATCTCTCATCATATCGGCGATTTTAGCCATGAGGCTATTCATATCATTGGGTCCAGCGAGTTGCTGATCCGGTCCCCGTCATATAAGCTGTATTGGGCTGTCCCCGGTTGGGTGTATCAACCGACCGTTCCGGAAATCCCAGTGCTAGTAGCCGGGAATAATGTACTGCGGAGCGATCCCATAATTCATGGCCGATTGGATCGGCCGTCCGATCATGAATCCCTGTCTCCCGGCAGTTGGTCGTGGAATACCGGATATCGGCCGTACTATAGTAGGTGAGTTTTCAATTCCACTCGGGCCGATATTTGGTACGTAGAAGAAATTGGGTTGCTTGTGCCATCCGTGGGACCGCTGCCACATTGGTTGCTGCCCCCAACTCGGAAGTCGGCTGTTGTACATCTTGTCTGTTGCCTTCTTCCGTTACCGACTTCTTGGGGCCACTGTCATCCTCTTTGCCTGGCTGGGTTGCACTGGTACTTGCATTTGCATTGTCCTTGCCAGGCCATAGGTGAGGTGGCATGCCGTACGGGGGCTGAAACCCTTCTGCGGTATGGTACTGCGGAGGCTAATTCCCCGATTCGACCGTACGGAGTGCCGAAAGGCCGAGTGTATGCAGGTCCGGAATACCCTTCGATGAACAGCCTACCATCAATTGTGTCCTTGATCAAATTCCCGATGGTGTTGGTCAACACGCCTGATTGATTGATTAGGGCATGATGAACGGACGAGTTGACCATATCACCGAGTTGGTTGGCATCCGGCGGTCTGCGGGCTTTGATTTGGTTTAGTTCTTCCGGATGCGAGATCCGAGGAAGTCTCCTTTTGTGGCCACTCGCCACGTGTCACTCTGTCGGGGCTTGAAAGTACTTTTTCATTGCTTCGGCCAAGTATTCCTGGTACTGCAGTTTTTGTTCCGTCGTCATCTTCCCCCAGGCCGAAAGTGTGTTGTCATCGAAACTTCCCCATGGCCTTTGCCATCTGTCCCGAGAGGGACTGGAACGAAAATCGGCCGATTCTCGGCATCGACCATTGGTGTTCCGTCTTCCCGATCGCACTGCATGTACGACATCTTGATCTTGGTTGCTTTTGTCCCATCGGGCGTGCCAAAAAGTGTGTTGACGTCAAAAGTCGCCGACACACCGTCGTCCGGAGAGTCCACCGAAATTCCAGTCGACGCAGAATCCTGTGCTCCCAACGGACCGGTTCAACTCGCCGATGTTCGTGTGCGCTGGTGCGTGCGGATGGTTTTCCTGCAAACCAACAAAGACAATAAAAGAGTGTAAAATTCCAGGTCATCGGCCCGGATAGACCGATGTGCAGCCATGGCCGATCACGGCGTAAGATAGACAAAATCGGCCATGAACAGAGAACAGCACGGCCCATCCATTTATGTATTAAATGTTAGGCAAACGAACTGTAGTACAAACGATACGAAATCGGCCGATGCTATAACATGCGATCGGTGATTAGCAGTCGATTTCGTCGGTAAACGACCAAATCATTAAGACTTTGCGGGGATGTGTTATCGAGTACAATGTAAACAGAGCAATTATTAATAGGATGTAATTAGTTTGGTAGCAAGAGGATAGTTTAATCATCAATCGGATCCGTGAATCGGCCGATCGGGTATGCGGCCGATTCCGCCATTGATTATATCGGTGAATTATTTAGATCTGTCCAAAGGTATAATGATGATCAATAAGATCATACTTAGTAACTCGGGTTCAAAAGCAGCTTTAACAGGTTTAGCATTAATTAAACATAAAACAGCTTAATGAACGTGATAAGCAATCGGCTAAACACTCCGAAAGAACGAGTAAGACAAATACAACCACACAGATCCCAAATCGACCGATCGCTCCAACGGGACAAGTCAAGCGATGGCACGCGGTCGGACCGAGTCTAACGACCGCGCACGCCGGCCGATTCAGGACAAGCACAATCATAAACGTCTTAACTATGAAAGTAAGTCTACACCTTAGTCAATCGGCTGCATGCGCCTAGGACAAGTCAACTATCGCAAAGGCAAACACGGGACACGTCAAGCTGAATCCGCACGGACGAATCGGCCAAGATATAGAAGAATTCTCATAGCGACCTATCGTGACTCGAACGACCGGATCCGAGCCAATCGGCGCCGTGAGCAAAGGCTGGAACGGGGAGGCGGGACAAGTCAACTACCTCCACCACGAGCCCGGACCAGGTCAACTTGACTCATCCGGCCGATACTCACTACGCCGATCGAAAACAGATCCGGTCGCCGGATAACTAGCAATTAAGCTATCTAATTACGAACAATGCGCCGAGAATTAGACAACATAATTACCTTGTCAAGCCAACGTGTCGTCGACCGGAGCCCCGAAGATCCCCGCGAAAACGAGTAAAGACTTGACAGAAAATTAGGGTTTGGCGATGCGCCGAAAGTTGTATTGGATGTAAATCGAGTTTACATGTTACATCCGAGTATGTATTTATACTCGGCACAAAGAATCCTACTCGGACCCTCTTCGGGCCGATTTTCTAACCGACTAAGATCCTTTTCCAAAATTAAACTATTATTTCTAATTTTACAACGTGGGCCGGGCCCATCAATGTTATGCTCATCTGTTGGCGTTCGCGCACGATTCCCGGGAGGTACGCGCCTTTTACTCTCCCAAGCGGCCGTCGGCCTTACGCTCACCGGCCTTCTTTTGACCTATAGTCGTCGACAATGGGTCCCTTGGTCAAAAACCGGCGTCAACACACATCGGTAGGAATAGAAAGGAACTAGCACACTTTGTTCACGGCGAACGAAATATCAGGTCTCGTTAAGGTCAAGTACTGAAAGCCCCCAACAATGCTACGATAATGAAATGCATCATCAGCACCAAGCGTTGTTCCCGAGTCCTGAGAAAGCTTTTCATGAGTGACCAGCAGCGTGGTTACTGGTTTGCAATTCTCCATGTTGGAACGTGGAAGAAGATCAAGAGCATATTTTGACTGGAGAAGCATGATGCCCTGTGAATTGGAAACCACTTGAACGCCCGAGAAATAGCAAAGAGGACCAAGGTCCTTGACAGGAAAATCCCGAGACAAACGAGCAATCAAACGATCTAAGGCCTGTCCACTAGAGCTAGCAATGATGATTTCGTCAATGTAAACCAGCATGTAAATGGTGACACCATCTTGAGTGAAGATAAACAAAGAAGTGTCAACACGAGAAGCATGAAACCCAAGCTGTTGGAGGCGATCCCTGAGCCGAGAGTACCAAGCACGAGGTGATTCATTCGGTCCATATATGACTTTCTGGAGCTTACACACATAGGATGGATGCTGAGAGTTCTCAAAACCTAGCGGTTGCTGCATATAAGTAGTTCAGTGAGCACACCATGTAGAAAAGCATTGCTGATATTAATCTGACGAAGGCACCAATTTTTGTTGACGGCGTGCGAAAGAACGAGCACTGATAGTTGCTGCCTTAACCACCGGACTAAAAGTGTCAAGATAATCAATACCATATCTCTATGTATACCCTTTTGCCACAAGACGAGCCTTATATTTTTCCACGAGTGCCATATGGATTCTCCTTAACCTTGAACACACATCTGGAGCCAATGATATTATGAGTAGGAGGACGAGGAACCAAAACCCATGTTTTGTTGTCTTGACGAGCGAGAGAATTCTGCTTCCATTGCCTGCCGCCAATGAGAATCACCAAGCACATCGCGATGGGAGCGTGGCGTGACAAAGAAGGATCGGTGATGAGGATCATACAAAACAGTACCATCGAGAGGGCACTTTGACTTTGTAATGTTGTTACCACTATAACAATAACTCACTGTAGCCACGCAGCCCAAAACCCTATAGCCACGGCAAGCAAAATCGACCGTGGCTATAGTTGGAGTACGAGCTCTCGTGCCCGTGGACCGTGGCTATAGAGGCCACTATAGCCATGGTTGGCTTTGTGAACCATGGCTATAGTTTCTTCTATAGCCACGGTTAAAAGTGAACCGTGGCTATTGTTTTGCACAGTATAAAAGGCCGCGTTCGGACCGAATATGAGCTCACTCCAAGTGTGGTGGATCGAAAATTGAGGAAAAAAATGAAAACCGAGGGGGAAGGTTTTGATCTCGTTTTTTTACAGAAATTTGTTCTCCATGGTAAGGAAAACTGATCCCATGTATTATTTGTTGCTATAATGTTGTAATCATGGAGAATTTTAAATTACCATTTGACCTAGGTTTTGATTTTGATTTGTCAAATTCCTCCATGTTTGTAGGTTTGTTGTTGGTTTGAGTTGTGTATAATAAGCTCATATATCATGTGCTTGTGTTGCATAAAAAAAATCATGTCTTACAAGCCTTTTTCATGTCAATCAATTTAGGATCTACTTTATGCTTTCTTGAGAGAGACCCCTAGAGCTCGGTTTAATTATTAAAAAAAATTGAGTCAATTAATAATAATTTGTCTAGTGGGGTTTTATATATGATAGCACATTGTCTTATGCAATATATTAGTTCCCTTATATTTTCTATAAATATATAATATTCATAATGGTAAATAGATTATTTAGTAATTATTTAATAATTATTAATTCTAGCACATTATGTTATGCAATATATTAGTTTCCTTATATTTTCTATAAATACTTAATATTAATACTAGTAATAATTTGATTTTGTGATTAATTTATTATAATTTATAATCGCGTAATGCTTGTTTAGATGGACAAAACATGGATGTACAAAGAGTCAAGATTAAGTGCATATTTCCGAGGTCAAGTCGATTTATTTCTCAAGAGGGCTGCACGAGCATGCTAAGCGTCTAGGAAGACAAGAAATATATTGTCCATGCGTGGACTGCAAGAATAAAAAATTATGGACGAGATACACTTGTAATCAAATCTCACTTAGTGAGGAGGGGTTTCCTGGAGAATTATACGAGGTGGACAAAGTATGGAGAAGACGAGCTGGTCAAAGTTGAGTTGCAGCCGATTGAAGTTGAAGAAGAACGGTTTGTTCAAGTTGAGGAGACTTTTGATTTTCATGTCGAAGAAGAACAATGTACTGATTTTGATGTTGAGGAATTGTTATGTCATGTTGAGCCGCAAGTTTTACTCAATGCGGGGACAACAAGAGGGCTTGATAACTTTGGAACGATAGAGAAGGCATCAAAGGATTTATTGTTTGAGGAGTCTAAGGGATGTTCTAAAGAGAATATTGTGTTATGTACGAGTTCTCGAACTCATGAAGCCGAAGGCCATCCATGGGTAGTCGGATGCCGGTTTCACTGAATTGTTGGATCTTCTTTCGGATACTACTGCCGAAGCCAAACTTGTTACCAAAAAACACGTACTATGCTAAGAGACTGATATCTCCAATGTTGCTTGGGTGTGCAAAAAATCCACGCATGTTCAAATCATTGTATATTATACCGGGAGAAGTTCAAGGACCTCGTGAGATGCCCAAGGTGCAAACGAAGTCGTTACAAGACGAATGAGGAGTATGATGTAGACACAACTAATAAGAGGGGGAAGAATGACGGGAAGAGGAAGAAAAGCGATATCGTCAATGGTAGCGACGACGATAGTAAGGTTCCAGCCTTGGTCATGTGGTACCTACCGGTGGTCGATCGCATAAGACGGATATTTGCCAACCCAAGAGATTTTGAACCGATGACATGGCATAGACGTAAGAGGGACCCGAATAAGTCGAGTCATCCATCGGATGGAACCCAATGGAAAAACTTCGATCGTAACCACCGTGACGACTTCTCGCACGAGCCAAGAAATATACGGTTTGCATTGAGTACGGATGGAATGAACCCTTTTGGTATAACGAGGAACGTTCGCAGCGTTTGGCTTGTGCTGCTAACAATGTTCAACCTCCCGCCATGGTTGTGCCACAAGAGGAAGTACATATTATTGTCCATTCTTATATCCGGACCGAAAGAACCTGGGAACGACATAGATGTCTTCCCGGAACCATTGTTTGAAGACATGCGAAACTATGGTTGGAAGGTGTGTGTATGTGGGATGAGCACCGAAGAGACTACTTCCCGTTGAAAGCGATAATTTTCGTGACCGTAATCGATTTCCCGGCGTTAAGGGCGCTTTCGGGCCAGGTGAAAGGAAAGGCGGCATGCTTTGTTTGTGTTGATGATACATCACACGTGTATCTTCCATCATCCAACAAGACAGGTGTACACTCGAAATCGTCGATTCTTACATCGGAGCCACCCGTATCGACGGATGGCCAAACAATTTGATGGTATGATTGAGACCGGCGAAGAACCTCGACGTTGGACCTCTAGGGATGTCTTTGATAAGACAAAAAAACATTAAAGCTACATTTGGAAAGGCCGTGAAGGGAGTTGCAAAGTCAAAAGCTGCAACGCCGTATAAGAATCTTTCTATATTCTACGGATATCTCGAGTGCTTGGGAAGAATTGGAAGTGACTCATGCATTTGACTGGATGCACATTGGGAAAGGTGTATTTGACGAGCACTATCGGCCTTATACTTGACCTACCCGGTAAGACAAAGGATGGACTGAACGCACGTAGAGACCTTGTAGAGATGAATATTAGGCCGAGCTCCATCCGCAAGAAAGAGCTAACGGAAAGTACTACCTCCCGCCGACTGCTACACCCTAACGCGTGAGGAGAAAATAGCATTCTTGAAGTGTCTACACGGGATTAAAGCACCGACCAGGTTTCTCATCGAATGTCCAAAATCTCATGGACATGAAAGACTTAAAGATAAGTGGTTACAACACTCATGATTGTCACACAATACTTTCGGTATTTACGGCTATCGCCATCGGAGCTGTGAAATCTGAATGGTTGAAGTTGACTATAACTCGTTTGTGCTACTTACGGAACGCGGTCTCAAAGAAGGTGATCAATAAACACGAGTTGGATAACCTACGAACCCACATAAAGGAAATAATGTGCATGCTCGAGATGTGCTTTCCGTCATCCTATTTTGATACCCATATTGTTGACCGGATATCTGCTTTGGGTCCCGTCTACATACATCATATGTTCCCCTACGAGAGGTTCATGTATGTTATGCAACGCTATGTACGTACTCGTTGTCATCCGAGAGGGTTCAATGATTGAGGGCTACACCACCGAGGAGATTATTGAGTGTTGTGCAGATTATATTAAAGACGGTCGATCTATTGGTGTACCCGTGTCTCGTCATGAGGGAAGGTTAAGTGGAAAAGGTATACGAGGACGAAAATCATTCACCGACCAGCGAATATAAACTAGTTGACAAAGCCCATTTTCTTGTACTTGCAACAATCACGTATTGTTGCCCCGTATTTTGCAAAACACATTGAGGAGCTTGAACTAAACAATGTTCGGGGCAAAAGCTTTGCATGGTTAGTACAATAGCACAAGAAAACTTTCACATCATGGTTCGAGAGTCAAGACCTTCCACGTGGAGACTCGATGGATGAGAAAATGTTGAGAATTTTAGCTGCCCGACCTTCAAAGACTGTGGTGACTTATCGGGCGTATGCCATTAATGGTTTTACTTTTCACACTTCAAAGAAGGACACGAAAAGTAAGTGACAAAACAGCGGAGTTCGAGTTGAAGCCCTTGATGACGATAACAATTACACCTCATATTATGGGTACATAGAGAAAATTTGGGAGCTGAACTATGGACCAGATTTACATGTTCCGGTCTTCAAATGCAAATGGGTCAAACACCCAAGTGGGGTGGAGGTCGATGAATACGGGTTAACCGTCGTAGATCCGAAGAATGTAGGTTATAAAGATGACCCGTGGATACTTACTAAGGTAGCGAGAACAAGTGTTCTATATACTCGATCCAAAGGATGAGAAGAAGCACATTGTTATACCCGGTAAACAAAGAATACTTGGAGTGGATGGGGTCGACGATCAAGATGCATACAATTAGTATGATGAAGTTCCATTATTCGTGGATCCGAAAAAATTTAAAGTCATTGAAGCAAATCTATCGTATCAAGGAATGCCATACCTACGCACGATTGCGAAGGAAAAATCGTTTAAGGATAATGTACCTTTATTATTCCATTGCGATGTACTTATGATGTACTCATATATGTTTCAAGCAACTTTAATTAATTTAATAATATTTTAATGAATTTTCAGCAAAATAAATGAATTTAATAACCTGTTCATTTTTTACGCCACTTATATCAATTTAACAAGTTTTAAATAATTTTTCATCAACTTTAATTAACTTAATAATATTCTATTGATTTTCAAGCAACGTTAATGGATTTAATAACTTGTTAATTATTTTTCTGCCACTTAAATCAATTAATATTTTTTAAATAATTTTCTAGGACTTTAAATAGTTTAACCACATTTAACAATTATCTAAAAGTTGATAATAATTACTTAATAATTCCACCTGTTAATAATTTTTGAGCCACATAAATCAAATTATCAATAATTAAATAATTTCATAATTGCAGCTATAGCCGCGGTTGACTTCTTCAGTCGTGGCTATTGTTTACCCTAACAATAGCCACGGTTGAAGAAGTCAACCATGGCTATAGCAAGCGGTACGCGGCGGGCGGGGTTTAGTACCACCTCGCCCGCCCAAAGTCGCATGTGCCGACTTATAAGCTCCACTCCGCGAGATCTCTTTGAACTTACTAATACATTATGCGCCTGCTCCGGCTTGTGGGCCGTTTGTTTGTCTTGGGCCGTTTTGATCTCGTCCTAATTATTGGGTCGAGGTTCTCGAGCCCATGGGCCAAAATTTTAACTTTTCGTATGTTTATTATAACTCTTTCGATTTAAATTCTAAAACTTATTTATATATTTAGTTTTAAATTTTAAAATTTGTATATATATTTAGTTAAAATATTGAATAAATAATGTTTAGGTTCAATTTTATTTGAAATCCTAAAAAATAACAAGGTATAATTTAAAATTTTTAAAAATAAAAACTGACATATAACAATTTTTAAGTGTCGGTTAGTAATTCAATTATTTTTGAACAATTTAAATCAATTAAACAATATTTTTTAAATGACAATAGTGATTTGGGCCTCACTCTTAATATGAGGCCCATTAGTAGAAGTTCATCCACTAGTTCATTTAGGTTGTGTTTTTTTTAATTCAAATATTGTCCAAATTTGCTGATTCTTGTTTCTAAATTTGTGTAAAATTCCAATCTATTCATTTCCACTTTGTTATGTAAAAATCTCCAAACTATTTTATTGAATTTTCTTCGAATTTACTTAGGGTACGTTTTGACATTTATTTAATCATTTTTATTTCATAAACCGTATCGATTTTGACCTCAACATTCGGTCGGTATGCATGTCATTAATAAACACACACGTGAAATTTCTGGTTCAATTTTTAAAACATATAAATGTGTTTGGTAACAAACAATATGAGTTTCGAGTATGAAACTCCACTCACTCGAGATACATAGTCGCATTTGAACTACTTTTTTGTAAAAATCTTTTTAAAAAATTACCAAAAATAGAAGTGAGTTCAAATGCTCGGGAAACAGAGCCATGCCACAATGTAGGTCAAACGGGCTTATAGTTTGCAAATGATAAATGTGCAAAATAATAGAAAAAAACATGGTGTCATTTGATTTTTTTATCGGGACAATTTTTATTATTTTTGAATTGAAAATTGGCACATACATAGGTCATATAAATTAAAATCTACTGCAATTTTTGAAATATTTGGGTAATGTAAAAGTCAAGAAAAATAATTTTGTAGATGAAATATTATATTAAAAAGTTATGGAGTAGAAAAACAAAAAATACATATGTGTTTGTAAACAACTAAAAAAAGGGACATGCCAAAAATTAGATGCAAAGGCATTATAGTTTTTAGAATAAAAATTGAAGAAGTAAAAGAAATATTACACAAGAAAAAAGAAACTCACTCAATGACAAGTGGGACCGGAGGAAACAATAGCCAAGGTTGGTTTCGAAACCAACCGTGGCTATTATTTGTGTCTCCGACATTTGGGCCCCACATGTCGGTTGGAGCATAATAGCCACGGTTGGAATTGACATGAACCGTGGCTATTGTGTATTATCCCACCGACATGTGGGACCCACCTCACCATCTCCAACCGTGGCTAATGGTTGATATATAAAGGGGGACCGGCCCGTCGTGGCCAACCCTAATCCTAACCCCGACGCCGCAGTTGACGAAGACGCCGGAGACCGCCCATTTGTGCCGTCGCGCCGTCTCCGCCGCGACCTCCTCGCCGCGTCCGTCATGGCTCTTCCTCTCGCGTCGCCCGAGCTCCTCCTCTCCGCCGCGAGCTCCTCGCCACGCGCGTCGGGGCTGCTCCTCTGCGCTGCCCGAGCTCCTCCTCTCCATCCGCGAGATCCTCGCCGCGCCGGTCGGGGCTCCTCCTCTGCGCCGCCCAAGGTCCTCCTCTCCGCCTGCGAGCTCCTCGCCGCATCCTTTGGGGCTCCTCCTCTGCGCCGCCCTGAGCTCCTCCTCTCCGTCGCGAGCTCATCGCCGCGCCCGTCGGGGCTCTTCCTCGTGCACCCACCGGACCTCTGCGTCGCCCGAGCTCCTCCTCTCGCGCCACGAGCTGCTCCTCTACGCCGCCCGAGCTCCTCCTCGTCCGCCCGCCGGACCTCTGCGCCGCGAGCTCGTCCTCGCGCGCCCGCCGGACCTCTCGCGCCGGACCGAGCTCTTCTGCGAGCCCGCTCGAGCTCGTCCTCCGTCCCGGCCTTGACGTCGGGCCTCCTCGACACGGCCCTCCTCCTCTCCTGGTATGCCTTCCCCCTTTCCCCCTCACTTTCCCGCTCACCCAATGGTGAGCCCTCCTTGGTACGCCTGCCCGCTCTCCCCTTCCACCCCTCCACTGCTAGCTCGATCCGTGAATGATCAGAATGATCTGTGCACTGATCCGTGAATGATTGGAATGATTGCTAGCTCAATTGTTGGATTCAGTCACCGATAGAACTGTTCCCTGCCATTTATCTCATGCTTATGTTACTGATAGAACTGTTGCCTGCCATTTATCTCATTATCTATACATATGACTGTATTGTCTGCTGGTGCCTGTCATTTATCTCATGCTTATGTTCGTGCTTCAGTGCTGGTTCATGGCTTATTTGGTGCTTATTTATCTCATTCTGGTGCCTGCTTCAATGCTGGTTCAGTGCTGATTTTAGTGCTTATTCAGTGCTGATTTTAGTGTTTATTCAGTGCTGGTTTAGTGCTGATTCGGTGCTGATTTCAGTGCTTATACAGTCATGGTTTAGTGCTTATTCAGTGCTGATTTAGAGATGATTCTAGTGCTGGTTCGATACACTGTGCTATCTAGATAATTAGTGTGGCATTTTGGAGCCTTTTGGCATGCTAATATTGTTACATTGAACTACCGATCGTGGTGGAATGTGAATGTATATTTACCACTGAAATCAGCACTGCAATTTGGACTCGCTTACTCCTGCTCGCCTATCTGTGCAATGTAATCAGCACTAAAATCAGCACTTAGTGTTCTACTTATTTTACCATGAGTGAAGTAATTGTTGTGTATGTATTTGCCACCTATCCATCGTGGCTAAACCGATGGTATAAAATTGGCCACCTATCTATCGTGGTTATCTGAATTATACATTAGCCACCTATTTTCTCCTCTCTTACCTCTCTTACTCTCTTTTCTCCTCTCTTTCATGGCTAGACCATTGTTTTTAAATAAAAACTATTTTTCTTCTCTCTTTTCTCTTTTCTCTTTTTTCTCCTCTATTTCATCTCTTTTCTCCTCTCTTTCATGGCTAGACCATTGTTTTCAAATAAAAACTATTTCTCCCCGCTTTCCTCTCCTCTGTTTTTTCTTTTTTCTCCTCTATTTCCTCTCTTTTCCTCTCTCTCTCTAGCTAAATCAGAACATGGATTATAAGGCAAAGTATTTATTTTCTCTCATTTCTCCTCTCTTCCTCTCTTTTATTGTATGTCCTTCTATCTCGTCTTCCTCTTCTTCTATTTGATTCTGCTGCTATCCATGTTCTAATGCCAATGCTAAATAATCCTTTTCTGTCATCTTTTCTCTATTTTAACTCTTTCCTCTAATTATTTGCTACTAAATCTTTTCATTGTTACGCTAAAGGTATCAAATCCTATAATGGCGGATAAGATACCGTTACAAGATAATCCGGAAGACAGCCCACGATCCGAGTATACACAAGAGGATGTTGTGAATATGAACCATGAAAGCTCCGCATCAAATGGAGAATGGGAAGAACCGAGAGGATCCTCACCCCCCCCTCCAGCCTCGTGAACCTAGGGGTACTAATGAGGACCCAGATTAAGTGCCCTCGAGAAGAGGTATCACGTCAAATGTGGTTCTTTCTTCAAATTTTTTAAGTTTCCCGTATTAGCATATTACTGAGCTTCAATGATTCTTTATATGGTAGGTTCCTCGAGGAAGTGTTCGTCGTGCCTTGGCCGCACAAGCGACACATTCCATGGCTTGCGAAGACACCTCATGAGAAAACGGAAAACATAGCGGCCCATGAGTCCCCCAAAAAGCGCAAGCGTGGGGGTAAATGGTCCGTGAACAAGGCTGAGGGCACATATGAGGTGACAACACTGGACCCCGCCGACTGGGAGCTGTTGAACCAATGGGTGTCCATGCAAAATGACGGAACCATTGTGGAGTTGTTGTCGAGGAGAAATGCAAAATAACCTGGACCGAATGGAAGGTGGTTCATCAAGAGCGCAAAGAGGAAATGTGGAATGCCGTTAGATCACACATTCTCTTCCCACCGGCGGACCTCGAGAAAGCCAAGAAGGCAACGCTGACCGCAATGTCACATATCTTTCGAGAATGGAGGTCCCGACTAAACTGCCATTATGTGAAACGTGGCATAACACCCTTTGACGATTGTGGTCAAATAAGTCCACAGGACCGGGAACTATTTGTTCAGCGAGAAGACAGCTGGACCTGCCAAGGACCTTAGTGCAAAGATGTTAGAGCTGAACAGAAAAAAATAAGTACAAGCCACACTTGGGCCCCGGCGGCTACAAGAAAAAGATTCCGGAGTGGATGGCGATGGAAGAAAAGCTCCGTGCAGAAGGGAAGCCTGATCCACTTGAGGGCCTCGAGTCGCGTGCTAAAAATTGAGTCCGTGCGCACTCTAAGATGGATGAAAATGGGGAGATTATTCTGATGGACGCGGAATCGGCGCAAGTTATCCAGCAATTGACGGGTGACTTCAAGTCGCAGACGCAGCTGGTGTTATTCAATCCGAATATCACAGAGACCAACTCTCTCTTGCTGTGGGGACCAAAGAGCATGGCGGGCGGGTGCGAGCGGTGTCCTCCAAGGCAACTTGGAAAGAGGGTTTCTCCTACAGCTCTTCCGCCTCGTTGTACAAAAAACATAAATTTGAAAAGAAAGATAAGGAGGAGAGGGACAATGAAGAGTGGAGGAGACAGATGGAGTTGTACCAAGTCGACATGCGAAGTGGAAGTATCCCCGGTATGACTAATACGGTCCCAACCACTTCGCCTAGCTTTACCTCCCCGTTAGAAGGGGAAGTGATAACGCAAGAATGTCCTTGTGAGCTACATGTGCCGTTTGGTTACAAGGGAAAGACCATAAAGGTTGCAACCGGTAGAGCATTTCCGGGACGAACAATCCACAACATGGATATTCCACCCGGATACGTCCGTGTCACCGTCGAGAAGGTCAACCAAAGATGTGACGAGCACGAGATTGAGTGCCCCATACCGACGCGGGGATTATAACTCTACATGATGCTATCGGTTCATTCATCATGTGGAAACGACATGAGGTTGTGCTCTCGGAACCATGAGTTTTCCCTCCCCCTTGTCCGGACACGGATCGGTTCATGAGAGTCAACAATTCACGGGGATGAAGGCTGGAGCGGGAGAACCGTCTCCTTTGTCGGGCTGCTTCAGCCGCTAAGGAACAAGATGACCACGGACGGGAAGCGGTTATGAGCCCTATACTCGCAGACGAGTCCGCAGCAAGAAACCACCACGAGTACACGGCTATAAGGAGCCTCAACAACAAATAGTCCCCCATGTCGAGCACTGAAGGGCAATGTATCCCCTACTGTCGAGCCGGAAGGTGAAACCCTAGCCTTTGATGAAGAGCCTCGGTTTATCGAGCCTCTTCGGAAGGAGTTTACTCCTCTAATCCGTAGGATGATCACGCCTGCGAGGGTGGATCCATCAAAGCCGCAACCTGAACATGTCACGAAATACTTGGAGCGAATGAGGAAGGGACCCGTGCAACCAATCACGGTACCTTGTCAATTGGTACATTACGATGATGACATATTTGAGGGTCGTGACGAGAATGAGGACTTCCCAAATTTCATCTTTGGCAAACCCTTCGTATCTAAAAACATGTTGTCAAACCTACCGTGGAAGATGTGGAAGCTGCATGAGCGGTACGTAGCGGCAGCGAAAGAAGGAGTGGATGTGATCACCTGTAAGCTTCCGAAGGACGTGTTCAACAATACCGGTGACTCGACCCTTGGACTATATTTCAATGATATCCACACTATGTTTCGCCTCGGCGAGATGGTCACGACCTTCGTAACCTTGTGGTGCATGTAAGTGCCTCCATCCATCTTTTTCTTCTTTCCTACTTTTTGCAGTACATGTTACACACTGCCTTTTGCTTTTAATATAGCTTGAATTCAACTTTTCAAGAGAAGAGATACGACAGACCTGATTGAAAGGTTGGGTACCTCAATCCGAGCTTGATCAATCAAAGTGCGATCAACCCCGGATAAATGAGAAAGACAAGATATATAAGGACAAGACACCACAAGAGTTGCAACAACCGAAGGACACCATGAGGACAAAAGCTAGGGGTCGAGCTGCAGGTTATAATTACAGGTGCTTCAGGGAATGGCAGGATTGTCACGCCATTTACGCGCCTTACCACTTCGAGTAAGTTCGACCACTACCTTCCTCTCGTCGATCGCAAAGATAGATGACATACTAACTAATACGATCTTTTGTTGCAGTGGTCATTGGATTTGTTTCCTGATCATGCCAAAAATTGGATATCTATTAGTCTTGGATAGCCTTGACTACGACTCCAATCGCTACTTAGATATCGTGGGCGTTATAAATTGGTAAGTACAAACGTACAATTAAATAGCGATAATTTCATGCAATAATACCCTTTTCTCAATACTTGTAGTGCTTATTTGAACTACGTAAAGAACCCGAAGGTGGCGCGTTATAGAATTCGGAAACAAATATACTTTCGTCACAAATTTCCGGTAAGACACGCGTAACATCTAATTTTTTATCCTGCTATCATTGAAATAGAGTGATGTTTTTTACTTCACTCTATTTAACATTGCATTAAACAAGTAAATGGTAGTGTGCACTCGTGGATACTACGCATGTGCGTATTCGAGCTCCGCTGCATCCTACTTGAATATCATCACCCATGAGACCACCGAGGAGGTACGCTAAGATTGCATCTGTTTAATTTGCATTCTTTCTTTTTTTTATCTATCATGTACCAACTTTTATGTATTTATTGACAGAGAACAAAAAGTCTAGAAAAGGCATTGATAACGGACAGAAAGATATTGAATGAAATCTCCAAGAAAGGATTCCCGACGGTGCGAAAGCATCTAAGTACAAACGACATGTACTACATTGTCTCTAGGATGTGTCGTTTCTTGCTTAGGGAGGTCATCGGTCCTCGTGGTCGGTTCTTTGACGAGCAAAGTGTGACGAAGGAGCATCGGACACTTTTCGAGTGGTGCAGCTCGAAACGACCGTACGAGCCCGATGTTGTTGAAGATTCGTATAGTGTAGACTTAGTTTGAAAAAACATTGTCATGTTCACGTTATTAAACCTTTGATGGATTTTGTAAATATTTGTAAATATTAATGTGATGTAATACTTTAATATTAGTGTGATGTAATTATGGTTAATGTTATGTAATTGTAATTTATTATTTCTAATGCATATTTATTTTTTTTATTATTAAAAAGTAAATAGCCACGGTTCACTTTGGCAACCGTGGCTATAGTGGTGTCCTATAGCCACCGTTAGGTTAGTGAACCGTGGCTATAATATGTCACTATAGCCAAGGTTGGGTTAGTGAACCGTGGCTATAGTATGCCACTATAGCCACGGTTGACATAGTGAACCGTGGCTATAGTAAACTACTATAGCCACGGTTGACATAGTGAACCGTGGCTATAGTGGCATAGTATAGCCACGGGTGACTTGTTTTACGAGGCTACGGATGATTTTACGTAGTCTCGGAAACATAGCCACCGTTGGGGCTGACCGTGGCTGTAGAGCCCCCTCCCCCCCTCCCCCCCTCCCCAACCGTGGCTACGGTGAGTTTTTGCTACAGTGTATAGAGGCGCGTCGTCATCCGGTGCGACATAGCAGCTGTGGGAGGCTGGAGCATGCGTAGGCGGCACTGGTGCATCGGCGGGAGCCGGGCGGGGACCGAAGCAACACAAGCCGGGTCGGGAAGAGTCGGGTGCGATGGAAGATGCGACATCGGTGGCATGAGTGTTACCTGCAGCTAGAGCAGAACTGCTAGTACAAGAGTTAGATGGTTGCAACGAGAGACGGATCGTAACCTCTTACTCCTCTGTTCTCCAAGTGATGTCGTTAGGACAACAAAGTTAGTGTAAATTTGCACTAACTTTGCTATTCTAACGACATCACTTGGAGAATGGAGGAGTATATGATCAGCACGCACTATTGGCTCACGGGAAGGAAAAATACTTGACATGCTAGGATTAGGCATAGAAGGTGATATTGCAGAAAAAGGAAAAACTTCTTCGTCACACTCAACATCGCGTGAAATAAAAACACGTCCGAGTGCTTCGTCCAAGCACTTGTAGCCCTTGTGCAAGGAACTATAACCCACACACTCGTCGAGAACGAAACTCAAGTTTTGGTTATTATATGGTATGGCCGCAAATTGGGCCAGTGGCGCAGCCGAAAGCACGAAGAAACGAGTAGTCGGGCTGTTCGTTGAGAAGCCTAGCTATGGGAGAGGAATTACCAAGGAGATGGGATGATTTGTCGTAAAGGTCCCAACCTGGATCCATCTCGTTATATAGTACAACAATCTTGGAGTACAAGTAGATTACAACAACCGGTAAGATTTGAAGATGCAACTAGGCCCCATAGTGGGTTTTGGTCGTAAATGATAAAGAATTAAAACTTCTAATGTGGTTTTAAGTGAATGTGCATGATATCAAAGTATTAACACCCACATTAGGAGATAGTCTACCCCTCATACAAAAAGATGAAGCAACTACTCAAAAGCATGTGCTAAAAGAATTGATTTATAGCTTTTTGAGTATAGGTATGACAAACTATCAAGAGGGGTGAAACGATCTTACATGCAGGGAAGAATGTGCTCTAGGAACCCAATATTATCAAAAAGAGCAAAGTCCAAAAGCCAACCTTGATCTAGCTCCCACGGAAGGAATGGAAGCTCCGTGGGGAACAGAAATTCCTTCAATTCCACGGACTTTCTAGCGGAAGTTCCGTTCCCGACGGAACTTACGTCCGACGTCCGAGCCTAGTCTTTTTCGGTCGACGAAAGCTCCATGGAATTCGATGGAAGTTACGTCGATTCCGAGAGAGTTTGTGATAGAAGTTCCATTCCAAACGGAACTTCCGTCCGACCATTGAGATACGTATTTACAAAGGGATGACGAAAGTTCCGGCCCTAACGAAGTTCTGTCAAACCTCACCTTGACCTAGCAATGCCTCAAATCCATCTTCAACATTTGCACCTCCACAGCGGTCAAGGTCCACAAAAATGAGCAGCGTACCAAGAGGAACACTCGAGCGCCTCAAGACACTCATCGGAGCCCGGTGTACCGGTGGCGGCCGAAACACTATGCTCGTATATGGTGGTAACGGTGATGATGACGACGATGGCGATGATGGAGACGAGGAACTATGAGTGATTTCCTTCTTCCTTTTTTCTCCTTCCTTCTTTCCTTTTTGGTGCCTTGATACCAAAGGGGAGAGAAAAGGGAAAAAGGGATCACTTATCTTTATCTATGTTTTTATCTACTTAGTGTTGGAACTTATGGAACCCTTTTTATGTATGAGACTATGTGGTGCTTTATTGTAATAGGGCTAGTTTAATAATTTGCAAGCTTATGTTTGTGGATGATGATTGGTGCTTGTTTATTGCTTTAATGTGTGACTCATATCCATGTTGCTAAAATGTTTGGCTTGTGTTTTGTCGAGTGCCGCTCTTTTCCCTTTGTTGCCTTTTGCTTATACGAGTCATGCTTGTCACTTGCACACATTTCTTAGCACCCCGCAAGCACAAAACATAGGGGGAGCTCTCTCACATGTTTGTGTGACCCATGCATCTCTTTTGGGGGAGCTCTGCTATATTTTGTTTGTTGTCTTTTCGTTATTTGATATCCATATCCCTTTTAATTATTTGTCATCAATCACCAAAAAGGGGAGATTGAAGATGTAACTAGGCCCCCTAGTGGGTTTTGGTGATAAATGACAAGGACTTAAAACTTCTAATGTGCTTTTAAGTGAAAGTGCATGATATCAAAGTGTTAACACCCACATTGTGAGATAGTCTACACCTCATACAAAAAGATGAAGCAATTACTCAAAAGCAAGTGATAAAGGAATTGATTTATAGCTTTTTGAGTATAGGTATGCTAAACTATCAAGAGGGGTGAAACGATCCTACATGTAGGGAAGAATGTGCTCTAGGAACCTAAAATAGCTTGGAAACCAAAATTACCATGGAGAGCCAAGTCCAAAAGCCAACCTTGATCTAGCTCCCATAGAAAGAACGGAAGTTACGTGGATAATGGAAGTTCCGTCAATTCTAGAGAGTTTACGGTGGAAGTTACGTTCCGACAGAACTTTCGTCCTGACGTCTTAGCCTAGTCTTATTCGGTCCAACGGAAGTTACGTGGAATTCGATGGAAGTTCCGTCGATTCCGAGAGAGTTTGTGATAGAAGTTCTATTCCAAGCGGAACTTCTTTCTTGACCATTGCTATAACTATAACAAAAGGGATGATGGAAGTTCCGTCTCCAACGAAGTTCCATTAAACCCCATCTTGACCTAGCAACGGCTCTTTTTGCCCCTCTCCTATATAAAGCCTCTCCCATCTCGTGAGGAGGGGTGCTTGGTGCTTTTGAACTCCTGAATCTCACTCAAGCTTATTCTCTCACTCCTCTCCACTCCCCTTGAGATCCAAAGCCATTTGTGAGAGTCCTCAACTTGAATCCAAGCTTGAGAGCATCACCCCAACCTAGAGCACATCTTCCCCTTGCAAGCAATCTCGATTTCACTTGTTACTCTTAGAGATTCATTCTCCTAGATTGGCTAGGTGTCAACCCTTGAGCTCCCAAGTTTGTGGTGTGCCTTGGGAAGTTTGTGAAGGTTGTGATTCGCCTCCGAAAGGAATCAAGAAGAAGAAGAAAACCAAGTTTGAGCTTGGTGGTCATTTGGTTAGGATTAGGGTTGAGAGAGACCCGGCTCTTTGTGAGCTCCTCAACGGAGACGTAAGAACCTCTTTGTGAGGGGTCCGAAATTCGGTGAAAAATCCCCGTGTCTCTCTTGTGCTTTGTTGTTTGCTCTTGTTCTCTCTCTTTGTTTGTATTTGCCCGATCTACTTGTGTGTGGCTTGTCTATCAAACTCTTGCAGGTATAACACTTCTAGGAGGTCAAGGAAGGTTTCTATTTAAGCGTAATCGTGGGATTCCTTTCCGTTCTCGGCTCTAGTGGATTTCACCCTCGAGCCTTGACGAAAGTTCCATCCTAGGCTGGTTTGATTTTTTGTTTTGTGTTGAATTTCAGGAATTAGGTGCATTGCCTATTCAACCCCGCCCCCTCTATGCAACTTTCAATTGGTATCACAGCAAGTCTTCTCATCAAGAGCCTAACCGTTTGAGAAGAAAAGATGTCGGGGAATTGGGGGAAGATGTGGAGAATGACCCTAGCAAGAAGAACGTGAACGATGTGGCCAATACGGACTTCAATCCATGGGGTGCGAGGAGGATCAAAGGTGGATCCCAAATATCAAGTCAACTACAGCAACATGGCCAACATCAATGGTAGTGGTAGTGGAAGATTGCCATGGTTTGATGGGAAGGATTTTAGTTGGTACAAACATAAGATGAAGATATACTTGATGTCCATTGTTCCATTTAGTTGCCCTATTTGTGAAGAAGTTTGAGAAGTTCATGATCAACAATGGATTCACCAAGAAAAGCTTTGACAATGCCAAAGCTAGGAGATTATCAAGAAAGTGCTACCATCGTCACGACCGGTGCATTTCATAGAGGAGTGTCCCCACTCAATGGAAAGGAAGAAAATAAGGAGAAGTTCATCAAGAAGAAGAACTTCAAGAAGCCATTCAAGGGGCAAGCACACACTTGGTTAACAATATGTCTCCGATGATGAAGAAGAATATCAAGATGAAGAAGGAGGCATTGCAAACCTTGCCTACGAGTCTCATTCCGTCCAAGTCATCACTCTTCAACAATCTCACCGATGATGAAGATGACGTCCCCATGTGCTTCATGGCCAAAGAAAGCAAGGTACAATCTAAACCTCTTGTCCATTTCTCTAACATTGATGATGAGGAGGAGTTGATCCCCTCCTTGCAAGATATCCTATGATCTCATTCCGGCCAAGTCATCACTCTTCAACAACCTTACCGATGATGAAGATGACTATGACACCCCTACCTTGCAAAGCAAGAGGGATAGTCGCACAGGACCGCCTCAAGAGATATTCGGTGAAGTGAACGTCGTTGCACATACATCAATGATACATCCACAATTTACATAAACATGTTTAGATACAGGAGTGACATATTTTACATCTAAATTTCAAGTTATTACTATACATAGAGTTCTAAATTCAGATTTCAATACATTAATATACAATGAGCGAAAGTGTAAACATAATCTCGACGATAGTTTTCTAAAATGTAACACATCAAGCCCGTAGATGTGCCCATTCTTCTCGACAATCTCATCTGCACAAAAAATGTTAACAAGAAAGCCACCGAGTATCTAATATACTCCCCAAGTCTTACCCGACAAAAATGGTTTCTAAAACCGACTCCTAGTATGCGAGGGGCTGACCGGGCTTGCTGGAGATTACAAAAAACAGCACCTATTCCAAGTCTAAAATCCACATTTTAGCCATATTAAGAGGGTTTGACATAAATATAAATTTAGTGAGCAAGCCTATCAAACATGGTTGCTATACATGAATTTAGTACTTCAAAAATAGCAAGTTCATCATCATATTCCATGTCATTACTACGATGCGATCTACTCGAGATAAGTGGTACTCATAACCGCGAGGAACGGCGATATATATCGATTTACATCCTGCAGGAGAAACCCAAATGCACGACATACGCATCATTTAAGAACACGTATGACCACCTTTCACGAGATCATCATAGCTATGAGCCGGGTCCCCCTCTCGAGTGTATGTCTCCCTTGCAACCACGGTTCGTCGAGTTCAAGGAATACCACACACCCTCCATCTACTCATAAACCCGTGCAACCACCGTGACCGACACTTAGCACAAAGGGTGGAGAGACAGTCCAACACTACGACTCTCAAGTTATATCAGTTTAACAACTCCCATACGAAGGTATGCATTTGGTACACAACTCAAAACTTGCTCGCGGAGTTACAATGAACGGTCCTCAACCGACACGCACGGGACTTGGCGAACAAGGGCCAACCTTGCCACCACATTCCTACACATGCAATTCCCCGTACGGTCTCCAATTTAATCATGTGAGAGGGTAACAATATTTTGATCCTAAACCGAGTGGTCACCAAACCGCTCGGTGTTGCTACCGATGACTCCATTAAGCATAGCATACTAACGGAAAGGTTATACCTAACCAATACCATAGGAATAAGGATCATAATGCAACTAGGCTACGTTCAACACCTAAACATAAGTGCACAATACATAACATAGACATATGTGAATTTAAAACCGGAAACTAAACAAGTGGGATTATGCATCGGGTCTTGCCTTGGGACGGGTCGAAGTTAGCACTCTCAACCAAGTTCAATTTAGTGGGATCCTCTTCGTGATTTCTTTCTCCGATCGGGGTCCCTATATGTATGCAATGCATGATATGAGTATCGGTGAATACACAGAAATTTAGTTCATGGAACTTCCTCGAAAACTAGCTAAGATGATCATATGCTCATGAAATGAACATGATTATGCGTGAATTAGGATGCTTGCATATGGATGATAAACCATAATTACATGTCAAGGGGATAAAATTCTAATTTAAAGAAACATAGACTAAGTGGCATAAGATTATGGCCTTATATTAACAAGAAATATGAACATGGCAAATAATTTATATAAAACTTAGCTAGTGTATTATATGGCAACATGGGCATACCATATGATGTATAGGAAACAATGCTTATGAAATACTTGCTGCCATTTGCATAAAAGAGGCATGGTAGATAGTGATCATGCATGGAATACAAAGTTTAACATGAATTATGCATATAATTGTATATGGCAAGGGGTGATATACACATGATGACTTGCAATGTTAAATGAAGCATGTGGTGCAACAAGTAATGCCTATGCATGATCGCTGGAGAAAAATCAAAATTAATCATGATTGGGCATGAGGAGCACATATGCACTAAGTATGGATGGTGGCATGCATGAATATCGATAAATATGGCAATAGATATTTCATGCTAATATGAACATAACAATTCATAAATAAGCAAATGAAGCCATAACACACCCCTAAACATGAATATTATGATGAAGCATGAATTTTCTCATGATGAGCACCAAAAGCAAATAATATGGACATTTACATATGCATTTTTCATATTTAAGCAAATATAGAAATTATAAACTATATAAACATATAATGACCAATAGGATGCAAATATGCTCAAATGCACCAAATTCATGTTCCATAGGATAAAATATGCCATGACAAGTGCTAGTGTCAAATTTTATGAAAGTTGCATATTGTAGGATTTTAAATTTGCAATTTTCAAGGCTTAACTTGATAGTACTTTAATTAACATAAAACATAGATTTGTTGCAAAGAAACCTATGCAGAAAAGTGTTCTATTGCAAAGTTCATGTTTCAAGGATTCTAAAACATTTTATTTTGCATTTTTATCGCTTCTAAATCGGAAGATATGAATTTGTTAACTTGCTAACTATTTTTCTCTTTTTCTGATTTTTGCTTGCGAGCAGTAAAAAACAGACCTCATGCGTAGCTTTGGATCTTCTATTTTCCCTAGCTAGAGCTGTGATTTGAGCATGAGAGATGGTTGCAAAAGATGGATAAGAAAGTGATACAACCATGGTGAGCTTAAGTTCAAGCAAGAGCTCACCGGAGAAGCAAAAATCAACGGTGAAACTCGAAGTATTCTTGATTCCATACTTGAGGAAAAGCTTGGGAATCAACCAAACCACACCATGCAAGGGTGGGAGGGAGTCCAGGTGCAGCCTCTTGCTACCCTTGCTCATGCCAAAGTGAACTATGGCAATGGAGTTTGAAGGTGAGTAGCCATAGTGGTTGTTCTTGGAGAGAAAAAGAAAATGATGAAGAGAGGAAGACTTGACTTGGCTCTTGACCAAAGAGTTGATGAGGGGGAGCCTCTGGACGTGGTGCCTTCCTTGGGCTGGCTACTTGGGGGTTTCTTGGTAAAGAAGGAAGTAGATAGAAGGGAGAAAAGTGGGTCCCACAAGGTGGAAAAATCTGCCAACCTTACTGTTACAGTCAAGAGCAAGTCAACCAAATTTTTGTTGAGGTTGCCGATTTTTGTGGTGGTGTAGAATGAAATTTAAGACAACTTTTATATAGATCTTTTCTTGATATTCGTCATACAAAAATTAATAAAAATCCTACACTCAAAACTGTTTTTTCGATTTTACTGAATCTGTAGTGCTATTTAACCTTTACCAAAAATTATGGTAAAATCACTAAAATTCCTATTTTGAATACCCTTAATGATTATGTAAAGTAGTGGTATGGTTATGTTAAAATTTTTGAAGTGCGTGCAACCCTAGATTAAGCTTTAAATTTGGTGTTTATTTGCAAATTCAAATTATTTGAATTTTTAATTTATTTTATCCTTCGTGTTATACATTTTTTGTTGGTGACATCGGGGATGTCACAATGACTCCCCAAGTGCTTCATATACAATGAAAGCAAGGTACAATCTAAACCTCTTGTCAATTCCTTTAACATTGATGATGAGGAGGAGTTGGTCCCCTCCTTGCAAGAAATGGTGAAAATGTTAGGTAAAATACAAGAGAAGGTTGCAGAGAGTGAGGAGATGGTTGATAAGGAAGAGAAGGTTGCAGAGAGTGAGGAGATGGTTGATATGGAAGAGAACAAGCTTATCAAGAACCTTGATGAAATCAAGGAGCTCAAAACTTAGGTAAAATGCAAGAGAAAAATGAGGAGTTGACCAAGTGCCTCACCAAAGTCAACAAATCAAATGCACTTGAGAACACCAACCTCTCCCTTCAAAAGAAATGTGACTCCTTCGAAGAGGAGGACAAATCCATGGAAGGAGAGATTGAAGCTCTCAAAGTTAGCAGATTGACTTGGAAGAATAAGTCCGAGTCAACACAAGCCTCATCAAGCAAAGGATGTGCAAGGTGCCGCAATATTGACATTGACATTTCTACCGACAAGGTGGCAATCATGAAACTCACTAACAAGGTCAAAGATCTTGAAAGAGCGGCTCAAGTTGAGCTAGCCAAGAAAATTGTTAGCGAGGAAAGAAAGTTCAATGGCAACAAGAGCATTGGGTTTAAGGAGCAACCCAAAGGAAAGTACAACAAAAAGAGCAACAACGGGATGGACAAGGAAAAGAAAGTTGCTCAAGACAAGCACATCAAGAAGGCGAAGACAACACATGAGCTCAAAAAGTAGAGCTCACCCGTATCCTTCTATGAGTATGATCATGCAACATATGAGCTAACCCATGGTGCTAATGGAAAATAGCTGCAAGATTTGTTGGACCACACTATCCAAGGTGGAATTCTTGTGTGTTTCTAAGGTAAAGGGATCCAAGCTTGCCTAATATTGTGCTTGATTTGTTTTGTACGAATACTCCTCGGACGGTTCAATATGGGTGCTCGATAGCGGGTGCTCAAATCATATGACTGGGAAGAAGAAGATGCTCTCCACACTTGACAAAGACAATCTACCAAGTGGGAGCATATCTTTTGGAAGTGATGGAAAAGGAAAGGTAATGGGTCGTGGTCGGATTGCAATCACCCATGACCTTTCAATTAGTAATGTGTTTCATGTGCAAGGTTTAGGGTACAACTTGATGTCCGTATCACAACTTTGTGGCATGGGTCTTAGTTGTCTCTTTCTAGATGAAGGCATGACCGTCCTTAGAAAAGAGGATTCCTCAATAGCATTCACGGGGTACTTGGAGGATAAGATCTGTCTTGTTGATTTCACCAATAAAGAGGGTCCATCTAAGTTCTTGTTAGATAGCTAAAACCATGTTGGGTTGGTTACGGCATCGCCGATTAGCTTATGTTGGGATGAGGAATCTTCACAAGCTTCTAAAGGGTGGCCACGTCGTTGGACTAAAGGATGTTTCTTTTAAGAAGGATAAGGTGTGAGTAGTGCATGCCAAGTTTGGAAAGCAAGTTGGAGCCAACCATCCATCAAAGAATATGATGGCAACGACAAGACCAATGGAGATGCTTCATATGGACCTCTTCGAACGAGGTCACATACATAAGCATTGGTGGTAACAAGTACGGCCTTATCATTGTTGATAATTATTCCCGTTTGACTTAGGTATTATTTTTAAGGATAAAAGTGAGACACAAGGTGTTCTAAAGAGCTTCTTGAGAAGAGCCCAAAATGAATATGATGTGAAGATCAAGAAGCTAAGAAGTGACAATGACACCGAGTTCAAGAACACACAAGTCGAGGAGTACCTAGATGAAGAAGGCATCAAGCATGAGTTTTCGGCACCATACTCACCACAACAAAATGGTGTAGCCGAAAGGAAGAACCGCACACTCATTGAGATGGCGAGAACCATGCTTGATGAATACAAGACTCCCAACACGTTTTGGGCCGAAGCCATCAACACCGCTTGCCATGCAACCAAGCTGGTTGTACCTTCACAAGATCTTGAAAAAAACATCATATGAACTTTTCAGCTGGTAAACTTCCTAACGTGTCGTGCTTCGTGACTTTGGGAGCAAGTGTTTTATTCTTAACAAGAAGCCAAGGTCTTCTAAGTTTGCTCCAAAGACCAATGAAGGTTTCTTTCTTGGATATGGATAAAATGTGCATGCATACCGAAGTTTTCAACAAAGCAA